>CAXHKQ010000107.1:0-19681 GCA_964017145.1 Agrocybe praecox
TAAATGAAGTTGAGCCCTTCAATTTTCAGATTTTGATGAAGCGTCGCATAAATGTTTGTGTTCACACATGGCGTGTTTGTAAAGTGGTTTCGCAGGTTAACGATAGATGGCTTCTAAGTATTTTTCGAAAATGTGTTCTTTTCAGACAGACTATAAATTTGAGAGGAACAGAAATGAATAGAATAATATCGCTTCGAGTAATTATTCTTACACGATAGCATAGCGGCTTTTGGAGATAATATTCAGCCATTAAAGTGAGAATGTATTTTTTGTGTTTGATCAATGAAATGTAGTTTGATTTTAGATCGACTCTTCGGATACACGCTGGCCGCGTAGCGGCTAGTTACCGTATAATATATTCATGAAGAGTTCTTCTTAAATAGTGAACATTGGTAAAAACACGCAAAGTAGTGAAAATGTGCAAAAACAAGTTAGGTTCATTGTTCATTCGAATCGTACGAAAACGTGACGCACAATTTTCCCTCAATATCCCGGCGACATCGAATATACCACAGCATATTATCATTTGAGGGAAAATTCCATCCATGGCATTACCTCTTCCACTGAATTTAATTTCATAAATCGAGAGCGTTTTCAATGAAAACCCCGGATACCTCTTTCCAGGCTGCGCGCGCGTGCGTGCACTCGTGTGAAAATGGCAACAAAAGCCTTCGGGATTCGCCTGCGTTGTTTGCGCAGCGCGCGCGGCAAATTGCATGCACGGGCACGTTTCCGCGGACGCGCCGCAAATTTATGTTGGGTACACATAGAGTACGTACGCATATACGCAACCACGCCCGGCTCCTCGCGTGGCTCGTGCATGAACTGTGTGGAACAGAATCGCGCAGAATAGTCTTCAAAGTGCGCGACGCACACGATAAATGCCCGCAAACATGCGCGTTTGGTTCGTTCGGCCCGAAATAGTTGCCCTGCTCCTGGGCTTATGCAGCGTTGCGTCGCCACCCCCGGCGGGGGACACCTCCGCGCACCTCCACCTGCTCTCGCTCCAATCACGCGCCCGCACAGCGTATAGCCTATATTTAATCAAATCCGAGACTCCACTTCGGTGAATTCCAACAGCTGGGCGCGCGCGCGCGTGTGTGTGTGTGTGTGTGCGAATATGTGTGTGCACACTGTATGCTGCGTACAACGAGTGTGAGAGCGGGGCGCACACGAGCATAGATTAATTATACTCGAGAGGCGCCATTCCGACAGTTTTTCACTTTTCAATTACGCGCTTGCATTTTGATGCACGCGAACGAGTGTGTGGTGTGTGTGTGGCGCTTGAGTCGGTAGCAGTGGCGCCTCCGATTCTCGTGCGATGACGCACAAAAGCTCGTGCGTGCTTTTGTGAGGTGAGTGCGAGCGAGTGCGTGTTCTCTGTTGAGTCGGCTGTGGAGTGGAGCAGTGTTGGAACATACACAATGTGGATTTTGGATGTTGTAATTAAATTAATTCTATTAATTTTTCTACATCATTTTCAACACGTTTGCATTTTCGACATCATTTCTACACTTTTTTGAATTTTCTACGTGAAATATAGAAAATGATTTTCGACGTGTAGATTAACATCTCGGGACAAGGCAAAGTTTCACTCGGGAGGAATTTCACGACGAAATCGAGTTATAATCCTTTTGATTCTGAAACGAGAGTTTCACTTTTCATGACATCGGCACTTCGATCTCTCGGTCATATTCATTCTTTTCAATAGAAGTTAATCTAGGATTCTACGTAATTATTGTTTCGATCGAAACATATTTCGCCTTAGAGATACATGGATTGCGTTGTTTTTGTCGAAACCTTAAATTAAATTTGATATTCGATGTTTAATGTTTTCAATTTTTTAGGCTGTCAAATAATTTTCAAGATAATAATTTTCAAACGAGTTATAAACACCATCCGAATTACCCGTTTTTGACAACTTTGGAGATGGTTTATGGCTCTGATCGGACTCCGAAATGTATTTATTATGAACTTTCATCCATTGTTGCGAAATTATTTGTATAAAAAATCGCTTTATGCGTTCGATTACACCACCCGACACCAAAAAAAATACTCGCTTCAAATATGAAATGTCTTATGTTTTTTGGGCTCCTTAAAACGAAAATCATAATAAAAAAAGTTCCATGGATTAGTTTTTGTGTTGTGATTTTTTCAAGTTTTTTTCAAGTTTGAAATAAAGGTTATTCAATTGTCTTTCTTTTTGGTATATGAGGCACTTTTGTATTTTCGACCCAACCCGAAATATTACCAATTATTCATAACAACTACACAAAAAGCATGAAAAAATCACAACAATAAAACTAATCCATTGATAAAAAATGTATTATGATTTTCGTTTTTAGAAGCACAATACGCATACGAAATTTTATATTTGAAGCGAGTATCTCACCAAAAGTCGAAATTTGTCGGGTAGTGTTATTACACACGCGCGGCAGACAGTTTACAAAGTACTGTCTAAAAACTTATTCACGATATTATGTTGAAACCGCATTCTCAATATCTTCAGAGTATCAGTAATCTCCAGCGATCGCGTTTTTCAGTCACTTCGTGTCCATCATCCAAACTGCCGGTACGGAATTTCGAAAATCTCTCGCAATTATGTTTACATAAGTCACTTATTCATATCAGAAACAGTGTTTTTTTTCTCACAATGACAAATGTGGCATCAATCAAATTAAAATATGGAAAATATTCATGTCAATAACTCTTGGCACGGAAGCTCCGAACCGCCTGTTATTTTATAACTAATCTACTAAAATAAATTACATTTTTCACGGCATATTTAAATCTTCGACATCACTGCTCCACAGTTCTCACGCCAATCTGCTACTATGTACTCGAGAGACTCGAGCTTGAACACACACACACACAACCACAACAAACACCGAACGTAAGCCGCTCGCGTCCGTCCATTCACCTACCTACTCCAAGCGAGAGCGCACAACAAATCACAAATCAGTCGGTCTTCGATTGTCGTGCGCTTCGGTTCGGTTCATCATTTCTGTCTGTCGTCCGTGTGTGCGTGCGTCCCCGTTCGCCACGCCGCGCAATTCACCGGAATCGTAATCTAATTCCGTGCAGTTTGCTGCTTCGATCCGACGAGACCGTACGTACATATAGAGCGTGTCGAATTTTTGCAGGAAATCGGTATTATCTCGCGGGCGGGTTTTACGCCGAAAACTGAGTCGATAAAATAGCAGCGCCACGCCGCCACTCATCAGTGAAAAAGCGATAATACGCATCGTCTAAAACACGCGCACACAGCACAAGTGACACACGAATAGAATTTCGTCAGTGCGTCGTAGGCGATTCATCATCGGCGGCGACATCGATAACAGTGCGATTCTAGTGCTACAGACACAGACGACAAACGTCCGATCTCACGTGTATAAACACACAGGAATATACCTTTGCAGACATTACACCACACACACACACACGCACAAGCAAGGCGATAAACCCCAACCACAACCAACTCGCCGCGCGTGAAAACCGCGTAATCGCGTCGAATCGCCGTGCGCACTTGCATGTTCGCTCGTGTGTTCGAGAATTCCGGCTAAATCGCTGACGCGCGCGTGGACGCCAACCAAGCGCAACTCAAGCCGCGCGCACGACGACCGTCGTGTACAATTACTCATAACAAACGCAAATACACATCAACAGCACACGCGGAGATTTCCGACCACCACGCAGCCAGCACAGCACAGTGTTTGTGTGTGTGTGCGTATGCATGCGAGTACATGTACACACATGTCAGCTAGCGGTTAGTGGTGGTGCACGTGTGCTGTGCTTTGCTGACTAGGTGCGGACGCGGACGCGGACGGCGGATTATATTCGTTTGTGTGTGCGTACGTTTGTGGATTATAATCGCGTGTCACACGGACATCATATAGTACATACACACAAGTGGTTGCGCTCTTCTCCGGACACACACACACACACACGACCGCCGGCGATCGAGGCGACCACAACGACGGCCACATCAGCGCCAGCGAAAATAATTAAACAGCATTTCCCGGAATTCCGACGACGACGACGACGACTGGCGGCTGCCAAGTGTCCGTTCCGTCGTTTGTTGTTTTCTGTGCTGGTTTCGCGGTGTCGCAGTATTTTTGTGTGTTCGGTGTTGTTTGTTGTTTGCACCGAGTTCATCCGGACGCTCTCGCGCGAAAGCACTTTGTGAATCAGTGATTGGATTTCCGTTGAATCGCGCGATCAATCACACACACACAATGTCAACATCGACGCAACGACGACGCATCTCCGCCACACCGATGCAGCTGCTGGCCGGCTGCACCGCCGCCGCCGTCTGGCTGCTGTGCCTCGCCGCCACGCCGCCGGTGCTGGGCTATTGTTCGACGCATCACTATGCGCAGCCGGCGGGCGGCGGCGGCGGCGGCCGCGCGAACGAGATGCAGTTCACCAAGGAGGCGGTCAGCCGGGAGTACACGACGCTGAGGGACACGTACAAGAGTTTGCACTGCTGCGCGAAGGGCTACCAGAGCATTGAGTGGTGAGTACTGGGGTTCTGGGTCTGGGGTCTGGTACGGTACGGCCGAGCCATTTCGCCGGAAATCCGCCCGGGTCGGGGGCACCGGAGAGCGACGAGGTCGAGCTCCTCGTCGGTTGTTGGGATTGTGCGACGCGTGTGTGTGTTTTTCGAGCAAAGCCAACGAACTGCGACGATGATTACGCGCATGAGCGCAGGCAAACGCACATTTCGTTGAAGAAAAGAATACTGCGGGTGCGATGCCGGCTGCTGTTGATGTCTGGGCGAAATGAGAAGAATTCGTGGAATTGGCTAGAAAGAGAGTTTGAAACAGCCCACGCGCCCAGATGCGAGTCAGGGTGATTTAGAGTGGAGCGGTGATGAATGAATGAATGATGACGACATATTCGAATACTGTGCATTAATCGAGCTTTTGTATATAATGTAATTGCAATGAAAAACTGCGATTGGCGTTGCACAGAGTTGCCCGCTATAATGCCGATGACACGCATAGATACACATAGAGATGTACACCCTGCGTCACTTCTGGTGTTACATGGTAGAATGTCCGTATCATCAACAGTTTTAGGAATTGTTATTAGAAATTTATACAAAATAACAAAGAATGTCTATGGTTGAAGGATACATCAAATTTGTTCTATTTGCCCGCCCTTAGCCTTAGTTATGCTACCTTGTATGATAGAAATCGAGTTGCTCGCTGACCGTTAATAATCTTGCGGAAACTTGGACCATTCACGCTGAAGTGCTGCTTGAAAAGGGTCCTCACTTTCGTGTCTTCAGGCGTTGACTGGTATCTCCATCATATCCAAAATGAAAAAAACCATCGCTTCTACATCCGGAGAAATCGAAGGACATTGTGTGAGCGGAATGAGATTTGAAACGAATCGATTCAGCCAATCTTTATTGAAATTAGCTATATGTGACGGTGTAGAGTCTCACTTGAACGTAAACGGTACGGACTTTAACTTATTTTGTGTGAATCCCTTGAATACAACCTATAACGCTTGATATCGGCACTTCGTGTCATAAACCTTTGTCCCAGGCTCCAGAAACACCAATGGTGAGCGATTTTATGCCGACACGGAGGTCCATACCATCACAGAGACAGGCTTCATAGATGAGTTGCTTTTCTCGAGCTCATATTATCGTAGGACCTTCACTCTAACGAAATTCGATCATTTTGTTTGTTTATCACTGATTCGACCTTCCAAAGTTGTTCGTACAAGATGATTAATCTTAGAAACGCACCAATGACGGTCGAACGAGGCAACTCTTTCGCATTTTGTAGTCTCTGCGTCTCCTGCTTTGCCGTGAGGAAATGAACTTTATGGATTTTATTCGGCTTCAATTCAAGCTTCATTTTGAGTATTCGCCGAACTCTGGCATCCAAAATTCAGAGCCCTTCTGCCATTTTTAGTGCAATCTGCCGTGCATTTCTTTGAATTTTACTCTTCACTTTGCGGACCATTCCGGGCCCCTTTGCAACAGCCTTTTGTCCTTTAATTCGGCAAAATCCAACTCTGCCAGTCTTGTTGTGATGATATATTTTGCGATAGACCAATATGTGGTTCACGTTCTCAGTCTTCAGGGTCCGTACAATATCCGACTGCGATTTTCCATTGCAGTGCAAATTTATTATCCGAACACGTTTGTAGTCAATCGTGATATGCTAGGCTTCTATTCGACATAATGAAAAAGGCTTCTGGATTCTTACGAGAAACACAATGCTCGAGGCTCTGTCAAAATTTTACCCTGCTATCTATGATGGTTTGGAAAATACAGCCTATGAAAACTACGTAACACCAGTAGTGACGCAGGGTGTATATTAGTAGTTGTATATCAACGATTGTTTCATCAAATTTTTCTGTACTTCTGAGGAGGTCAACCGCAGACCATACAGTATATGACATACCATGTAGTCAGTGTGGCGTCAGCATAATACATCCTCGAATTGCATCAATCTCAAGTTCTTGGGCATTTGCAATAACAATTGCGATTTGTGTTGCAGAGAGAAACACTTCCAATCAGCGTTGATCTAATCTAATTAAACTCTCGTTCTTGTTAATGGCGAACAGTATTGCGAAATGCATATACGGTCAGTATAACGACAAATAACTACACTGTGGTCTGGTATTATTGGCATTTCGTTGCTACGAGTCAGTTTCCTTGTTGCCAAACTCGTGCGAACTGTTAAAATGGTTTGCTTAGCAAACCAGGGTGAAACACGGTGCCAAGATGCTTTCAAACTTGAAGAATAGCATTATTTCAGGATTTGTGACCCTGACTTTTGATTGGTCTATTATTGCCAGATGTGTGCTTCTGTAAACTGACAAAAACCCCGTTCCACCCTATCATTGTGCTAGCCAGACTATGGCATAGCATCATCTGTCGTCGCCGTATAATTTTGCATTGGTTGCGCGAATTTGTGGGTCAAAGCACAAGCGCCCACACAAAATCAGTGTCGCACGCAAGGCAGTAATTAGAGGAAAGATGAGACATCTCCATCGCAGCGCGAATCGTATCCACTTCTGGTTGAAGTCGAGATCGATGTGCGCGATGACGTTGTTGAATATGCAGAACAAGCTAATGGCTTCATAGGTATTATACTTCGCGTTTCGATCACGTCACTGGTTTAAAGTCGGATTTCGCCGGTGATTCACGCACGTTATTTGCGGTAATTTCGGAGCATGACAGCATGCATAATTGTGGTGTGAAAATACGAATCACGATTAATTTATAATCGTAAGAACTGGCACTTGCTCATAGAGTTGACACCGTATTGCGAATACTGCATGTTGTTTGCAATCCGAACACAAGAAACACATACGAGCCTCACAGCCGCAGCATCCGCCACTCGACTGTTACTGTCCTCTGCGCTGATGCAATCGCATTTTTGACCGCACGCCAGACGCGCTGGTCTAGACACATACTCACGTGGTAAGCTCCAACGGACAGCCGGACCAGACCCGCATTTATTGTTCGTTCACACGCATGCTGAAGAGCGCTGCTGGATTCTCCGTAATTTTTCGGTGCCATCAGCGGTCATCGCAGCGCGAGCATAAGAGCGCATATCTGTGTGTTAGACAGTGATGATTTTAAATATTTGAGCTTCGGAATGAGTTGCTCCTGCAGAGAAATTCGCCGGCTTGTAACACAAACTCTCAGGGCGTTATTGAAGTAGTTTCACGATAGATTCCAGCTTAAATCGTTAATAAACCGAACACTTGTCTCACCGTTCGTAAATTCGAAATAATTCGCAAACATTCAGCATCCAATTCGATTGCCATGATCAGTTTCAGTACATTGAAGGTTGTGACATTGTTCATGCTTGAAAATCGCCCCCGTCTACACTGTTGCACTTTCATCATGCACATGAAAACCGACCGAAACTGATCGAAAACGCCGCATTCGCGCGCTGGCCTTTTGCTCCGATCCGCTGGCGCTGCGGTGGAATGCACACGGACACGAGGAGGACTTTGCATTTTGTTTCGTTTCTTGTACCGTGTGCGCTGCATGGTGGACACCCGAGTGCATATGCACACAGCGCACACGCGCAGCATAGTGCAGCATGCAGCACAGAAGTGAACCGCAGCCGCCGCCGAGCGGTCCCAAGCGGTGGAAATATCAATTTTTCGAATCTTCGCTGGCGGCTGTCATGCGACGGACCGTATATATGCACACATACACGCATGTGAAAAGGGTCGATGGCACACACACACACACAGTCACTGAGGAGAGGTTTACCAAGAAGTGACTAACAATCGGTGTATTGTTGTCACGCGCCGCCGCCGCCACCGAGCTCTCGCTCCGATGAATAGAGGTGTACGATGCCATTTATCACAATATATCCACATCCACATCCACGTCGCGTGTATTCTTGTTCAGCTGAAATATATTTGTACATTGTACACAGTCGATATGTTACCATTTATTTATATGTACAACAAGCGGGCGAGGTGGGAATTGATACACATGTTGTATAGATTGTAATTGAATTCTCTGTGCGCTGCATTCGACATCGTGAATCTGAGGCGAAAAATGAGAGGACTTCTTGATTGCAGTCGATTGAATGGCGAAATAGGCTCGCCCTATTTTGGCAGCAGTTGCCATGACCATGGAGAGATTATTGTAGGTAGCAAAGAATACGTGTTGGAGGATTGAGGGAATCCCGTACGTCGCAAAAAAATAATAATAATTGTTTGGTGCTACAACTCGAGGGTTAGCCCACCGCTCCAAAGAGTAACCCAAGGATCATCGTGTGGAGAAACCACCAAACACTTTCACTCACTCCCGGGGATTGAACCTGGGATCTCCCATCCATCCATTAGAATACATAACTTCTTGATTGGTTATGGTTATGGTCTCTCATAGGAAACTCCATGTTCTGGTTTCAACTTACGAAATGAATTTACACGCATGTTATGTATAGACTGTAGGTGAAGAATTCTTTGCTAAATTCGTCATCGAAACGCTAAGGCGCAAAATTAGGACTCCTCGATTGCATCCAATCGAATGGCGAGGCAATATTGGTTTGCATGTGTGCATACAAATTGGGTGCATTCCACGAATGTAATATCATTCTAATGTTTCTCGTGCTCAATTGTTAATATTGAACCATTTTGACATGTTAATGTTTATACTCCTGGTATGTATACTGTATACTGAAAGTAAAACCGCAGAAAATGCACAAAATCACACTTGGTTTTACATGGTAAAGTTGGGGAAAAATTTCATTAGTCGAGCTTTCGTTGCCAATGCGATGCGTTCAGTTTGATCAGCCGAGATACAAATCACACACCACATTCCACACATCGTTGCCCTTTGAAGAAATGGGTCGAATTCGATAGGCTGCCATCTGGCGGGCAACGGCTGCGAATGGCGACTGAGTGCCGTTTATTTTGTGTGTGCTTTTCACCGAGCTTCTCGCCAACCAACGGTTCGAAAACCGGATGGAAAAATATCCCTCGATAACGCGTAATCTATCAAACGCACACGACTTGCTGCATAATTGTGCCAATATTACTGCCATCTATCAGACAATGCACTCATCGCGCATCGAGTTTGAAAAATTCAGCGCTGTGCTCTTCCGTTGAAAGCTATGGAATTTCGTAATCGGTTGTAAATTTGATTTGATTTTATAGCGCAACGGGGTAATTATTGCATGGGGGCAATTTCAGCAACCTTTTCTTCAAAAACGGAGATATTTTACGTATATTAAATGTGTCTTAAATCAGATCGTATATGGCCGCTTACACAAACGTTATAGCTCTAAACAAGAACTAGAATGGACTTCATGTGTTATTTGCGGTCAAGATTATTGGTGAAATTGTGAAAGTGAAATCATAATCGATTGTCAGAAACATTAACAAGTTTATATTGTTGGAACGGAGTTTCGAGAGTACCCGCTGCCTTTCTACTTAACACTGAAATTTATGGTCTTTTTGTTTTTGTTATTAGGGGTAGCATTCGGAGCTCATAGCTTATAAGAATAGATCCGGGACATGGAACATGGAACGGAACATGCATAGCCATATTCGTTTTATCTATTTTGTACATGCGTTGTTTTTCTACTCACTGAACTTCACATTTTTTAATTCCAATGAAAATTGGAAAATAATATTCCGTATTTTGTACTTGTTTTATGCCAAGCAACGCGTGTATTCTTATTTAGCTGAAATACATTCGTACGTTGTATGTACGGTCTTCCTGGGTGGGAATCGACGCACATGTTATATACGTAATACGTACACATTGCCTGTGCAATTGAATTCTCAACTTACGTCAACATAAATACGCAGCACGGTTGAAAAAACCGTTGGACTCCTTCGTGATTGCATCCAATTCAATACGGAGGCGAAATTGGCTTGCACGTGTGCGATTTGAATGGGCACTGCCGATTGCACGACGAATGAAACGGAATATTATTCTAATGTTGAGCGCGCGGCGGCGCCGCGGCGCAATATTGAGTTATGGAAAGAGTATATAACGCGGGCGGCACAGTCACATTGCGCGCACAATCGTTCCGTATCATGTGCGGCCGCTCGTGCGCACCCGCGCACCCGCGCACCCGCACACACGAACAAAGTTCGGCGAATTTATCGTCAGCCCGATTCCTCGAACGCCGCACGCGACCAGCGCGCACAGAAACTCGCGTGCGCACTCTATTTGCGTAAGCGTGTGTATTTATATGTAAACCGCGCCGAAACGAATACACGACAACCGTCGACGACGACGAAGACCAGTCGTTGGAGTGTCGGTGCGTGCGTGCGTTTGCTTTCGGTGCAGAGACCGAAAAAATAAACATATATATTTCGCTGACCGCACTTTGCTGCGCGAGTCGTGGCGCGGCGCATAGATTTTATGGTAGTCGTGTCGTAGTTCGTAGTAGAGCAGTTCGCAATGTAAATAAACGACGAGCGACAGAGTTGGTCAGTATTTGGGATAGGATATAGGATTGCAATTGAGGTAGTCTCGATACCTTAGTCCTTACTCAAAACATATGTGTACTATGAGTATTTTGTATTTAACATGTAGAGTTTAGTACTCTGTATATAACTCTTACGTGGTTGGTGAAAAAATATAGCGTTGTGGTTAGACCGGTCCACGGATACCGCGCTGTTCGTGCGTATTTCAAAAGGTAAACGAAGCGAAATCTCGCTCCAAATGAGAAAATCCCGGCGAATTCGGCAAAGCAAGCATGAAACACGGAGAAGAGAAGACCGGTCTAACCTACAACGCTATATATTCAGTTTCAACGTAATAGATATGAATGAATACTTCACGCTAAAAAAAATTAAAAATATAGAAATATATGTAGATGAAAATGAGCTCAACGAATTCATTGAAGATTTCATTTTGAAATTTGTATACAGTTCGAGCAATTTACAAGAGAAAGGCCACTGGCATGGCTGGACTGGGTCTAACCTCCTAAGAGTTAAATAATGTACTACATGGGCTGATAAGTATCGGGAGAAATAGGGAAGGACCAACATTTTTGATGACACTTTGTTTAATTCCTCTACATAGTTTCATTTTAGCGCAATAGCCCTATATCAGTGGACGTACAACACCTCGATCACCTTAAAAAAAAAAAATCTCGATCTAGACTGCCTCATTCTTTACCTGGAACTATCATTTTTCATTCATTTTTCAAACCATATATGGGACCACAATTCAAAGCCCAATTGATTGTTTGATGGCTTTTTGATCGATTTGGTCGATTGTGAGTTTTTGCGTTTATGCAGCACTTTCTCCGCAATGAGCTCTGGCATGCCCAAACACGTATGCACGATATGTATAATTTCGTTATATAACCTAGGGGTATAAGCAATCTCTAGGTTCCATCTTTTCCGAATTCCGAAATTATTTGGTGGACTTATTGAGGTTTTCGCCAGGAACTGCCACATTTAGGTGTCCACTGCGCGCATCGTCTTCGGTGCCCAAATGGAAGGTACATAATAGTTTACACAATTTCCGAATTCAATTTCGGCTAGGGCAGACCCCAGATAACAATTATTCAAGACATTTTGTCAGTGCTTCAATACGACTTTAACCACCATATGTTGTCAAACCGCGAGGTACAATAAATACAATAGATTCCAAACTTATGTCAGAACGAGTATAAGATTTTGTTTGGCTGGCTGAAAGATGATTATGATCAACAATAAATGTTGTCTTCATCAAAAATGTTGTTCCTTCCCTGTTTCTCCCGATACATATCAGCCCATGTAGTATTTAGAATTTATTATTTTTAATTATCAGCTTTGATATTATAGAAGTATCAGTTGTCATTCTATTAACGGTTTTATTTTGACTATGTGACAACGATTTTGTATTCGGTGTAGATGCAATCAGTGCTGGAATTTATTAAGCTTATCGTAATACTTGTTTCTTTTAATACACCATTTCGATCAACATTTCCACACAAAATACACTAGACACACTGCCCACTGACAGTATATTCAAAGTATGCTATTTATGTCTAAATATTCATTACGAATTCCTGTGCAGCAGTTGAATTCGCAAAGAATATTTTGATCGAAACGAACCTTTCCGATAAAACAACATTCCGATAAGCTGGAAAGATGCGCTATCAATGATTTCGCAGTACTCTCTATCAATAACGATGCCTAATTTGAAGAGGAAAAGTCAATAGTATATATTCCAAATGTCCATTTTTGCAAGTATTTCTAAACAGTCTGCCACCCATTTGCCGAGCTCGCGCTTGCGGCGGCTCAAACGAACACACCCGCTCGAACGCGCGGTCGCTCGCAATCCAGCCAGAGCGAACATGTTGTGTCAACATTGGCGGTGCGGTGGCTCTCATCATGTGCGCAGGACGGGGCACAGCACTACTGAATATACTTGAATACTGCATGTGTGTGTGTGTGTGTGTGTATCTGTGTGCGTGTGTATATACAATTGCGCGTGATGGTTCATCGTGTCATCCGATGCGAAAACGGCTTTGCGAATCGGATGCGTGTTACGCGGATTTCGCGGAACTCGGGATTGGTGGACGTCAGCGATAGAAGCGCGCGCGTGCGGGCGGTTTCATTTGTATGCTGGGTGAGGCCGCTAAATCCGGACACGATTCAATTAAGATATCTACGACTGTTCTGCTGTATGGCCCATTGTACATTTTCAAGTGTTTTTCTATGGACAAATTTGGCAACTATTCAAGCAATTGAAGATAGTTTTGAATATGCTCTTGATGATCGTACGAACAATCATTTGAAACAAATATTCCACATTTATCCAGATTTTTACGCCCCATCCTGTATCTGTGTATGTGTGAAATACTGGAGGCATCTGAATTTCGGTAGAGCATTTGCTCCCATCACCACCACCACACTTATGCAAATCGAGCATTGCGAGCATTGCTGGGTTTGTTTGAATTGGCCGACTAGAAAAATATACGCGAATCGCTGGAAATTTAAGTGCAATTGTGTGTCGATGATGCCGCGTGCGGTGGTTCGCGGCAGCTTGTTAGTCTACAAAAATATACCACATTGCTCTGAATTCCGAGTTGGTAATAACAAAATTGGATTTGGGCGAATCGGTTAAACGTGCGAGCGAATTCGCCGGAATTTCGTCGGCATTCGGCAGCCGACATCGGCGTAATTAATTAATTCAAACTAATGCTGATGGCAATGAGTGCGGCAGTGGGGCGTTAGCAGTTCGCTGGAGGCAAGCCAATCAGCAGTTCATTGAATTCCACATCAATATTGAATCGTTGATGCATGCTGTCCAATTTATTGAATTGCCCTTTCCCTCACACATGCGGCTACTTTGCCAACGACAAACGTTAGAGAACGTCGGAGCGGTATTTAAACTGTGTGCGCAGAAACGTTCTCTGCCTGGCGGCTACATCAAACGTCGACGTCGTCCTCGTCTAATTTCGCCGACCACGCGCTTTGTTTGCAGTCCTTTGACGGAAGTACGGCGAGAGATCATTATAAAATATGCATCGCTCAATGTCATCGCGTCTACAGTGCAGAGTCGGATTCTATGCTACGCTTGGCGAATAATTGCGCGCTCGTAACCGTCTTAACCGACTTTAGTTACTGAATTCAAGTTTTATTTCATCCAATTAATTTGTCAAGCATTGGAAAAGCATTGTATTCGATTAGCTTTAGCCAGCAATATTTCCGTTCACAAATAATATCTGTGTTCATTGAATGGAATAAATCGTAAAGTCGAGAGGGAGTTCAAACAAGCGAGAAAATGTTCGCTCCTGCTTCGACTCGTTACCGCGCCTTGACTGGTTTTATTTTAACCAATATCAACACATATATCTAAGACATCGCATTCTCTGTTCCTTTTTCTACCTCTCTTATTCCGTCTGCTGCTGTCGCACAGACATTATTGCGCTAATGCGCAGCGCTCGCGTTCGCCGAACGCCGCCGAAGTGTAGACATTTTTTTCAGCCCGATGCACGCAGCTTCGCCCTGCAATTCGCAGAACGCGACGCATTGGAACATTTTTTATCGCGCCATTCGCATCAATGAGCTGACGTATTTATGCATTGGCTCTGGCTCTCGTTGTGTCTGGGACATATGTGCATACATCCGATGCACCAGCGAACAATCGCACTGCGGAATACTCGACAAATTCCCTTCTGCTGCTTGCCATGCAAATTCGTGTGTCGTGTGCGGTTCGGAATTTCTGTACCTGCGGACGGTAAATCAACGCTCTGCCGGCATGCATGCCCGACGACGCGCTCGGCGGGTGCGTATTTATTATCCGATTTGAACGCCTATAGGGACGGGTGCATACGGCGGGGACAATGGACAACGGAATCCGATCAACTCTGTCCACGCGCGTCAGTTGAATTTTGCGTACAGATGCGAATGCAAACAAACGCTTCGCGACGAACCGATATGCAAATCGATCAGCAGCAGCAGCAGCAGCAGCTCTGCTCTGCAGAGCGATTTAAATGGAAAACTGGCCCGGCCACACAATAGAATTGATTTCTCGTTAACACCTTGCGGCCCGGCCTGCAGATGAAATTCAACGACACCGGCATGACGATGGGTTTTCAATAGGGACGTTCCATTCACGCGAAATTAATCTGATACTAGCCGCTACGCGGCCAGCGTGTATCCGGAGAGTCCATCTAAATCAAACAACATTTCATTGATCAAACACAAAAAAAAATGATCTCACAATTCTCACTTTAATAGCCGATATACGGCCAAAAAGAACTCGATATATGTCCAAAGTGTCTATCGTTTAATTCTTTGACTAACAATTTAAAATAAGAAGAATGGTTGTCTGGGTTGTGAATTACAATAATTAAAATGATCGAAAATAGAACCCAAATGTACACAAATTAAAGAGATTGCTGTCTCTAATTTTATATCAATTTCAATCTCTTTCTTTATCTCTATCTCTATCTCTATACCTATCTCTTTTTTCTATCTATTTATTTTTATCTCAATATTTGGGTTCATATATCTAACATGCCACCGTAGAACAGTATAAATACTCGAAGCGATACTATTCTATTCATTTCTGTCCCTAAAAAAGGATAATCTGTCTAAACAGAACATCGTTTGAAAGGTATTGACAGCACCTTTCAAATGACGTTTAGTTTGTTTACATTAGATTCCGCGCTCAAAAGTTACGGTCGATCGAAATGGAGTTCGCAAATCACGAAATTCGAGCTATTTTGAAATTTTATTTTGCACAAGGCAAAACCGCTGCAGAATCGCGAAGAGCGATTTGTGCCGTTCTGGGAGACGAAAAACTATCGATCAGAACAGCGGAGGAATGGTTCAGACGATTCCGTCGTGGTGAAACTGACACCTCAACATCGATCGTAACTTTTGAGCGCGGAATCTAATGTAAACAAACTAAACGTCATTTGAAAGGTGCTGTCAATACCTTTCAAACGATGTATAGGGTTACCAGATGCGACATCTGTAGCAGGAGCGCCGCGAAATTTGAATGAAAAACCCGGAAGCCCATTATTCCCCAACCTAATATGTAGATTGGTCAATCGGGAAATATCCCCTGGTGCGTGGTCGCGTAGTCCATTATTTTGAATAGACATAACATATTGTTCGAGATGGAATACAAATTGTCGCAATCGCCATTCCTCTGATCGAGTTATTGAATTTCAAAAATGGAGCATTCCTTATTGCAAACCACCCCAGTTCCTTTATTGGAGCTGACGTGCTCGCACGTCTGTTGTTCACCAACCATTCATCATCATCATCTCGCTCGGTGAATGGGTATCAATAATATTATGCACGCGGCGGACGCGACGACGAAGGACTGACGTTGAGAGTATGGTGCAAAAAATCGCGTTCGATAGCATCGCATGCTAACGAAAAGCATGCACAGGCACAGGTATGCGCTTCGGCTCGCTGACGAGGACGTCGACACGACGACGACGTAAAACTCGAGTGCGATTGTTGTTGAAGTCAGTGGTGTAGCTGGGATTTATCGCAGGGGGGGTGTTATGATATTTTCAGAGAATAAACTCCTTACTTTCAATACAAAATCGAACAGTTTTTTTATCTAATTTCTATACAACATAACTCCGAAGAAATTGTCATACGCCACTGGTATGCGCATCGTCTGTCGCACACCGGCTGTTATTGCTGCTGCTGCTGCCGGCTGCCGGCTGCCGATGGCTGTGTCGATGAGGGCTGCGGGCTCGTGTACGTTTGTGTGTGTGTGTGTGTGTGAGCGTCTATGCTGCGCGACTATGCGCGATGTTGCACTCGAGCACGCTCGAGCTTGCCCGCATTAAGTTTGATTTCCAGGTAAATGCGTCAGAGCGCGCGAACGAGCACCTCGAGCACCCTTACGCGATCATATGTGGGAACGAATGCGCAGACTGAATGCATGGGTTCGGTTCGCAGTGGTGCAAGTCAAGAGCGATGCTCCGGAGACACTACGAATTCTGTGAATTCGGGTATCTATTGTACTAGGATCTAGGATCATACCATTGAGATTGCAAAATGTTGACGAGATTCGAAAGCACGCACCTGTTATTATTAAGGATGAGTTTCGCTAATCGCCAGATATAAATCTCCAGTATTACTTGTAACATTTTGACGACGCGATGGTAGAGTGGGTAGCGTAGTCGGGTTTTGGAATCAAAAGTTGTTGGTTCGAATCCCCGAAGCGGCACCTCAAATTTATCGTCGTCGTCAAAAACTGGGAACTGTGTAATCAGCAATAAACAGGTTGCTATACACAAAAACAATATGTTCTCGAAGCGCAGAGTGGAAAAAACAACGTATCACTCTGCCCGTGTGTGAGCAGACACGTAAATGTTGGCTTGGCTTTGTTCTCTCTCTCAGTGTAGCGCTGTGCGCTGATTTCGTTCTAGTAAAAAGCTCCTGTTTGAGTGAAACTGCCCTGTTGATATACTGGTGCCTATCAACAGTAAAATAACCTGTAAAAGCTTCGTATTTTCAAATACAGCCGCCCAACACTCCTTAATGGGGTAAATGGATGTAGATGATGATGATGATGACTTGTAACATTTTAAGATCGCTGGCCTAACGAATAGGCGGCCCTACGAGGCGAACCATGAAAAAAGTCATATTCGATTGATTTGAAGAAAATATAAGCGGTGCTCAGCAAGGGCGAGGCTCATCGAATGTCCTTTCCTGTTGGTGAACCGTTGAGCAAATGGGGACATAAATAGCGGTGCGTTTCCCATACTGTCGATTAGTACTTGAGAATATACTATCTTCAATCGTTGACTAAATCAATATGCATATTCGTGAGATACAACTTATTTTTAATGGAATTAAGCTACTGGTGAGTTATGTACTTTACATGAACAACTCATTGATAACACTACGTAACAAATATGAGACAAAATCATAATCCCTCCTTCTGTATAACATTTTCTAATGTGCTTTCATTCCCTAATCAAGAATTCAAAATAAAAATGTTGGTTTTTGGATGGGCCTTAGGCGATATTGGCGTATGTTGTGTTTTTCGACATATCATCAGAAAATTGTCTACATCTCATATGCGAATTTTCGTAGACCGATATTTCACATATGAAATGAATGCTCATTAAAAATGCTACAATTCATGTTGACATTGTGTTGAGCTCATGTTCATAGTTTCAGAGTTACCATGCTACAAAAGTAAAAAAAAAGTTCGAAAATGTGCAAAAATGATGAAAATAAAATCACGCGAACAATATTTTTGTTGAAAATACGGCAAATCCTGAAATGTTATTCTACTTATCCGGTAGCTTTAAATCGCACGCATCTTCAAAGCTGTCGATTCATATTTTCGTAGGGTTAACTCAGGTGTTGTGACATATAAACAAAGTACAAATTGTATCATTTTGGACCAACGTAGGAAAACGTCTACAATTTAACTTCTACAATATAGCACGCAGACCAAAACTGTATTATATTTTTTGAGCAACTTGAAAATGTCTACAAATCTACATCTTCAGTTCGACTTTTTTTTTGTCACCCATACATTTCTTCCACAAAGTATCGGAACATGTCATAGAATAAAAGAAAATATCTTCGTTATCTATCCAAGGATATTATCATGTAGTGGGTCAAAAGAAGCACAAATGTTCAAGCTACCGGAAAAACGAAATAACAATTAGGGACTTTTCGTATTTTCATCAGAAAAGTTGTTCGCGTGATTGTATCTTCATATTTCTTGCACTTTTTTTAACTTGTTTCACTTCTGTTGCACGGTAACTCTGGAACTGTGAACATGAGCTCAACACAATGTCAACATGAATTGTAGCATTTTTAATAAGCTTTAATTTCATAAGCGAAATATCGGTCTAAGAAAATTCGTATATGAGATATAGACCATTTTCTAAGGACATGTAAAAAAAAATACAACATATGCCAATATCGCCGAATGCCATCCAAAAACCAAAATTTTTATTTTGAATTCTTGATTAGGAAATGAAAGCACATTAGAAAATTGCATACAGAAGGAGGGATTTTTTGGTTGTGGTTCAGTGTAATTGTCACCTGGGACCCTAAAAACGCGTGACTTCCTTTGCTCTGTTCATTTGATTTCCAGGGCCTCTGGATTTTTTGTTCGTCTGAACATTCTCAAATGCCTGACGTGGGACAACATTATCAACACTACAGAAGAGATTTGAATTTTTTCTCGGAGAATGTCAGTCCTAGGTAGACGATTTATGTCAATGTCAGCGAAACGTAGTTTTCATACACCAAACATGATATCTCCATGAGCAAATTGAAGGCTCTTGATGTGGATATTGACAGTTGTAACGATTGTAACGCATATTGATCTCAAATGTCTAAACCATTAAACAATGTTAATATTTAATATTGAAGGGGGTTACAACCACATTCTTAGTGGACAGGCACAAACATATCATGAGTCGGCGAACAGATTTTTCGTCATGCTCAGGTTTTTCGCCATGAACAGGTTTTTGTCATGAACAGGTTTTTCGTCAGCTCTGAGAGTGCTTGTAATATTGTATTCGCTGTATTCGCGATGTTCGCTGTGGAATTTCTTAATTTCAAACAAAAAAATATTCCCATTGCTGGGATTCGAACTCACCACGCTAAAGTAACATGCTTGTGAAGCTAACACTCAATCGTCTGAGCCACAGTTACTTGGATGACTTCTCAACAAATAGTCTACGCATCGTGTGTGGCCTCTGAAACAAAACAAACTCGAATT
>CAXHKQ010000108.1:0-14232 GCA_964017145.1 Agrocybe praecox
ATACACACACGAATTTCACGCACACATATGCCCATCTCGCTCAGAGAGCGAAAGAAAAACGTAAACAATCTCTCTCGCATATCCGTTTTAATGAATGAATTTGCAAAAGTTACTACGAACGGTCGAAATAGTTCCTCCGTTTGTCAAAACAGCGTTACAACAATTTAGCCTCTTTGGCGGGTCTCTTACTCTGAGTTTTTCTACCCAGACCCATACCAATACAGCATTATACAATTTTCAATATAATGTACTACACCTATCACAGTCTCAGCGGCACAGACGAGCGCGTGCGCATACAAAACTGGTTCTTCGTTCGGCGGAGCTCTCTCGCGCTAGTGTGTTTGTGTGCGTGCGTTGCTCGGTTGCGACGCACAACGCACGATCACTGCGATCAGTCGAAGACAACGCTCCGCGCAGCCAGCACGCATGAGTGCCATCGTCGTCGTCGCATTTCTTCAGATCTTGTGCTTGGAGACATGTTAGATATATACACTTATACACACACGTATTATAGTCGCGTCGTCGCTCACTCCCCAAATATACACTCTACATATACACACAAACTCACATACGCGACACCTTCGTTCTTCTTTGTGCCATTCAACAGACACATGCACACACACACACACTCACATGTGATGATGTGCCAATACAACACGTTCAGCAGTCAGCAGTAATCTGACTCTGTCCTAACGACAACGATCAGACCATCGACGCGAACTCTGCGCGCAGACACAACAACACATTAATACCGTGCGCGATCGTAATCGGTGAACGCAAGCAAACAGTCAGCTCTCTAGCTTATACGATAACAAAATCAACAAGTGCCTCCCCTATGTGGCTGGTTTCGTTGTAAGTGTGTGTGAGTTGCAAGTGTGCACCCGTGAATATAACACAACAATTTCAGAGTTGTGCTTGTGTCCCACATCGTCACAATTAGCTCCAATTGACCGTGTGCGTGCGTGCTTTCGTGTGGATGTGATCTACACTGAATGTGTGTGTGACGAAATTCGGCAGAGATTTGATCAGCACAACTCTCCCGCCCAGCAGCAGCAGCAGCAGCAGCAGCTAACTCGCCTGTGTGTATGTGTGTTAGTGACGCTGTTGCCCCGCCGTCGTCTACCGTATGTGATAAAAGTCAGTGACTTCGAGTCTGCTTCGCTACGACACGCAGAATTCTCATCGACGCCGTCGTCTTCCGTTGATGCGCCCAAGTGAATGTCAAAACGCACACATACACACACTTGAGACTTTCGCGCACACTCTCTGGGACGCGATATCAGTGCACACACGATCACGCATACGGGCGGAATTATTGATTCGAATATTCACGTCTGCCCAACAACGCACGATCATCGGTGATCGGCGAGAAGGGCCTCACAAAAAAATGTGCATGCGAATTGCAATTCGATTGTTCCACGTCCGATCGAACAATCGTGTGCACCGCCAACGTCGAGAGGCAGCTGGAACACACACACACGCTTTGATCGAACCAGTTGTGCGGCCTAACAGCAGCAACGCGCGATCGGTCGGTCGGTTTCGGTCGCTTGAGTTTCGCTGATCTGCGCACGGAAAAACCAGAAAGTGTAAGTCGCGCGCGCGCTTCGTGTTTTGTCCCGCGATCGGTGTGTGTGTGTGTTTGTGCGCGGGTGTTTTTGTGTTGGCGCCCGCCAGCACTAGCGATCGGAACACGTGCACTCCGACTTCTGTGCTGCACTGTGTTGAGCAATCGCGTCGAGTTTGTTTTGTACACGCACGATCGCACAGCGACGGTGTTGACAAAAGACACACCCACACACACACACACTCACACACAATTGAGCCAGTGAACGCACACGATCAGCACAATGGACGCCGAAGTGCCCGAGCTGAGCGGCCACCTGATTGTACCCACGCAGACGGGTTTCTCGCTGATCTCAAAAAAGGTAATGATATTAGGTTATGCACTTTATTTAATAATGCACATAAAGGTAAGGTGGGACATTTTCCGACTATTTCTCATGCTAATCGACACTACAACCCTCCTTTGTATATGGAGAGTAGCAAGGTAACCAATATCGAGTTCCAGGATACCGTATGGATTTCGAAGAAAAACTCACAACCCAAATCGGAACTGCGATTACTTTATGTTAACAAACACATCAAAATATATTCAAGCGAGCTTTGCCCTGAATATGTTATTGTGATTGTTATTATGATAAAATATATATAATCTGTTTGGTTTTGAACGAGGTACCAACAATTTGAATTGTGAGATATGAATTGCAGATTGAAAGTGCACGCACTAAATGCGTTAGCGGATACGCATGAACGTTATCAGTGCGAAGCGCAATCGTTATCAGTGCGAAGCGAACACACAGATGGTGTGATAGGCGCGTCAATGATATTCAGCACACTGTGCCAACGCACTTATATACTGTCAACACACATACATACACCAATTGAATTTACACTCGATCGGCTTCGTGCCGAAAATCCTTAGCAAATAAAATGACTTGTATCTGAGCGATCAGACAGCGAACACATCTCCACTCTTCGATCATCTCCATTATTTCGTGTGCACGAGGTCAGCATTTTCCAGCCAAGTTAAGTATACTGCGTGCCGATAATTAACCAGACAGCCGACTCCTAAATTAATTGAATTGATAAGCGATTCCCCCAATATTCTACATGGTCCTTCGAGCCGGATCGGCATCTGGACGTTTTTGGACACCTTGGGCAGTCTTTCCTCGCTGGAAAATCACGATAACGGGACACACCACGTGTGCCTCATTCCTGACCCTGCATCCACATCATCACTGACATTGTAACGGGTCACACCACGTGTTGCCTCATTCCTGACCCTGTATCTACATCATTGCTGGCACTGTAACGGGCCACACCACGTGTCACACCACATCTCGTACGACGCCATAGACATTTTGGGCAGCGATCTCCGAGCAAGACCGGATCACATCGCGTGTCGTTGCAGCCCCGATCCTGCGTGCTGCAATTAATTGTGTGACAGTGAAACCAGATAAGGTCAAGTAAGTACGAACACATTGTACTCAGTGATTATTTTCGATAGAGTGTGGCAAACATGGAGGTTCTTTCCCGCAAGCAAAATGCATTGTTCGAGCAATTTAAGCGTATGAAGATCAATTTCAAGAAATGTCCGATCGAACGCCGAACACGTGGATATTATTCACAAGTCAAGGATGCAATCCACCTTTTGTGGAACGATTTTCGTGCAAACGATATTGAACTTCGTGCACTAGACGGTTTTGATGAGTCCGAATACGCGAAGAGCGAGTTATTTGTAGCACTCGATTTGGAGTATACGTTTATTGTCAGTGAGATCGCCGATGCAATGTTGAAATTAGATCAACATAACCAACAAGCACAAGCCCAGCCACCTCCACAGGCCGGACAAGGGGACATTCAAGCTGTTGCTGTCGGCCAGCGCCCAAATGTTAAGTTGCCGACGATTACATTGCCATGCTTTTCTGGTGAATATCACAAGTGGCAAGCATTTCACGACATGTATGTGTCGTTGATACATCGAAACAACACGCTGTCTAATGTCGAGAAATTTCATTATTTAAAAAGCTACTTGTCTGGCCAAGCGGCATCTCTAGTGCGTCATACTGACGTAACTAATGACAACTATCTTGTTGCGTGGGAGTTACTAAAAACTCGATTTGCGAATAAACGCGCGCAGGTAGACGTTCAATTGAAAGCGATAATTAATTATCCGTGTCAGAGTACAGAGTCAGCAGTAGGGATTGGTGAATTCATTGACCAGGTGGAAGAAAGTTTGAATGCGTTGAGGACGCTGCAAATTAACATTGATACGTGGGATCCCATTCTACTCTTTGTCTTAATTCGAAAATTGTCTAACGCGACGCACACAGCCTGGCAGGAATCACAGAAGGGCAATAATAATCTGGCAACGTACGCTCAATTCGAATCGTTTTTGAATGAACGGTTCAGGATGTTAGAAACACTTGACGATTTTTGTGTTCCAGATTCACGTCGCACTTCTGTTGTGAAGCCAACGCGCACACAGGTTCAGTCTCATACAGTTCAGTCTTCATCATCGGCAAGTAGGGCCTGTCCAGTGTGTCATGCGTCGCACGCTGTCCGCGATTGTAGTACCTTTTTGGCTCAGAGTGTAGAGGCGCGACGCGATACTGCAGCTGTTAAAAGAATTTGTTTCAATTGTCTGAATAGTGGACATTTTAACTCGCAATGCAAGACGCGCACTCGTTGCCAGACATGCAATGGTAAGCACCACACACTTTTGCATATCAATCGCACAATTCCAGCATCACCAACTACGACGCCCGCACCGACGCAAACTTCTACGTCATCGTCAAATGTATCGCCAATTCAACAGTCGACTGTTGAAGAACCAGGTACTAGGTCTGTTGTCATATCGCACACTGTTTCTTCCGCGCGTCGCATGAGCAAAGTCCTGCTTGCGACGGCAATTGTGCGTGTGACGTCAAGGTCTGGGGAAAGCCTACCGTTGAGAGCATTAATCGACCAGGGGTCAGAGGTGACGTTTATCACCGAAAATGCGGCCCAATTGCTTGGTTTAGAACGAAGCACTGTGAATGTGTCTATTAATGGTATTGGTGGCGAATCGGCAGGTCGCGCCAACAATGTAGTGGAGATTGAACTACGTTCACCGCATACTGCGGAATTCTCACTACGCACAGACGCATTCGTAATAAAAAAAATCACTGGGATGATCCCACAAGCGCCGTGTGGACACTTGTCGTGGCCGCACATTGATAATTTGCGCTTGGCGGATCCATTGTTTGCGACGCCTGGTTGTATAGATCTGTTGCTTGGAGGTGATGTCTACAAAGACATTATCACGTCTGGTACAATTCAGGGTGAAAACGATGCACCATTAGCCCAGTCGTCCGTATTCGGTTGGATACTCTCTGGTCGTGTAGGAGCAGGTGCACGTTCCACGTTGCAACCCCGATTCACTGCGCTTCATACATGTGTGGACATCGATGCGCGATTGCGCACATTTTGGGAGATCGACTGTATTGAAAGCCAGCCGACGTTGACCGCAGATGAACAAAAATGCGAGGAGCATTTTGTGAATAATTCTAGTAAGGCTGATGATGGTAGATATGTAGTGCGCATGCCATTGCGACCAAATGCGCAATTGGGCGATTCTCGCAACGCTGCTACGCGGCGCTTTTTGCAGCTTGAACGCAAGTTGTCGCTCAATCCTCAGTTGAAAGAGTCTTATGTCGCATTCATGCGCGAGTATTTGGCGCTGGGACATATGCAATTGTCGCGTGAAGCTAACGATGTTCCGAAATATTTCATTCCACATCATGCGGTGTTTAAGGCATCTAGCTCAACGACGAAAGTCAGAGTCGTTTTTGACGCATCAACTATAACATCAAATGGACGATCGTTGAATGAGCTCAGGTTTATTGGTCCTCGTATTCAGGACGAGCTCTCATCGATTCTTTTGCGCTGGCGGAAATATCCGCATGCATACACTGGTGATATAGAAAAAATGTACCGACAAATTTGGATTCATACTGATGACCACCGGTATCAGCATATTTTGTGGCGTGAGTCGCCAAATGAAAAGTTGTCAGAGTTTGCGCTACGCACAATCACGTACGGTACGTCTTGCGCGCCACATTTAGCAGTGCGCACATTGGTGCAGTTAGCTCACGACAATGCACAACAATTTCCACGAGCGTCAGCCGCGATACGTAATGATTTCTACGTAGATGATTTTATTTCGGGCTCGTACACAACCGAAGACGCGATCGTCATGTACAGGGATCTACGCTGCATAATGGAAGCGGCTGGATTTAAATTGAGAAAGTGGGTGAGTAACTGTACAGCGTTACTCGCTAATATCCCTGAACATGATCGTGAATTGAAGGAACTGTGCAATGTGGATAAAAATGAGACGGTGACGGCTCTGGGAATTGTTTGGAGGCCGTCAACTGATGAGTTTCTGTTTAAACTCAACTTGCCTGTGACGATTGAACACCAGCCAACGAAGCGGTCGATTCTGTCCGAAATATCAAAGTTATTTGATCCTTTGGGTTGGTTGGCACCAATCATTGTCAGGGCAAAAATATTGATGCAGCAACTTTGGGTAACTGGTGTAGGATGGGACGACAGTCTACCCGAAAAGATCGTGATGGCGTGGAAATTGTTGCGTGAAGATTTGTTTCACGTCGATGATATTCGTGTTGATCGATGGTGTCGTCATGAACTCAATTCGGAGATAGAACTACATGCGTTTAGCGATGCATCTCTGAATGCATACGCTGCTGCCGTTTATGCGCGCTGTATTCAATCTGATGGTAGTGTACATACGACGCTGTTGACAGCAAAAACACGCGTTGCCCCATTGAAGCAAGTGTCAATACCAAGATTGGAACTTTGCGGCGCAGTTCTAGCTGCCGAATTACTGACGCACACGAAGAAGAAATTACAAATTGACAATGCAGTTGTATATGCCTGGACGGACTCGTCTATAGTTCTGCACTGGTTGCGTGCGTTGCCATGTAAATGGACGACTTTCGTGGGGAACCGAGTGTCTGCGATTCAGCAAGCCACCCCAATCTGTTCTTGGCGACACGTACCAACGAAACAAAATCCCGCAGATTGTGCATCGCGCGGTCTAGATGCGTTGCAGTTGAAGACACACGTTCTGTGGTGGCACGGGCCAGAGTTTTTGATGAAGGATAGTAGTACATGGCCAACATTGGCAACACAATCTCTGAACGACGCAGATATGAACAGTGAGTCGAAACGAGTACTCTGTAATTTGTCGACTGAGGTGCCGGAAGATAGCGAAACTATTTTCATGCTAGGGTCATTCTCATCGTTGTCGAAACTGTTGCGTGTGACTGCATACTGCAAGCGTTTCAGTGATAAGTGTCGCAAATTAGCGATCTCAAATTCATACGTGACGCTAAATGAGCTATCAGATTCGCTCACATTGTGGATACGTGCATCCCAAAATTGCTTCTTTTCTGGCGAGTTTCAAGCGCTGATAAAGGATCGCGCATTGCCAACCACTTCTCATTTACGTTCACTGAATTTGTTTGTGGACGACCAACAAATCATCCGCGTTGGCGGAAGATTACAAAATGCTGATTTAGCATATAATGGAAATCACCCACTTTTGTTGAGTGGCAAATGCCACCTAGCTAAATTAATCATCGGAGAAATGCATACAACAACCATGCACGGTGGTCCCCAACTGGTGCTTAACATGATTCGGAAGAAGTACTGGATATTGAATGGTAAAAATACCGTTCGGTTCCAACTACATCGATGTGTCAAATGCTTCAGACAGAGGGCCGACGGTGCACGGCAGTTGATGGGCAGTTTGCCGCATCCGAGAGTGAATATTTCACGGGCGTTTACACACACCGGAGTTGATTTTGCTGGACCGATAAGTTTGAGAATGTCGAAAGGTCGCGGAAACGCGACATACAAGGGGTACATTGCGATATTTATTTGTCTGTGCACGAAAGCAATGCACATAGAAGTTGTGAGCGACTTATCATCCAATGCATTTATTGCTGCGTACCGGCGATTTGTGTCCCGTCGCGGCTTACCTTCTCACATGTACTCAGACAACGCAACCAATTTTACTGGAGCGGAGAAGATTTTGCGTATAGCGCACATGGATAATGTGCTACAAATAAAAACTGAACTATTGACTATTTGTGCGAACCACCAAACTGAATGGCATTTTATTCCGCCTGCGTCTCCGCATTTTGGTGGACTGTGGGAGGCGGGTGTAAAATCGCTAAAATACCACCTCAAGCGGTCGTTAGAAGATGTTCGAATGACGTATGAAGAGTTAGCTACGCTTGTAACTCAGATCGAGGGGTGTTTGAATTCACGCCCGCTTTCGCCGATGTCGAGTGATCCAACTGATTTGAACGTTCTAACACCTGGACATTTTGATCGGTGACGCGTTGCTCGCGCCTCCTGATAAAAGTTTGATAGATGGGAACCAATCTCTGCTGTGTCGCTGGCAATTGACACAACGACTCTACCAATCAATTTGCAAAAGATGGCAAAATGAGTATTTATCACGGCTGCAGCAGCGTCCAAAATGGCAGACGAAAACCGATAACTTGAAAGTTAATGACATGGTCCTTTTGAAAGAAAATAACATGCCTTCAGCTAAATGGCCCCTTGGACGAATAGTAGAGGTGCACCCCGGTGCTGATGGACTTGTGCGTGTAGTTTCAGTGCGGACTGCATCCTCGATTTTCAAGCGTTGTATCACAAAAGTTTGCCCACTGCCATGTTGAAATACTCTATCGAAAATGTTTACTTTGCCTATGTGTTCGTACTTCTTGTGGTAGTATGCTGATGGCGATATTGGGCGCCTTATATAACCCTAAACCAGTCGAGGAGGAAATGCCGAGACACCTTGTCTGCGTGTGTATGAATGTTGCGCAGATGTTGAAATGCCGAGATTTCAAGGCCGGGAGAATGTTTGGTTTTGAACGAGGTACCAACAATTTGAATTGTGAGATATGAATTGCAGATTGAAAGTGCACGCACTAAATGCGTTAGCGGATACGCATGAACGTTATCAGTGCGAAGCGCAATCGTTATCAGTGCGAAGCGAACACACAGATGGTGTGATAGGCGCGTCAATGATATTCAGCACACTGTGCCAACGCACTTATATACTGTCAACACACATACATACACCAATTGAATTTACACTCGATCGGCTTCGTGCCGAAAATCCTTAGCAAATAAAATGACTTGTATCTGAGCGATCAGACAGCGAACACATCTCCACTCTTCGATCATCTCCATTATTTCGTGTGCACGAGGTCAGCATTTTCCAGCCAAGTTAAGTATACTGCGTGCCGATAATTAACCAGACAGCCGACTCCTAAATTAATTGAATTGATAAGCGATTCCCCCAATATTCTACATAATCAAAATCAACCATCATGACGAATATTTGTATTTTCAAGTACAGTGAAGTGCGGACAGGTTGGTATGATTTAAAATACCCTTTTCCAAACATACCAACCTGCAAACATGTCCTCACTTTACCATACGTTATTTCACATGTTAGGCAAATTGTTTGCATGTGTATGTTTGTCGTGTGACAAAGGTTCTTTGTGTGAAGAACGCGCCGCCAGCTCGCGTAAAATTGTGTTGTGGCGTGAATCAATTGTGGTCAAGTGGCCACACACACTCACACGTGAATGGATCGGGCGAACTCTTATCGAGAAAAACTGCTTACGCATGTGGTCGAGTATATAGTATATTACACGGTTGGGAATGCTCGGGATACGCACTTCTTTGAACCGCGATGTCGCGAAGTGATGACGATGACCGATGACGATGACACACTCGCGAGCATTCATGTAATCTTCGCGATGCTATATTACATTACGCATTACGCATCGTCTGAGCGTATGCGTTTTTGGAGCGCTAGCTCACGCGCACGCGCTTCGTACATTCCTACGAGTGTTGAGACGATATGATGGTGTAAGCAATACCGTTCACAGTTCAGAAGGTTAACTATTACACTTCTCACATCTATTATATTTATTATTTTCATCCCTTTCTCCGAAAATCTTGGACAGTTTTGGTTTATAAATTATAATATTGGCTATTTTGGAATACATGTTTCATTCAAACCAACCATAAGAGTACTTTAGTGTAAATGTTGCATAGTAAGCGCGAAAAGTCTGTAATTATAAAAAGACTTTGATGAATGACACATGATGCATGCAATAAAATATCTAAATTTTTCAAGGACCCTTCCTGCAAAATTATCCCCTCTTCACTCTATCATGTAAGGGGAGACACACGTAGTTCAATGTGAAAGTAGGTCTCTGTGCGTTTCTTTTTAATACATATTATAAATATTTCATGGTGGTTTCTGCTAATTGTTTTATCAGCCGATTTAAATTACATCAAGGCCAGTATCTCGAAAAATTTGGCATGCGCATAAAAACATCCGCCCAATTCTATAAATATCTTCAACTACAAAAATACATGATCACGTTGAATAATTGTTTGTTGCACTATCAATCATTGCATCCGCTCATTTTGTATTTCCCAACTTTAGTTCAAAAGATTATTAATTAAAGTCTAACAAGTTGAATTTTATGTTTCAATCGTGTAGTACCCTTCCGTTTGTGTATTATCATTGTTTGTTTTGTGTGTGTGTGTATATTATGACGCTCTCCCAGAAATGCCACACGAGCCGCGATAAATTCAAATCGCATGCACGCTCGCTATCGCAAATCGCGCTGAACTTTGAGGCCAGCAGCATTGGGCTACAACAATTCGCAACGAGAGAAATTGACGACGTTGGCGACACCGATTGATAAACTTGAAACTTGAACGTGCGACATGAAGCAAATCGCCGCCACACGCACAATCTCTCATGAGCCTCATCAGTCATCAGTCTCGCTTGTTACATTTTTGTTTGCTTGTAATCCGATGTTTTTATGCGGTTTGGATCGGTTTGACTTTGTTTGCTTGTGCCCGGTTTGTGGCTGCTGTTGCGTTCACCTCAAGCAATCACACACACGCGAAAACAGTTCGGAAAAAATGCGCATGCAACCAAACAGCAAGCGCTGCCGGCGCACGCGAGTTTTGTGTCGACGCGAACGTTTACCTGTGTATATATCATATGTGCAGCATGCCGCCGACATTCCGACATCAAGCGAGAGTATGCGTGCGCGTGCGTGTGTATATGTAAGTTCGTATAATGTCGGATTACCGCGTGCGTTCTTTGTACATAATATAAATATTATGTGTACATTAGTGTGCACATAATGCGGCGCTGAGTCCCGAAAAAAAGTGTGTGTATGTGTGTACCGCGCGATATAAACGATGGCACACACACAAATCAAATTCAAACACACAACACTTGCACACGTACGGCCACAGTGCCACAGCGCGTATTTTGCCGATGAGCTTGTCTCATGTAGCCGGGAGTTTAAGGTTTTATGAGGATGACAATTAATGTCGATGCCGAAAAATGCCTACAACAATATGCCGAATAACGGTACACAAGAAATTAACATAAATCAATCACACAGACGAAGTTTTGTTCGTATTTATCGATCGCTCTTCTGAAGCGACGTATGCGATTATTTGGCAATCTTTCCGCATTCTTTCCACATACATCACTACCCATGACATGTGTTGGCCTCCCTTGAATATACACTTCTTGTATTTGTTGAGTAGCAGGGCTTCATAATCGGTTTCGGTTCTAAAGATGCCATGTGATTAGATAGCACATCGATCCAACGATCGTAGCCTTTCTTGACTCTTCGGTAAATTGAAGGAATCAACACCCAGGGTATTGTGGGGCAAGCTTTGACCTGAACGTTTGAGGAGCTCCCTCGTCTGTTATTTTGAATCAATTTCGAAATGATAAATGGCTATATTTTTGCTGAAAAGTGTTGCTCCGTATCGGGTAAGGTGGGTAAGTTTTGCCTCCAGTCGATTGAGTCCAAAACTATAAAATTCTTAATCGAAAAATAACAAATAAGTTCTTTAAATGGCCGAGGCAAAACTTTCCCACCCGCAAAACTTGCCCCACTTTACATTACTAAAATGTTATTGATTTTCATATTTTTATCAGGAGGTATACGAATCGACTGGTTCGATTCATTCGAATTTTATTGTTCCATAATTGATATTATCTCCAATGTTCTGGCCCCACTCATGTGCACACCCGATCGTGTGCAACCACGTTGCGCTCGTTTGGCCGGTGTGTGGTGTGGTCGCTTTGTCGTGAAAGGCAAACACACTGAAAACGGCACGTCGTCGTCGCATTCAGGAAATGCCATCGCCACCGTCGTCGTTCGGCTGGCGGTTGTCGAATAAATTATATCAAACCCATTCCTACTCAACGGCGGCGTTGCGCAGACGAAATAATAATTCCGTTGATTGAAAAATTCGGGTGAAACTAATGTGTCGTGTCACACTTTGGAAACATATATACACGCGCAGACACTTCTATTGTGCTAAATGGCTCTTTGCCGCCGTAGCGTTGAAAATTGAGCTATGATTTATCTGGCTAGTATAGCATACGAAACATAATGTGGTATGCGCGCGATGTTTGGTTTACAAACAACAATAGCCTTCACATCGGCTTCAGCACGGCTGGTGCGTCGTGTTTTGTGTACACAACATATGAGAAGGGTTCCTCGCGCTGCATCTAATACAACGAATGCAGCGCGGCATTGCAGCGGTAATTTGTCTCGAGTCGCTTACGAGACACCGCCATACAAACCAGCAGCAGCGCTCATGCACCGATTATGATTGCACAGAATGTCGGTTGGCCTCATGTTGCGTGCGTGCGTGCACTTGACCTTTCCCATCGTCGACCAGCAGAACTAATAATGATCTCAAGTGGCGTGCACGAGTTTTGAATTGGTAGAATACAACGTATAGTTATGCTGTATAATATGTTTTTTTAATTATGGATAATTGTGAAAAATACAGTTTGTGTATCGATATGTTTTCGTATCATATCTTATCTGTGTTATTAAATGCGTCAATATGAAAGTAGGCAATCCTTCAGTCGATATAACCATTTTTCATGGGTGTAATGTGATCGGAATGAATTAATGGCTCGTTATCAAAATAATGTCATATAATAAATAAATAAATGTTAGACTTTCGTTACTTGTTAACATTAATCAATTAACCAATTATTCCACCCAACAGAAAACCGGCACCAAAAGAACGCTCTGCTCTTCCGCGCCAGCCGCCACGGCATCGAGCGTCTCGAACTGTACGCCCCCGGCGACGGCGACACGCGCTCACCCAAAATCCTTACCCTCGAAAACTGCGTCAAAATCACCCACGAACCCGGCCCGCCCGCGCCCTCATCCACATCGTCACCAAGACCGATGCGCTCACCCTGCAAACGCTCTCCGCCGACGACCTCAAGCTCTGGCTGGGCGCCCTCCAATCCGTCGCCTTCCAGAACAAGGCGCCCTCCGTTCGAGCCGCCGCCCAACTTTCAGCCGCATCTTCAGCCCTCCATATCGAAGAGGACAACGACCTCTACTGCTCTTCGTACGCCGACGTCGGCGTCTCTTCGTCCGTCTCGTCCCCTCCGAAGCCTCCCAGAAGTGCTCCCTCATCGCCCATCGGCCCTACGTCCTCCACCTTACCGCATCCGAACTGCAGCTCAAGTCCAGCAGCAGCAGTCCATCAGAAGTCTCTCTGGACACCTCCGCCTTCGATTCGCCGCTGGACGCCATCGCGGCGGCCGATCAACTGGCAGCCAAGTGGCCCTATCGATACATCCGCAAGTACGGCTACCGCGATGGCCGGTTCACCTTCGAGGCGGGTCGCAAGTGCGAGACGGCGAAGGTGAGTTCAGTCTGGAGCACGTGCATCCGCTGGAGGTGTTCCGGTGCATGGCTCGCGGATGCGCACTATGAAGAAGCTGATGAGCGGCGAGCCGGTGGTCAGAGCCGACGAGCCGCAATTGCGGGGATTCGGGATGAGCTGTTGGATTGTGTAGTGAGGAGCAGATGAACGCTGTGGAGACGATGGCGGCGGGATCGAGGAGCCCGTTGCCGCCGTCGCTGACGCAATCCACGCATGGCGGTGGGGTGATTGCGAGGCATTTGAAGGCGGCTGGGCAGTCGACGACGACGACGACGACAGCGAATTCTTCGGTCGATTCGGCGGCATCGGGACAGATGCAACGGAACGTGCTGTGGTCGGGCGATTCGAGTGTCACTAATAGTTCGATGGCCACAACGATTGTGATCCAATCGGCGACGGGTGCCCAAGTTCCGCCACCGCCGCCACAGAAAATCGTGCCGAACAAACCGCCGCGGAAGCTCAACACAACGACCCCGAGTAGCAACAGCAGCAGCAGCAGCAAGAACCATCACCATTATCATCAGAACTACGAACCGGTGACGCCGCCTGCGGCGGAGAGTCAGAAGACGCTGGCCGCGGAGCTGAAGAGCGGCTGCGGCGGCGGCGGCCGTGACGACGAACGACCGCCCCGAGTTGCCGGCAACGAGAGCAAGTCGTCGACGAATGCGGCGCTGGCATCGCCGGATCGCGATTACGAGTGCATACCGAGAACCATTCAGGTAGTTGATATAGGACGATGGGACCATGTTGGTAATTCATATATTATGGAAACAACAAATGTTGAGTCGTTCGCGCATCAACAATACCTATATTTTTATTAAACCATTT
>CAXHKQ010000109.1:0-20154 GCA_964017145.1 Agrocybe praecox
ATATTCAACGCTCAATAAAATAAGAGATCTAATTAATTTTCAATTATTTTCCAGTCGTCGTTCCGCCGTGGCCCAAGTCCGTCGTCTGGTACAACAAGGATGGCATCGTCCACGAAAACAACCCACGCTATCGTGTCCGCGAGGACGGTCTCGGTGTCTACCAGATCGAGTGTCCAGCGACCGAGTTCTGCGACGAGGGCGACTGGAAAATGCGTCGTCACCAGTAATGACGGTTGCGTCGGCATGTCAGCGGCCCACGTTCGCATGGAGGTGCCCAAGAACTATCGCGCGCCGCGCTTCCTCGAGAGCCTGAAGGCGGTGTGCTGACCGAGGAGGGCCTCGTCTCGTTCGAGTGCAAAGTGGTCGGCTATCCGACGCCGACGCTGCGCTGGTTCAAGGACGGCCAGGAGCTGCGGCCGGGCGACGTGTACCAGCTTACGGGCACCAATTCGCTGGGCTCCTACTGCTGCATGGCGCGCAACGCGATGGGCGAGACGTCGAGCACGGCGCTGCTCACCGTCGAGGACATCCAGAACCAGCTGAACGACGCCGACCGTCTGCAGCTGAGCGAGCTGAATCAGCCGCCGCAGTTCGTGCTCGGCCTGAAGAGTGCCGAGGCGCGCATCAACGAGCCGTTCCGTTTCTGCGTGCAGGTGAAACCGGCGCCGGCGGCTGCGATTCCGGCGCTGACGTGGTACCGGGACGATGCACCGGTGGCGGTGGACTCGCCGGAGCAGTACACCGTGTCGGCGGTCAACGAGACGACGTACACGCTGGACGTGCAGCGCACCGAGTTCGCCGATCAGGCGGAGTGGAAGTGCGTGGCGGTGAACGACCATGGGAGCACGGTGACGTCGTGCTTCCTGCGGCTGATCATTCCGCGGCACTTCAAGAAGCCGCGGTTCCTGGAGAGCTTGCGCGCCGTGATGACGGAGGGCGGTGCGGTGAACCTAGAGTGCAAGGTGATTGGCGTGCCGCAGCCGGTGCTGAAGTGGTTCAAGGACGGCGTGGAGCTGCGAGCGGGCGATATTCATCGGATCATATCGGGACAGGATGGCACGTGCACGTTGGGCACGTACACGTGCGAGGCGCGCAATTGCATGGGCGTGGTGGCGTCGTCGGCGAACATATTGGGCTACGATTGCACCGAAGCCGGATGCCGCTGTGGCGGCAGCACCGACCGCGGCGGAACTGCAGCGCAACTTCTCGCTGTCGACCATCAACGAGGAGCGCACCTCACAGATGTACGAGACTGCCGGCGATGTTTCTGAGAAGGCCGATCTGTCGTTCTCGTTTGACGGCAAGGATGTGTCGGTGTCGCTGTACGAGACGCCCGATCTGACCGAGGAGGAAGCGATGCAGATCGTCGAGATGTACGCCGATCAGATCTCCGAGCACATCACGGAGCAGAACATCGTCGAGTTGCCGCCGCTGCGCTTCGTGAAGGAGACGGCCCAGTCGGGCAACCTGATCATGGAGGCGGTGGTCATCGATGTGGCACCGGATTATTTCTCGCACGAGGACGATCAGCGCACGGAGGCGGGCATGGATGACATCTCGGTGATGGAGGTCAGTCTGCACGGCATGTCGTCGTCGGGTCGCGATGAGTTCAGCTTCGATAAGGACGATGCGGATGGCGACTATGCGGACGGAGCTGGTGATGCGCTGGTCTCTTCGGCACGCGCCGACGAATTCTACAGCATGTCCAAGTCGAAGCACTCGCGTCCCACATCGGCGGCCAGCGGCGGCCATGGCGACGATACGGACACCGATCTGCAGACGTTCATGAGTGCCAACAGTTCGGGTCGGCAGGCGGAGCGCAGCTCGCGCGACGTGCAAATCGATGAGGCGATCCGTGAGGCCCAGGCTCTGATGGAGGCCGACGCGCGCCTATCGCTTGAAGATCTCGCAGCTCCCGCGTCAACGTCGAGCAAATCGAAGCGAGACATGTCGATCGGCACCGAGTCACTGCCGAAACAGCCAGCCGTTCCGGCCGCGGTCCTGCCGCATGCTGCCACCGAATGCGTCAGCGAAGAGGCGGCTGCAGCTGCCAAACGTAACATCAACGCACTGATTCCGCTGGCCCAGACCCTGAACGTGTTCACCGAGCACCTGTCGATCGTCGAGGACGAAGTGCAGCAGCAGTCGGCGCTGATGATGTCACCGTCATCGGTGGAGGGCAGCCTGAAGATAATCCGCAGCCTAATGGAGCCGTTGCGCGGCATGCAGAGCAAACTGAACGTGTACGATGGCCAGGCGGCGCTGGAGGTGTTTCTGTCGACGTGCGTCGAGCACGTGGCCGAGATGCAGCAGGCGCTGGCGGTGGTCGAGAAGTGCGTGACGATGGACGAGTGCGGACACACAATGATCCAGCGGACGAGCGTGTGCGTGATCGACAGCATTGGCGATCGGGTGCTGAATGTTTGTTCACTGCTGACGGAGTTGTTGCGAGATGTGCGCTCGCCGCGGCTCAGCGATGAGGTGGGTCTGATGGTCAAGGACATGGATACGGGCGTGCGTCTGACGCAGGATGCGATTCGGTCGCAGACGCTGATGCAAGAGGCGGCCGAGTTGGAGGCTGCCCAGCACTTCACGGACACTCTGGGTCGAATGCAAGAGGTGAGAATTTAAATTCTGAACTATATTATTGAGACAATTTAGTAACGCTTTCGATTTCATGCAGGTTTCCCAACAAGCCGCTCTGACAGCGGACACTTTGGACCAAGTCACTCAGCGCCATTTGCCCGCCGAGGCAGAAGTTCTGAAGCAGGTGTGCCGTCCAGTGGTCAAACTGCAGCATGCCATCGAGAGCATTGAGCACGAGCTGGCGGCTAGTGAAAACAACGAGGCGATGTTTGCAAAAGTTCATGAAACGATTCTGCTGAAGATGCGCGAACCCATAGAGCAACTGCAAGCCCAAATCGAGCACATCGAACGCGGATCGGTCTCTCTTAGCTCACTGGAGGAGAAGATTGGAGCGGCAATATTGGATGCCGTTCGGCCGCCCATGTACGAGCTGCAGAAGGGCTTCAAACTACTAAGTGAACAACACACTGCCACAACAACCACTGAATCCGCTGATCGTGCCAGTTTGGCCAGCGTTAGCGTGCTCGAATCGATGATTCCACCGCTGCACGAGATCCAGAACGGTCTGGCGCGCATCGGAGAAGACGTCGAGAGTGGCGCTCTCCATCATGACGACGTTGTGGCTGTTTCCTCGGAAGTTGGCCCAGCACCTGCACCAGCCGACGATGACACCGCCGAACAACATCCATCGACCGTTGACTCAAGCCGGCTTCTACAGACGTTGGCGCAAAGCGTTCTGTATTTCCAGAACAACATCGATGCTATGCACGTGCCCGATAGCGATTTGCGTTCGCACTTGACGGCGCTCACCACAGACCTCTCGAAATTGATTGAGGTTAGCGTCAGCGACGGTCTCGGTCGCTACAACATCATGGTGCTGGAGAATGTGAAGAAACCGATCGACGACTTGAACTACTGCCTGCGGCAGATCGAGGAGCGCTCCCAGTCCGGTTGGTTACACGATCTGCTGGAGCCGCTTGCGACGCTGCGCGACAAATGCAAGCGGTGCGAAGACATCATGTTGCTGACCGGACACAGCAAGCTCAGTGCAAATGTGGTGATTTTGTCGAAAATCAAGCAAGGCGTTGCATCGATCGAAGATATTCTTGTGCGCCAGGAGCAGCAGCGTCGCAGTGAGTCGGAAGAAGTTGTACCCGCAACGCCTGCCGAACAGGTCCTGGAAACGGCCGCGTTGCTCGAAGCACTGCAGACGCGACTGGCGCACATCAAGCCACACGATCCGGTGGATGCGCAATCGATCACAGCTCCACTCAGCGAAGAGGTGTCCGCTCTCAAGTCATTGGCCGAGCCCTTGGCCGCGATCCGTCAGAAATTGGATGAAGTCAAGCACATAACCGTTCAGCAGGCTTCGTTCATCGGCACGGCCGAGGTTTCAACCGTTCAGATGTTGGCGGCTCCTCTGCAAGAGTTTGTGCAAACACTCGCTCAGCTGGCCGATTCGGGTGGACCGACGTCCGAGGACATGCAGATGATGTTGCAACCGCTGCAAGAGCTCCAGCATTGCGTTGGCATTATCAACGACGAATTCAAATATCACGCTGATGTGGCAGCAACTGGAGCCGCTGTTGACACAGCCGCGGTGAATGCTACCGCTATCAAACCTTTCCTCGAGCTGCAGAACTGCCTGGACAACATAATTCATCAGATCTGCGAGCCACACGACGATCTGTCTACTATGGATGATATTTCATTGCTGAAAACAATCGCCGATCCACTGCCACTGGACGAGAGTACACCAATTGTACGTCAAGATCATGTGACTTTCGAAGCAGCGCCTGAATCGTTCCGTCACGACGAAGACGAAACCGAGCACCAAGCCACCCAGGCCTCTGTGCTGCTCGACGACCTGCAGCGCTGTCTGGTGAGCGTTCAGCCGCAAATATTGGAAACACTGCAGCAGCTTCGCTCGGCCGATCACTCCGTTCAGGAGGCGGTTTTGCGACCGATTATGGAGATTGAGAAATCCATTGCTATGATTCAGCATACGGCAACGGTGTACGATCAGTCGCCGTTGCAGTTGCGTGAACTGATGCAGCCATTGCAGTTGTTGGAGCATCACATTGAGAATTTGCAGGCCATTCAGTTGGAACAGGCTGGCAGTTTGGCCAGCACTTCTGTCAACTTGGTTTGCTTTGCCAGTCCGCTGGAAGAGATCAAGAACTCGTTGCACACGCTGCAAGAGTACATTGTCGAGCACGTGCTCGAATTGACCGACTTCACTGCGCATCAGTCGCAGGCACAACAAATCGACGACGACATTGACGGTCTGCAGCGTTGCTTGGCACTCGTCCGTCAGCCGAACACGCTCGAAGCACTGCAATCGCTGTCGTCCGTGAGTAATCTGTCGAGTTTGATGACACTGGCTCAGCCGCTGCACGAGCTGCAGCAGTGCCTGCAGGTGCAACAGTTGCAGCCGTTGTTCGACTCGCCCGACTCGATGTCGACGCAGACGAACGTATCGCTGCTGAAGCAACTGGCCAAGCCGTTGATGGAGTTGCAGCAATGCTTGTTTAATATCGAGACGCAAGCTAATATCGATGTGGTGAAACAGTTGTCCGAGTGCGGCAAAGCTGTGCAGGCTCAACAGATTATAGAACTATGTCACTACCTGCATGGTTTCGATGTGGCCGTGCTGGAGCGAGTCGGTGCATTGCCCGAAGAAGAAGGGGATAGTGATCTGCTGACATTCGCTGACCAACTATCGGTTTCTCAATTTGATGTTGTTCATCAGCAAGTGAACGTCATTGAACCCGTCAGCGATTTTGGAATCAGTGCCATGCCAGCTGGAGCAGAGGGCAGTGATTTGTTGACATCTGCCGATCAAAGATCAGTTTCACAATTGCATGTCGACCATCGGAAGGCCATTGAGCCCGCCAGTGATGCGAATGTCGCTGAGAAGCCCCATAGACAAGACGGTGACAATATACAAACATTTGATGATCAGCAATCGGTGCCTAAGTCTGAAATCGTCTATCAGCAGGTAATTGAACCCGTAAGAGACGGTGCTATGCCCGATAGAGAAGTAGGCCGCAATATGCAGACATTTGATGATCAGCGATCGGTTCCACAATCTGATATCGCCCAAAAGCATGACATTGAAACCGTCAGTGATGCTAAAGTATCGAAAGATGACGTGACCGAGGGCTTGCGCAATTTGAACCGTTGCTTGGACTCGATGCAGAATCACAATTCGTTCGAAATCGCCGTGCCACTAGACAACGTGGAAGTACTAGAGCCGATTACACAGTCACTGGCTACGGTAAAAGAAGCTTTATTGGCCATTCAGCGCGACCCGGACGTAAATCTCGAGTCAGTGCTAGAGAACATCACCACACCTTTGCTGAATCTAAACAGAGCGATCGGAGACATTCGTGAGCGCATCTCTGCAGAACCGGCACTTGGAAATTTGATGGATCCAGTTGAGGAGCTACAGAGCAGTCTCGTCACGACGCTGGAGAATATCATCGAAACGTCGCCGACGAATCTGATCATAAGTACATTGGAACGACCGAACGTCGACATTGCAGCGTGTTTGGAGAAAATAAACGAGGCTTGTCAGCAAGATGCAGTTAGGATCGAAGGCTTTGATGTGGCAGTGCTGCGCGCACCACTAGAGAATATACACCGGACCATTGATGCACTGCAACGCAGCGTGGCCACACAGTCGCTGGTCGAGCTATCGCGCAACGCAGCCGATGTGCAACAGTTTATTGCCAGCATGCAAGAGATCGAGTCCGAGTTGTATTTTGTGCTTCAAGCTTTGACCACCAAAACTGGCGACCAACATCCGATCGTTCGAGAAGTCACGCATCAGGTGAGTGAACTGAAGATGGCCGTTGCCGAGCTTCTGAACGCAATGCAAACGAACAGCGACATTCAGCCGCTGGTGCTGAATCAGACGACTCAATTGATATCGCTTCCGGTGCAGCGTCTGGAGAAGCTGCTAACCGGAGTGCGTGAGGAGTATATGTACGGAGCATATTTGGCTCCTGTTGCCCAGATCAAGAGCAATCTGGCCACTCTGGGAACTATGCGTGAGAGTGTTCCAGAATTGGTTGAGTCTATGGAAGCTTTCGGCAATGTTGAACGTTTGGTTCAGGAGCTCTTGGTGGCAAAGATGGTCGGATCTGTAGATAACATCGACGTGCCAAAATCAACGCAAATGTTGCAGGCAATCGTCCGAAGTATGCAAGTTGCTGAGGCGAATGCGCCGGCTGTAGTAATACCATTTAAGGGTCTACAAAAAGAATTGGCGAATTTGCAGAAACTACTCTCAACGCCTGAATTCAGCGCGCAGTCAGTTGCAGCAATTGTTATTCCGTTGGAGATTATAGACATGCATGTGCAGTCGGTTTGCCGTAAATTACCATCCGTTGTGCTGGCACGATCGATCGAGACGTTATCTGCAGAAGTGACTGCATTCGATGAGCAAATCAATCCGCAAAAAGACGAACTGTCAGCGTTGACTAATCTCAACAGAAGTCTTTCACAATTTGCGAATGTGGTGAACATGACTGAAGTTATTCGCAAGAAGTCACGTGAATTTGACAGTGTTCTCAATGCTCTCAAGGATACGGTTAACGAGTTAGGCACTCAAAACGCTTTGGCTCAAACAATTTTTGAACTACAAGATCAAATCTACGAAATTCAAATGCTTCCCAGTACCGTTGAAGCAGGCGAATTGATTGGTCTGTTCAATGGCATTGCGGCTACTATGACAAAGCTGCGTCAACGACATAGCGGAATCGACGAACCCGAAATGGAAACCGCTGATATTGCTGTGCCTGTCGAAGAGCTAAAGGCTACACTGTTAACGGCACAAAAGCAACTGGTGTCCACTGAAACCGATGTCAGCCCTTCGTATACAGAGGCCATAAAAGACTTGCAGCGCGGTATTGAAACCGTTGAAAAGCAAGTGATGCGTAAGGCAACGTCTATAACAGAAATTGATCCTAGCGATGTGCAGACGATTCGAAAGTCTATAAAGGATCCTCTACACGCGCTGCAATCTCAAGTTCAGCAGCATGAACGGGCTGAGTTGAATATCATTGATCAAGAACTAGAAAGCACTCGAGAGTCATCCATTACATCGAGCACAGCGGACACGAGACAAGCTCAAACAAGCGTAAGCCTAATACGTGAAACCGATGCGTTTGATAGTGGTGTTTCGGTGACAACCGAAGCAGAACGAACAACCCTGGATGTCGTCGAGCAACCGCCAGCTGTTATTGCACCTAAGGAAGTCGAGGCAATCACTGACGAAATCGTGCTCAAAAAAGAAACTGAGAAATTGCTCCGTACTTCAGAAGAACGCGAGCTTACGCCTGAAGAAAAAGATTCGCTGCAAGCGTTGTTGGCGAAAATCAATCGTTTGGGGAAAAAAATACATACGACTATTATCGATGCAAAAATAATTAATGAGAGTACTGCCGACATCATAACCGAACTGAAAGAAGAGGTAAAGATGGAAGAAGAGCTTAAAAAAAACGCCGATTCCGGAAATGGCAAAGGCAAAATCGAACGCGGGCAACCGAAAGCCGCTGAGGACGCAGTAGAAGGAGATGAACAGTTGATAATTGGAAATGTCGAAATTTCAGAAGAAATAGATATCGAAGAACAAATTCAAAAGAAATCAAAATTCGAAGGAGGCGTGACTACGCAAGTAGATAAACATATCCCAACCGAATCCAATGTATCACTATTCCCTGAGGAAAAAGACCCAATGGCTGCACTGGAATCTATTTCAACGTTAGACAGTACCGATAGTGAGACAAAGTCCCAGACATCGAACGCACCAACTGCAGATGAACTTCTAAAAGACAGATCATGTATTGAAGATATTGGGTTTGATGGAACCTCTAAATTGGAAATACACACAGAGATGCAATTGGAAATAGACTCGAAAGAATCAGATGATCTAATTTCATCTGTCATCGAAACATCCACTTCGTCTGAGCTCATCGGTAACGTAGAATCCCAACCTTCGATGTCCAATGTAGAAAAGCATTATGATTCACCACATGTATTGATTCAATCCCAAATTTCAAATGTTGACGATTCTGTAGTTATAGAATCTCCAACAACGTCCTCAGAGCCAGTCCAGCTAGAAATCGTTGACGTTTCAGCCTCAGAGAATGTTGTCGTTCGGCCGAATGAATCAACTGAACTGGTGTCGACTGTTCCATCAATGATTGATGAAGGAACATCAAGTTCAACTATGCCCGAAACAGAAAAACAATCTTTTGAAACTAGTACTGGACAACTTACTAGTGAAAATGTGTTTATTTCATCAGAAGATGTATCTACAAGCGCAGATATATCGGAGACTATCGACAAACCTGAAATAAGAGCTGAAAAACAAGATTCTGAAGTTATTCGTCAATTCGCATGTGAAATTAAGCCTATCGGTGAATCTGCGAATGAAGAGAACATTTTTGCACTTATCGAAGCAGATCGAACTGTAAGTATTCTATCTACTACAGAAGAATTGTCTACAGATATAGCATCACATTCGGTTGAGAAAATGAGTTATGATACGAATCAATCTGTTGAATCTGCGATTGGAGAGAAAATGACACCACTTATCGAAGCAGATCAAACAGAAAGTATTATATCTACTTCCGACGAAATTTCTCCTCAAATATCAACTCAGTCAGTTGAGAAAATAAGTGATACTTCAAATTTATCTGATGTCGGAATAATTTCAGATGACGATGTAAACAAACCGTCAATTCAAGAGGAATCTGAATTGTTGATAGAAGCAATTGAACAGTCAGCAAAACAAACCATCGCTGTATTGACAGATAATGAAGTATTGATTTCTACAGAAACGCTTGCATCGGTCGAAAATATTATTTTGTCACAAAATAAATTGTCTGACGATCCAATCACTGATGAGATCGAACAATTGACGACCGCCGAAGAATCCATTCCACCAACAAAGGAAGAACCACATACTGAAGAACACATTATTATTGAAGATGTAACAATTATAGAAGAAATCAAATCAGAACCGACAATAGCTTCAACTTCGAAAATGTCAGATGAACCAGTTGTGTTAACTAAACCGGAGAAAGCTTTAGTTAAACTCGCTGCGTCTCTAGAACGACCACTCTTCGAACTCAAGTCATGTGTTAAAATGATTGAAACATTACCAGAAAATGCAGTCATCACACTCAAATCTAAAGACTCAGAAGCATTGTTGGCCATTGTAAAGCCCATCAGGCAGTTAACCGATTTCATAGAAGAACTTCAAAAGTTTATTGCTGGCGAAACAACGACTCCGTCATTTGAAGCCAATTTGAAACCATTGATTCTAGCTCCTCTAACAGAACTTATGGTGCAAATTACAAAAAGTCAGCAAGATATAGCCAAAGATTACATACGACAAGAAGTCTCATTCGAAGTTTATGAACTCGCGTTGCCACTTGAAGAGCTCAAAGATGAAATTGAACTTATTCAAAAACAAGTGTCTCGTAATCAACGGTTCGATCGTGAAGACAGTTCAGCCGATCAAGTCCGTCTATTGAATGATTCAGTTCAGCATATGAATGTGCTGGCAGGCGTTATGCTGGGCATCACGCCAACCGTGTCGATGGCAACAGACGAGGGGATCGAGACAATCGGAGAAGACAGCATGACCGACGATAGTGAAGGAAGCCGTAGAGATGAAACAGCTTTGACTGATCGAGACGTCGACGATTTGACCAAAGATGAACTTGACAATATTGACAATATTGATGATATTTTGGACGAACAACTCGTCGATTTGATTCGCAGACAAAGCGAAGATGATGGCAAAAGAATATCGGAGATTTTGGAAAAAAGGGTGGCTGAGTCACCGATTGAAGATTTACAGGCTGCAAAGCTGGAAACTTGCGGAGAGCAGCCACTTGTTGGTCCGGAAATATCGTCGATTGGAACATGTGCAGAGAATATAGAAGTACACATTTTGGCTGAGCTTGAGAGTACTACATTTATTGACAATAAATTAGCAGAAGTTACCGTGAAAACCGATCTTACTTCATCATTTGAAGACAATATCATAGAGACACTACTTCCAGCACGCAGTTCTGAGGAAGACGAGACGCATGGAATTTGTACGACTAGACTGACGGATAAAAAGATAGAGCTAGAAACAATCAAACAAGATTATATTTTGGGAATAAAATCATTAGTTGACGATAATACAATAAACCCGATAGATCAAGTTGTTGTTGCTGGAATTGCAGATGTGGAACCAGATCAATCGCGACCCACGGAAACAGGAGCTATTTCACTATTGTCGGCAGCAGAGACATCAAAGGTTCAAGAAACACCTACAATCAGATCGTGCGAACAAACAGAAGCAGAAATGATTAATACTATTACAGAGCAGGTTGAAACTGTGCCTATTACTGAATGTGTCGACGATAAGTCTGTTCTTCCACAACTTACTAAAAAGGAAAGATCATTTGAACTCGATGAATTAGCAGTATCTGAACTAAAAACATCATTGTCGACTGAAACAGCTGAGTCGTCGACAAAAAAAATAGAAAAGGATGTAGCTTCATCGAAAAGCAAACGAAAGCTAGAACCCTTCCAAGATACTGCGGATGACAAAAAAATTGAAGTCGACGAAAATACAGTGCCCGACGTTATCCCAATATTCTCTACAACTTCAACTATTGCGTTGATGGAAATAGATCAGTCGATTCCGAAGGTGTCCGATAAAAAATCAGTTGACATAGTTGACATAGAAACCACGGCATCAGTAATTAAAGATATCGTAGAAACACCGGAATCATGTCAAGTAATTGAGCAAGAGAACATATCTGAAGATTCAGAAGCTAGTCTAATGTTACCGTCAAATTTGACTATGGACTTGAAGGCACATGATAATTTGGGTACTATATTGATACCAAGAGATGACGACCAAGTTGCTGCTACATCGAAAACGGAAAGTATCGAAGACAAATCTATACCATCTCTAATCACTAATGAGAATAAAACAGAAGAAATTTGTGAGGTCGATGTACCGGAAGCAAACACGTTATTGATGACTGATGTGACTATATGCACACCGACGAGGACAGATGAAGTTGTTGAATTAGAACTTGCTGATTCAAAGATTGTTGTTAGAGAAGACAAACAAGAGCAAGCACTATCTCGAGAAATGGAGGCATTGCAATCATTAACATCTGATGCTGTTGAAAAGAAAATCTCAATAATAACCGATGAAACCGTCGCTGAGTCGAGGATAGTGTCTGTCGAAAAAAAATTGAACTTAGATCAACTTCAAATAGACGAAATGAGACAGACCGAAAATAAGGACTCTCTTCGTGAAAAAACAATTGAGGTGGCAAGCAAAACTGATAAACCGAATGATGTAACTGAAAGCTTAACAAATATTCTCGTCGAATCTGAATCGAAGAGTGCGAATCTAGATATTCAATCAGGGACATCCGAAAATCCTATCCACCATATGGAAATTGAAGAGATTTTAGAACCTGTACGAACAATTGAGCATACTTTGGAAAAATTATATACGAAGTTGACTGATGATTCTGATGCTCGAAATGAGGTAAAAGATACGAAACCCTTTGAACAGGTGAACATATCTGATCAAGATATCGGGATACAAATTGTTGATCAAATCAAAATCATAAATGACGATATACAGGCAGTCGATCTTGCTGCCCAGTCAGTGGCCACTAGTGCAATTGAAAATGTGAAAATTGAAGATCGAACTGATTGGAATACACCTATCGAAAAATCAGTCGAGTCTAAAAGAACTCAGAAAAGCGTTAGTCGGCAATCGTCGAATTTGTCGATTTCATCACAAAAGTCTATCGATGTTGAAAGCGATTTGACAGGAAAATCTATTGCTAAACCTCTTCAAAAACCTTCTCCGGAAAAGTCTGCTTCCGACGTTGAAATAGTAAATGTTTCGGAATCCATAGATCTTACATCCACACCCAATGAAAGTGAAGAAGTGCCTCAAGTTCCTACCCGGCCTAAACGCAAGACTCCGCCCAAAAGTCCAACATTGAAAGATGTTGATGAAATTGATCCGGGAACATCAGATTCAATTTCAGCTATCAACACTAAACAGGAATTAATTCCAGAAATTCAAGGACAGGATATATCTGAACATATGGGTAACAAAATACAAACAGAGCCAATCGATATAAAAAGTACAACATCAACAATGGAGACCAAACTGATTGAACCCTCCTTAGAAGATAAAAAAGAGGCATCCGAAGATTCTTTGAACTCTAAAGAAGCAGTGATAATAACGAGAGTTGGAACTGATATTGGAGAGACGAAGCATGAATCAATATCCAAGGAACCGATTGTAGCCCAAAGTACAATAGAAAACCCGGTCGAAGGCTCCACAGAAATTGTAGCACCAAAGCGTAAAACCAAATCTAAAGAAAAAGCTAGTCGTAAGAAATCACAATCTCCTAAATCCGATGAAACTCCAAAAGATATAACACTTGAGACAATTAGTTCAACGGACATATTGTCGATCGATATTCCTGCTGTACAAACATCTGCAGAACCCCAAGAAAATAAATTGGATATTTTAGCTAAAGATGTTGAGAAACCACTTAGAAAAAAATCACTTTCACCCAAGCTTGAACAGAAATCTGCAGATATTAATTCAGCACAACAGAATGAAAAATTTGAACCGGTGTGTAAAGCTGACTCCGTTATCACAAAATCAGAGCCTTTGCTGGGCACTGAAATGGAAAGAGACTCAAATAAGATCGAGAAAGCTTCCGAAATTAATGAAAAGTCGATAAACGAGAAACAGCGTCGAAAAAAATCTAAGTCACCTAAATCAGAAGAGCCAGATTTAAAACCAAACGAAAAAACACAAACTGTTATTGAAGAAATGACTAGTCAACAAACCAAGACAATCGATAGTATTCCATCATCAACCTCTGTCGACGTAGTTGAAAAATCATCGAACGAACAGTTAACTGAATCACATCTTGCTGAAGTTAAGTCAATAATTGAGAAACCTCGTCGCAAAAAATCAATGTCACCAAAATCCGAAAAGCCAGATTCCAAACCAAACGAAAAAACGCAAACTATTGTTGAAGAAATGACTATTGAAACCATGACAACCCTTCCACCATCAACTTCTGTCGACGTAGTTGAAAAATCATCGAAGGAACAGATAAAAGAATCACATCTAGCTGAAAAGATGGCAGATACATCAGCAAAAACCACCGATACAATGAGAAAATCTTCAAATCAAGAAACGACACATGATATATCGAAAAACGACCAAACAACCGTTGTTCCTGATCTTGAGCAGGGAACAACAAAGAAACTCTCATCAGGTGATGAAAAGGATGTTGTTCTCGAAACGTCGAAGGTAGTCGCAAATTTACCCGATGATATTCCTAAACCTAGAATTCGTCGGAAAAAATCCGACGAAGGACGTCAGAGGAAGCCAAAATCGAAATCACCCGATATAATCGAAAACGCTGCACCTTTGAAACCTGAACGTAAAAAGTCTGAAACGACTGAACAATCTCTACCCGAAACGCAAACGATACCCGAAATATCGAAACGAAGATCTGACGAATTCACCACTGTGGTAACGCAAAGTGATGAAACGATCGACGGTCGGCGTCTGGAAAAACGCACCACGAAATTCCAGACTGAGATCGAAGCACCAGCCGCAGAAAAAATCGAGAAACTTGCGAAACGAACGCGCGAAACAAAACGTCCACCGGTCATCGACTCGCGTTTGACCAATCGCTCGGCCAGCGTTGGCACAGCCATCAAGCTGACCTGCACGTTCACCGGAAACGATGTGCACACGCAGTGGTTCAAGGACAGCGAGCCGATCAAGTCCGGCGATCGCTATTGCATCCAGCAGCGCGACGGCATCGCCAGTTTGGAGCTGCTCAAATCGGACGTCTGCGACTCCGGATTGTACGCGTGCATAGTGTCGAATGCCAACGGCGAGGTCGAGACGACGGCTACCATCAAGATGTTCGAGGATGTGTCGCATGAGGTTCTGTCGGCGCCGGTCTTCTCATCAGGCATTCGCGGTGAGTCACGTGTGCTGTTGCGCTTGCGTTTGCTGTGGCGTTTTACATGTTCGTTGTAGTCTCGTCAGTACTAACGTGTGTGTGTTTGATGATGCGTGCACTAACCGTTGAACGTTGTGTCGTCATAATGTGATAGAATTTCGAGTCTCTAAGTACGCCATAGATCGATACGTGAAATGCGTATTTTTAGCTGTGCTCGTGTGATCGAAACAGGTAATCAAATGCAACATTGACAATGACATTCGTCTAGCTCAACCTCGCACGAATGCGCAGAAACGCAATCACAGACATGTGGTTATTTATAACTCAATCGGCTTGATCGTTGTTCGATGTGCATTGCGGCAATAATTTCGTTCATCGATGTCATCTCGTCATCATCAGTATCATCAGCATCATCATCATGCAGCAATATGATTGGGTGACCGAACGCTTACGTTCGGCAACGATTCGGCACTACTTCGGCTTCGATCGGCTAACGATCACGGACGATTGCGAACATTATTTAGGCACACAATCGGCAGCTGATTGTCAGTTGCAGTTGGTTTGTGTTCCAACGAACATTGTCTCAGCAAAGTGAGACAAACCAATCTAAATAACTCGGAACACATCCAACGAATATCGACGGCAGCAACGAACCAACGACAATGGCGGACGATACCCCAGGCGCAGCACCAGCTGCAGCGCTGCCACCCCTCAAGAAGAAGGGATTACGCGGTCGCAGTGCGACGCCGTCGCGCGGGCGCAGCATGACGCCTTTGCAGCGCCATCGCGAGAAGAGCAGCACTCCTTCTGGTGGCGCACCTTACCGCAGCATCACACCGTTCCTGGCACGCGATGACAAGGAGAAGACTCCGTTCGAGATCGGACCGAATATTCTGCTGCAGCTAGCCTCGTATCAAGCGATCTTTGACAAAGCGCTGGTGATGGACATTTCCGGAATTGAGGAGCCACGTGCCAAGTACATCACGTCCGACCATTGTGTTGTCGACAAGGCGTCGCTGATGGACATCTCGAACGTAGAGTACATCTACATTGAGGAGGATGAACCAGAAGTGACTGCTGGAGCAGCATCGACAACAGCTGCAGCTGCTCCGAAGGCGTTCACTCCGAAAGCCTGGGCACCGAAGGTTCCGATACCGAAAGTGCCGCTTCCGAAGTTGCCACTACCCAAGGCTCCCGAGGTCTCTACAACCTCGGTGTCAGACTCTACGGGCTCTCTCGACGAGGGTGGTGTTAAGAAGAAGCGAAAGATGAAGAAGCGCAAGAAGAAGGTGCCAGGCGAAGAGGGAGTCGAGAAGCCTAAGAAGATGACCAAGAAGCAACGACTGCTCGCCGAGAAGAAGGCGAAAATTGAGGCCGAAAAGAAGGCGAAGGCTGAGGCGCTTGCTAAAGCTAAGGCAGAGGCTGAGGCGAGGAAGAAGGCCGAAGAGGAGGCTGAACGTCTGCGCAAGGAAGCTGAGGAGGAAGCCGAGCGCATCCGCCTGGAAGAAGAGGCACTGGCTTTGGCTGAAGAGGAGGCCTTTGAAGAGCAGGTCGACGAGGAAGATGAACATTCTGGTTCCGAATCAGCTGATGAGGCAGGCACTGCGAGTGAAGAGGATATGAGGGCACCGTCGCCGGACAACTTCGTGCGACCCTCCCTCGATCACGGACAGTGGGACAAGTTGACCGAAGAAGAGCAAGACGAGATCCGAGCTCAATACGAGGAACGCAAGCAGAAGAAGATCGCTTATCGTCAGAAGTACGTCGATTTCCAGCGGGCTCGCGAAGAGGCGCGTAACCCGCATGTCACTGTTCATTTACGTGACTGTGCTCAGCCGGAGGGCAAGACAGCGAAATTATCGTGCGCTGTCGCCGGTCCGGGTTTGGTGATCAAGTGGTACCGTGATGGTCATCTCATCGAGCGCAGTCCCAAGTATAAGATTTTGGTCAGCGAAGGCTTAGTCGGCTTGGAGATTGTAAATCCGCTACCGAGCGACTCGGGCGAATATGCGTGCCGTTTGCACAACGATAACGGGGATGCAGGCACTTCGTGTATTCTCACGATCTACGACGTGATCAAGAAAACGCCCATGCCACCGACGTTCACGCTGATCCGTGATCATTATCGCACTGTCGAGGACATTCTGATCATCGAAGCTCACGTCACTGGAACACCGAGGCCCAAGGTGACATGGCTGCGTGATTGTGTCGTGCTGAGACCGAGCTTCAAGTATGTGCCGGTAGAAGATGCTCATGGAGTGTTCAGACTGGAGGTGTACCGACCAAACAACAAGGATACTGGCAAGTACACAATCTGCGCCAAGAACTCAGTTGCTGTGGAAGAGGTCCAATACAACGTGCGCTTCATCAACAAGCTTCGAAAGTGTTATCTGCACGAGAGACCCAAAGAAATCGGGTTTTACGAGAAAAAGAAAGAGGAGGCACGTGTGCTGGAGACGGAAGAAGCAGCTGTTGTACGCGAACAGCATCACTTCTGCAAGATCTCCGGCTATCCATTGCCGTTCTCAAAATCGAAGAAGCAGCAAGACAGGGAACGCACATCGACACCCGAACCGTACACGCCGCCGCCATTGAAAATCGCATGTCATCTGCGCGATCGCATCGGTCTGGTTGGTGAATCGAAGCAGCTGACTTGTGCCGTTACGGGCGATGAACCAGAGATAGAGTGGCTAAAAGACGGGAATCCTATAGAATATGGCAAACACATCAACATGCTCAACACGGATGGTGTGACCACGTTGGTGTTCGACAAGCTGTCACTGGATATGACGGCCGTGTACAAGTGTGTGGCGCGTGCCAAGCTGCCAGAAGTTGTCGAAGTGCCTGTTGACCCAAAGAAGGCGGAAGAAGAGGAGGAGAAGGTCGTGGAGGTGGTTGAGCCACCTCCCCGCGAAGAAGTTAGCACTTCGTGCTACCTGCGAGTGTACGAGGCGCGAATTCATCACCAGTCGAAGGAAGCGCCGATCTTCTTGTTGTCTATCAAGGGTGAGTCCACAATACTACAATTTAAATTCGTCAGTTGCTCAAATTTTAATTTTAATTCAATACAGACTTCTATCACCTGTACGAGAACGACCTGGTCCTCAGCTGCAAGGTTGGCGGTAACCCACGTCCGACTATCTGTTGGTTCAAGAACGATGAACTGATCGTGCCTAACGAGCGCATACAGCAAGTCGAGAACATCGAGGGCGTCTGTGAGTTGGCAATCAACAATCCGACACCCGCAGACAGTGGTATCTACAAATGCCAGGCGACTAACAAGCTGGACACTGTCGAGACGGAGCACGAGGTCTGCTTCCTGCAGGCCTCGCTGCCAATCAGCCGGCGCGAATCCATTGGTGATCATTCAAAAAACGCTTTTGGCGGTGGTATTACTACGATTAAGCGTAGCGATGCCACCGCCGTCACTTTGTCGCTCTGCGACAAGACGTTGAAAGCGCTGCTGAAGGAGGAGGAGGAGAAGCGCAAACGGGCCCCACCACCAGCGCCCAAGGGTTATGTTCGTCGGCACGGTGCTCCGAGCGCCGAGCTGTGGGAACTGCAGGCCCGAAATCGGCTCACCTTTACCACTCACTTGAGCGATCGCACCTTTCCGGCTGGTCAGCGTGTGAAACTCTCGTGTTTGGTGCAGGGTCCCGAACAGATAGTCCGGTGGTCGAGAGATGGAACGCCACTCCATAATGGCGGTCGTATCAAGTACCACAACCGACACGGTCAATGTCAGCTGGAGATCATCAACAGCCAGCCGAAAGATTCCGGCGAGTACACGGTCCATGTACGTAACTCAGTGTGCACGGCCGAGTCCAAATGCAAGGTGAAGGTGTTCGCCACGTACCTGCCATCAGATAAGGCGCCTACTTTCACCAGGACGCTGAAGTGTAAGACCATAATTTCACAATTTCGTGTCGAATATATCCTAACTGCCATCTGTTTCTGTTATTTTCTCAACAGACACGTACCACATCCACGCCAATGAAATCCGACTGGACACGCACGTTCGCGGCCATCCAACGCCGCTGATCGAATGGTGGAAGGATGGCATCGTACTCGAGAAATCCAACCATAAGTACGAGCAGACCGTCGACGCCGATGGCAACCTAGAGCTGATCGTGACGCATCCGCATCCCAGCGACAGCGGCAAGTACTCGTGTCATGCGACCAATCGAGCCGGTGAGCATAGTATCGCTCAGATTGTGGTCTTCGAAGGCATCGCCCAGCATGCCGAATCGAAGCTGGTGCGGATTTTCCATGCCGATCACCATCGCGTCGAGCAGGCCAAAATCGATGTTCGCGGCGGCATCCCGATAAAACGCGACGAATGGGTGCCACCGCCGACGCCGCCACCGGAAGAGGACAGACCGAAGAAACATCCGGAACGTAAGAGTCGTTGGGCTCTACCGCCGTCGGAAGCGCCCGGCGAGCCTGCGGAATCATTTTTGCCAGTGGTCTATCCGCCGATCGTTGTGGAGACAACTTTCGCCAGCGACGACGAGAGCTCTGACGAGGAGCCGCTGTATCAGCGTCGACGCGTCCAGGAGATTCCGCTGTGCGATCAGCTGCGATTCAAAGTGCTCCTGAACACCGTCACGATGAACGTGGGTGGTCGAGCCAAGTTCACATGCTTCTTGGATGGACTAGATCAGCACAGCCGCTGGATTCGTGAGAATCCGGATGAGCCGGATCAGCCACTGCATCTCGAGGAAGATGGTCCGAAGTATGTGAGCAATTTGCGGCATGGTTTGGTGACGCTGGTGGTGAACGATGTGCAGCTGGAAGATGCTGGCGAGTATACGGTGGTGTGTTACAATTGGATCCATGAGATCAGATGCACGGCCAAGTTGGTGGTGTATGTAAAACAGGAGGTGCTGAAGACGCCAGCGTTCTTTATCAGTGCGATGAAAGGTATTGTTGAGTTTATTATATTCGTCATAGTCTCTGTCTCGCATTGTCTTTCGTTCAGGTGCTGGGTACGTACATACAGTTTATGTTGGATAGATTTACTTTTTTTCGTATTCACGCGTTCGCTGTCTTATCGCAAACCATTCTGAATGTTCTCACCTCATTCTCGCCAACTTCAGATTCATACCTCAGTCACACCAATCAGCTCATTCTCGAGTGCAAGGTGCACGGCAATCCGCAGCCGAAGACCACCTGGCTGCGGCATGGCATCACGGTACGCGAGTCCGAACGCTACTCGACCATCGAGCATCGTGATGGCTCGCGACAGCTCATAATCTATTTGCCGACGGCCGCCGACAACGCCAAGTACGAGTGTGTGGCCACGAACTCGGTGCGAACGGTGCGCATCAGCCGTCAGGTCGACATCAGTGCCCAGTTGGATCGTTACGAACGCGATCAGCAATGCATCGAAGCCGTTCCGTCTGTTTGCGATGCAAGCGACGCGGAAAACGGTGGTTTCCGCCAGAAGCTAATGTTCGAAACGTTCCTCAAGAACGTGACAGTACAAGAGGGCCGACCGGTCAAGTTCTTC
>CAXHKQ010000110.1:0-14908 GCA_964017145.1 Agrocybe praecox
TGGGGCATCAAAATCTGGACACGATTTAATATTTATGATGTGCACCCTTTCTATACCTCGGAAGGTCGCGATTAGCATTGCGAATGCTTGACAATAGCTTGACATTTTATAAATGTTCTCGATACAGCCCTATCGCCGAATCTACATGTACGGTACAGTCGCAAAGTTTGGTAATGTCGAATATGCTCGCGCTGGGCTTCAAACTAAACAAATGAACCGAAATTAAAAGTGCATTTTGTCCTTGGAAAATAACACATGATTGAGAAGCCGGTTTTTTAACCTCCGGAGAGGAAATTCAATCGAAGAAATTATGTGTATTTGAACTCCATATCATTGGTGATTGTTTTGCCATTTAACATCCTATATGTGAATTTTTATGGAGTTGTTTGTCTATCGTTGTTCAATAGATCAAGTCGAGATCAAAAAAACTAAAATTTGTTGTTATTTATTATTTGTAATGATATCAGATATAATTCGTGACGCATTGGAAATGTCCGGAGGACGGGCAGCGACATTTAGCAAGTGAAGACATTTTTCAGTGAATATGTTTTGGGTGGTCTAACGAACAATTCAAAGAAGAGTCAAGAGAAGCAAGTGGAGATATTTTTGAGTGAATATGTTCTTGGTGGTCTAATGAACAATTCATAGAAGAAAATTGTTCCACATTGGTTTGTGTTCGCAATGTAAATCATGTTTGAAAACAAAACATCACATATCCGGATATTGTGGCACTATCCTGTAGTTTCAGTCTGAAGATATTTTCGCGTCAATATCATCATATATTTGTCTAAAGATGTTCGCGGAGAACCATTTGTGGAGCGTCATACAAATTTCCATACAAATTGATATCGTAGTTGCTTCGAAATACAATAGAAATTGTGCCAATATCACACCCTCATATTTAATTACTTAATTCCGACGTTCGAGCGTTTCTACACCAACACATATACAGTGGTGGCAATATACTTACGAATGCTCACTAGCTTTTTAGACATGCTTGCATCTCGATAAGTAGAGGCCTCCTAGGTGAACACTTTCTTCAAGAATATGTCCGTCTGATATTTGGGTACCAAACTAAACAGAATCTTCATCATAAAAACCAGCCTCTGCCCTTCATATTGATCTATACATCCGTGTCAGAAATATTCAGGTGGAATTATAATTACGAACGAAATACATAGTTAACGATTTTTGGTAGCAGAATCAACGGACCAGGGCTTCATGAAAAATCACGCGGCCGACCCAGAGTCCTCTCAAAAACAGTTTCATGTTAATGCTGGAGAAAATCATCAGATTTCATACGATTTGAGGTAAAACTCTTTAGCATTAATTTAAATGTTTTTGAGAGAACTCTGGTTAGATTGCAAGATTTTTCCTGAAGCCCTGGTTTGATGAGTCTGCTACAGGAACTCCTTAGGCACGAATTCGCATGAAAAAAGCAACGGAAATGCTTCAAGATTCCGAAGGACGTCAAATAATAATAGTGCTAGCTGGAACAAATCTTAGCACGGTCGTAGTTTACCAATGTTCTACAGATCCGCGGAGGTCTTTCGGGGCTTGAACTCCAACATTTGCTTAAGCTTGTCTTTGACGCATTGATAGCCAAATTCAATTTTAAGTTCAAGAGTCCCACGACCGAAGCAGTAGTGATGTGATCTTTGCAGAACACATAACAAATAATTCGAAAGTAAAATACTCTTGGATCAGTCATGTCGCCCTATTTAGGGCCTTTTCTTGTTATTTGTGGTAAATTACACAATTTATGAAACATTGACAACTCATCGAGCCCCGAGCCTCTAGACATTGCGAAATTTTGGGGAACTATGTATTTCGTTCGTAATTATAATTCCACCTGAATATTTCAGACGCGGATGTATAGATCAATATGAAGGGCAGAGGCTGGTTTTTATGATGAAGATTTTGTTTAGTTTGGTACCCAAATAGCAGACGGACATATTCTTGAAGAAAGTGTTCACCTAGGATGCCTCTACTTGTCGAGATGCGAGCATGTCTAAAAAGCTAGTGAGCATTCGTAATTATATTGCCACCACTGTATAGTATCGATTGTACCTTATGTTTACCTATTACCTCTTACAGAACCATCGTTCCGTATGACATGTAGAGTACATAATATGCTCTGCTGTGTCCAATGAGAAACGGTGGGAAAATGTCTGCGACATCAATGTCGACCACCTGCGGGCCATAAGGAAAATGTCCTCGCAGATTGTTATCGGAAGAGCAACTCAGCACGCACATTCGAGCACTCACACGCACACGCACGCCTATATAGCAGTAGTAGTTTACTTCCCACCCGAACTTCCGGTGGAACGCGTGCGCGTCCATAACGGACGACCCGAATTAGAGAGGGGACGTCTTATCGCACCATAACAGACACACGCACGCACGCAAGCATACTCCTGTCCTTGTCCATGTAGTCTTATAGTTGTAAGTAGTCATGTAATGTGCTACCACTGTTCTGCAGAATTCGATAAATTCGGTCTGCACATTGTATCGTATTAACTGATGTGCAATTAAGGTAGCCAACACACTTTTGGTAGGGCAGATGTTTGTGCAATAGAAAATATGTCATTAAACTGAAACTATTTTTTCTTGAAGAAATGGTTCTATAGTCATGAGATTATGGATGTTTAACAAAATTAAAGTTCAATGGGTACTTGGATATCGCTATATCAATTTCACAATACACCAAACGAAAAGTCTGTGTAACATAAGTTCGCCAATAATTGCGATCAGTTGCAGAAAGCAATTTCCGTTGACGTGCAACCCTAGCAGGCATACACACACACAACACAATCGCATATGAACACACACTTACTCTATTCGATGGCGCACTGGTTGATGAGCAGGTTGCCGACGAGCCGACGTCTCCTCGCGTCTCTCCTCACTCGTGCATGATTGAAAACCTTTCAGCGTCGTGCTTGCAATTAAACGAGCATATAGACGGCTCGCTTACCGCATTAACTGTCTCTAGTGCGCAAGTGCGCTCACGCTGATTTATATGCAATTTAAAGGTGCTAGTGTTTCGATGCACGCGATCTCGAAACGCCAGCCCGGATCCCACATGAATTGAAGTGTGATCGTTTTATAACCATACAGCGTTCGTTTTTCAACACACATGCACTCACGGGCAAAGCATGCGCGGTCGGCAGCCGTCGAGTCGTGCCCCATGGCCGGCGGAGTTTCCCATTTAGAGGATTCGCACACACACACACACAGTTCACATCGGTGCTCGCTTGTGTGTGTGTGTGTGCTGACGTTGACCGACTAGTGCTCCTCTCTCGTTTAGCCATAATTGAATGCAAATCTCGCGCAACACGATCGCCGATCGGCCGAGGTGAATCCTGCTGGATGAACAATATTCACATGGTCGGATGGAATATAATTAGTGACAGTTATCAAAATTGTCTTATCCCTAGATGGCGACGTCGACAATTGATATTGGTGGTCCACTTGAGCGAACAGCATATAATTTAGATTACGATTTGTGTATGTAACACGATTTGATGTGACTTACGCCTGTTAATCCGCAGCTTATTATAAACGAAGTGGCGCGTGTCACGGTCACATACGTTCGGCATTGTTGATGTGTGAGTACTCTAGTTCACACGCCCAGTTTAAATGCGAGAAGGGTGGATGACAACACTCGACAAATACCCCAGTAGCAGAGGGTAGTTGGTGATGGCAGTGAATTTAGAAACAAATTGTACGGGTAAGTATTACCGACCGTTTTGTCAATAATATCTTGTTATTAGACCCATGTTCTTATATTTTCTGCTAAATATTCTAAAAGACAATTTTATATTTTGAGAATAATTTACTATTATTCATATGCCACTACCAAATATATTCCAAATGCTCAGAGGTTGAGCACAGTTCATTCAACACACTGTCTTTGTTCGGCAACACATCATGAAATCGCATCACGATCAGCACCTAATTTTGCCAAATCACACAATCTTCACGCGTGTCCGTGCACCGGTCAGAAAAAATCACACGTTTCCACAGGCGTGTACACAGCAGTACGTGCAATCGTCGTCTGAAGCAGCAGCAGCAGCCGCTGCACCGCCAGCGCATCATCATCGACCAATAAATTGACGAAAAATCTCCGACGGTCTCTGCGCGCACAGTCTGTTCAATCAAACCGCGACGATCGGCAGCCCAGAGCGCGTGCGAACGCGGTGTGAGGCAGCTCATCACGGCAAAAACCACAACGCACACGCACACACGCACAATAACCGCCAATTCATCATTATCTATGGTCTGCGGTGCTGGTGTGGCGCAACGTGCTCGCAATAAATGTGAACATCCGCCATTAAGAGAACTAGGCAGTCGATCGTTTATTTTTTGGAAATTGTGTTTGGAAATATAATTGTAAACAGTCTGAAAATCACTAAAATGTTGTCAAAATGTTCACCATAATAATTAGAAAAATACGCATTTGTATTATACATTTCCTTCAAGAGCCGCATGACGCTTGTCATTTACTGATTGAATTCAATCGGACACTTCCGTAAACACCCGTTGATTGTAGGTATTTTGCAACATATCTAAATGCCTCCCCACAATTTTGCAAAAAAGTTTCAACGTACAAAATAACGGAACTCTGCTAGAAACGAAAAACCGTAGGCATATTTTATAAGTAGTTCCAAAATATGTGCCTCCTCGATCGGAACCTTTTGTCGAGTGCCTGCGTAACACAATATTCGACATATCTCGAAAAATATTAATCTTTTTAACTTCTTCAATTATTGTTCCTCAATTTCGTAGAACATTGTTCCTGTGTAGCAATTATTCTTTTGAAGCTATCATAGTTTATTCGCGATGCAAAAATTAACCTTTCAAATTCAATACTAGATTGAATTAAGACGCGCGCCGAAGTGTCCGATTGATGTAGCCTGTGCCTTGTTGCACGAAAACTGAAGTAAACCCAAACCTCCTATAACACGGTCTTTTAGTACACGGTTTCTTAGAACACGGTCTAAATAAAATCCCCGGAACCTTAATCTTAACACGGGGGGCAGCTCGGTCAGCCAATCTTCATAAAATCGCAATTTTCACAACACCACTTCAAGACTGCTTGAAAATCTGTTTCTAAATATGCTGAATAAAGAAGAAGTTTTTTGCATTTGTTTCTATAGCATCTCAATGTTCAATCGGCCTGTAGGGCCGACATTTTTTTCGAAACGTTTTTATGAAATAACCTTTTTTTTAATGACATTACGGACATGCGAAATGATAACTCAACCGGAAATTGGGGGCACAGGAAACACTTATCTATGGTATCTGATGATAACCTGGACAGCATGGCCCGCAGCACCCAGGTTTGAGAGATTTTTCATACGGAAATCCATTAAATTCTTCATTGACGACCGACTACTGCCCACATGAAGATTTTTTCAAAACGTTTTCACGAACACAAATACAATTTTCCGTTATTACGGGCGGACATGCGGAATGATAACTCATCCGGAAAAAGGTGGCACAGACAAAACTTAATGGTATCTATAATCCCCGATTATTCGAAACAATTGCGCGGAGCGCGTGCGTTTTATTTTCGCGTTTTAGGAAAGAATACAATTATGGCGGCCGGCTGTCATTGGCCAGGGATGCCGATCTCCTTTTCGTGTAAAGTGTTGTTGTGGAATGTGTTGTGGATTGTGTGGAATGTGAGTGAGTGCGTTCAATGGGCACTCAGTGTTGCCGTCTGTAATATGATACAACAACTCGGCCAGACTGACATCTCCGATGGCCTCCATCGGACACAACATGGAAACTAATGTTGTATGGTGTGTAGGGTCGGCGCACCACCCAAACAGAAAGCGGAATCATCTCAAAATCACGTTTGCTCTGGCTTACGCCACAATTTCAAATTTTTCAATTCTATGACATTATCGTAAGGCATTTGAGTGACTTGAGACCCTTCAATGTCGCGAACCACATACCGATCGTTCGGCAACACTTTGTGAACCACATAAGGCCCTCTGAATTTTTGAGTGAACTTTTTATTGCCGGCACTAGTATCCACATATCTAATAACGACAAACTCGCCTACGACGAATTTCCTAGCAGGGCGACTCTTTTTCGCGAGATATGTCTCACTAACTTGCTGAGTTTTTTCTATTTGATCGGAAGCACTTTTTCTTAATGACTCTAAATTACGCACTGGCTCGTTCAAATCAGAATCCTCCAAAATCTCGGAAAGGTGGTCAACCACTGGACCACGTTGCTCAACACCGAACAACAGAACGCTGGGACATATACCAATTGATCTCTGAACCGTATTGTTGATTGCATATTCGACGTGCCTAAGTTGCTGGACCCAATCTGAATGCTGAAGTGGTTCCGTAAGTTTCCCTAACATATTCTTCAAAACTCGATTCACTCTTTCCACTTGTCCATTCGCTTGCGGTGATGCAACCGCATTTTTTATGTGCTGAATGTTATGTTTATCAATGAAACTAGTGAATTCGTTGGACGTAAAACAAGTGCCGCGGTCACTTATAATACGTGCGGGCCTGCTGTAGAACTCGAAATATTTTTCCAATGCGCGACAAACTTCCTTAGTACTAGTGTTGGTTGCCGGATACACTTTGACAAATTTCGTGAATGCGTCAATCACTACCAATAAGTGTTTTTGCTTAGAAGCTACTGAAGGCAATGGTCCGAAGTGGTCAATGTGAATTGTGTCGAATGGCACAGGTTTTTTAGGTATACTATGAAGCGTCGACTCAGAAGCTCTCTTCGGTGCTGAGTACAGAATGCATTTAATACAATTCTTCACAAAAGAATCCACTTTTGCTCTCATTCCCGGAAACCAATAAATCGTTTTCAATTTCTCTAAACACTTATGACTACCAAAGTGCCCTATCTTCTCGTGTATACTCTGAATAAGCTGAAGTTCCATTTCTTCAGGGACGTAGAACAGAAGTTTGCCTGCACTATTTTTACGGTACACGATGCCATTATGCATTTCGTACGGTGGTGAATCGGAAGACTCTAATGATGTCTTCAGGTTATTAATCACGGGATCTCTGTTTTGAGTTACCAGAAGCTGAGGGTACAATTCTTGCTCTGTAAAAACTACGGCGACATGAATGTTTCGACTAAGGGCATCTACATGCTTCATTTGAGCTCCAGGACGATGCTGAATTTTGAAATTAAATTTCTGGAATTCCCATACCCAGCGAGCAATACGAGAGTTGACGTCCTTTTTATTGATCGTCATCACTAGTGAATCGCAATCAGTAATGATCGTAAACTCAATTCCTGCCAAATAAGTTCGGAATCTTCCAAGCGCGTACACAATAGCTAAAGTCTCTAGCTCGTAACTGTGATAATTGACTTCGTGTTTACCAATTGACTTGGAGAAATAAGCGATAGGATGGAACTTATTGTCCTTCTGCTTCTGTAAGAGCACTGCACCAAAACCTAACTTGCTCGCGTCGGTGTGCAATTCCGTTTCGTTCTTCGGATCGTAAATGCCTAACACTGGTTCGGAAGTTAAAATTCTCTTCAGTTTCTCAAACGCGGCTACGCAATTTTTGTCGAAATTGAACTTAGCGTTCTTCTGAAGTAACTTGTTGATCGGGTTAGCAATCGCTGAAAACCCCGGAACAAATCGTCTGAAGAACCCACACATACTAACAAAAGAATGCGCTGAGTGTGTTGATGTTGGCACTGGATAGTTCAATATGTCGTCGACTTTCCTACGGCCTGGTTTAATTCCGTCGGCCGAAACTATGTAGCCCAGAAATTCGAACTCTTTGTGCAAAAACAGGCATTTACTGAGCTGTAGCTCCAAACCCTTCTTCGCAATGCAATGTAACACTCGGCTCAACAAATCTTCGTGCTCGCTTAGGTTCTCACTGGCAATCAGAATATCATCCATATAAACGACAATTTCTCTCTTCAAAATAAACTCCTTAAGAACAGAATTTATGAACCTCTGGAAAACTTTTGGTGCATTCCTAAGTCCAAAAGGCATTCTTAAGCACTCGTACTGACCACTTGGTGTCACAAAAGAGGTGTACTTCTGACTACACTCGGCTACTTTGACATGATGAAAGCCACTCTTCAGATCCAGCAACGTAAACACTTTCTTATTACATAAGTACTCAATGCAATCATCAATTAACGGAAGAGGGTAATTATCACGTACGGTCTTTTTGTTCAAAGCCCGGTAATCGATACATATACGCGTTTGACCATTCTTTTTCTTCACCAAAACAATCGCTGAGGCGTAGGGAGATTCACTGTGCTTGATAATGCCTTTACCAAGCATATCTTCAACCATTGTATTCACTTCATTCTTCTCGGAATGTGACAATCTCCTCGGGTGACTAAAAAACGGAGTATCGTCGCTTAGATTAATCTTCATTTCGTAATGCGGAATATCAGCAATGGATCTGTCCACATTTACGTAATTCGAGATAATTAATTCTCGAACACGTTCACTAACTTCAATCGGAAGCGTCGACTCAATATTGAAATGTTCGCTATCAGTAGCGTGCTTGACACTATTCAAATCACAATCATGCTCTATACTATAATCAGAAGGATCACTAACTGTTTCACCCAGCAAGGAATCAATGCTCACTTCAAAAATGTCGTCACTACCTATTTTGTTCGTCGACGGCGGATTACATGTGTCCTCGGCTTCAGTTTCAATAGGAAGTACTGCGGAAGGTTCGTTTGCATTGACGCCAACACGTTTAGATCCCAAATCACTCAAACTATTCACGCCGTGTGTATTAATTACAGGGACGGTAACACTAACGCTAGTCCGTCCAGTTTCGCACCGCTCAGAATCAATTTTCTTTTTTGCACTCAACGTTTCTATTTTCTTCTTCAATTTGCTAATGCAGTCCCGGAAGTGAAAATCAATCTCGAAAAGTTTCAGAAAATCTCGACCCAACAAGATTTTTGCCGGAATCACGTTATCTGGAACGATATTCATTGAAAATTCTTTGCATCGGTTGCTTAACTTCAAATTCACCTGGACAACTCCGTGTGTCTTTATCGGCACTTTCTGAACACCTGAAAATCTTGACTTCGTTAATGGCGGAACAATAATATCGGAAGGCAGCACTGAGCGACAAACAAAACTGGTCGGACTGCCAGAATCAATTAGCGAACGAGACAAACGTGATTCAGAAAATACTCCACTACTCTGCATGAATGATACGCTTACCCAAGGTGTTCGACTCAATCCACTGCTCATAATGTCCACGGCAGCAACCGTATCCGTAACGTCCTTGTCGCCGACATCGCCGTTGGACAACGGCACTAGCAATTCCATATCCTCAACTCGAATGCGCTCTCGAACGGCTGCGGAGGCGGCAGCGGAAGACGTGGCGGCAGGTACGGAAGCGGCGGCGGAATACGTAGCGGCCGGTGCGGAAGCGGCGGCGGAAGTTACGGAAGTTGTAGCCGAAGATGTAGAAGCGTCGGCGGAGGAAGTGGCGGCAGGTTCGGAGGCGGTGGCGGCAGGTGCTGAAGCGGCAACGGAAGGCATGGCGGAAGGTACGGAGGCGGCATCGGAAGACGTGGTGGAAGGTACTGAAGCAGCAGCAGAAGTTGTAACGGCAGGTTCGTAGGCGGGAATAGCGGCAGATACGGAGACGGCATCGGAAGCAGTTGCTGAAGATACTGAAGCGGCGGCAGGTGCAGAGTCTGGAACAGCGGCAGGTGTGGAAACGGCGGTGACGGGTGCGGGAACGGCGGTGTAAGTCGTGGCTGCGGGTGCGGAGATGGCGGCTGAAGCAACTGCGTAGGCTGCAGATGCTGCGGCAGATGCAGCGGATGCCGCTGCGTAGGCGGCAGACGCGGCGGTTGTTGCGGCGGCAGCCACTGCTGATGCAGCGGCCACCAATGTGGAAGCGGCAGTGGTAGCGGCGGCGCCGGTGTCGTTGGATGGCATATCGCACAACGAAAATCCTACAATCTTTCGGTCGGCACCGGAGATTGAGGTTGTGTAAGCTGCAATACACTTACACGACGACGTCGATGCGGCAAACGCAGGGGTTGTGTGTGCTGTGGTGACGGTGTCTAATTTGCCTGAGGCAACGGCAGCGGCAGGTGTGCTTGAGGTGGGTGAAGTTTCTGAAGTCACTGAAGTGGCGGAGGGAAGCACTACAGCAGGAACGGAAGTAACACGCGGCACTGAAGAAGCGGCATGCTCAACTGAAGAGTCTGAAGTGGCGGAAGGCGATGAGGCAGCGGCAGAATTGACTGAAGATGCTGAAGTGGCGGATGACACTGGAGAGGCGGCAGGCTTTTTCGATGGTTCTGAAACGGCGGGGCGCACTGAAACGTGTTTCTGTTGTCGCGCAACAGAATGTGTTTTTTTCGCTGTGGTTTTCGGAAGGGTCCGGGAATCTTCTAATCCCGATCCGGAGGGTTTCTTCGGGGCGCGAGCGAGACGCGTAGGGGGCGTGGAGGGCATGATGGCCCGGATTTAAGCGGAAAATCCCACGACTGAGATATAATCCCCGATTATTCGAAACAATTGCGCGGAGCGCGTGCGTTTTATTTTCGCGTTTTAGGAAAGAATACAATTATGGCGGCCGGCTGTCATTGGCCAGGGATGCCGATCTCCTTTTCGTGTAAAGTGTTGTTGTGGAATGTGTTGTGGATTGTGTGGAATGTGAGTGAGTGCGTTCAATGGGCACTCAGTGTTGCCGTCTGTAATATGATACAACATATCAGAAAAATTGGACTGCGTGGCCCGTAGGGCCCAAGATTTTTTAAATGTTTTTTCATACGGAAATGTAATTTGATTATTCTGTCTCGTCCTCCTCGGAATCCCTGTAACCCCAAATTCAAGTAACGAATTTAACTCTGCTTTCATTTGGTGTGCCCACTGCCCACAAATATTGCCCGAACATTTGGTGTTCTGCCCCTAGGGGCAATCAGGCTTGGGGAGGCAAAGCCCACTTCGCCCAGTAGGGAGCTACGGACCTGGTTTAGCTATAACACGGTTTCCTCAGGAACGTATCTACTGTGTTATGGGAGGTTTAGGAATCATGATTAAAAATCGTTTTTAAAAATGAACGTACGTCCGATTCAAGGGAAATCTACTCTACATATTATTCGATCTAAAATAAATATTAAGTTTAGCAATAACATCGTGTTCTACCGCTACTGCCGAATTTAAAATGTACGAGTTTAGAAATACAATTTCAAAATAACCTAAAATGCTCACTTGTTGTTTATATTTTTCATGAATACCGCTATAAGTATATATCAAAATAACATCCGTGATCGTTTCACAAAATAACAAAAGATTTACATATCGATTGCCTAATATCCTCGCCAGTTCGCTGTGCCGTCGCTCACCGACAGCGAGATCATCACATATATATTGACGCCCTTGCCCGATTTGGAATGTGCGACGCACGCGTACAAAACTGCGCGTACACGCATCATCAGACGCCTGGGCTTGGGCGACTAAGTGGTCACTGCTGCTGCTGCTTCTGTTGTTGTCACCGTCGTCGCCGTTCGTTGGTCGTCGTCACGTCGAACGTATCACTCACGCGTGTGCGCTCACGTGTGATGTTATCAATATTCACACCTTTTTATTTGATAACACATCGAGCGGCATCCAATATTTTGCCGCTCATCGTCGTGTCGCGCTGAAGCTGTCGAGCGAGCGGTCGATCGAGCGGTTGAACCGTTTGTGCCGCACGCTCGCGCACACACACGCACACGCGCACCGCAACGAAGGAGTCTCGCAACGCACACGCGCACAGACTCCGGCCACAAGCTGTGGCATTCCCGAGCTCTGCGGACCGCGTAATGATTAAAAGCTAACAGCACTTTGGGCCACAGCACAGCACTTTGATCAGCGTGCGCGTGAACGAGCGACGCGACGCGCAGCATCCGATTCGGTTGACGATCGATGTTGCACTCATTTATATGGACACTCTCGAGCGCACAGCACACACAGCGAAAAACTCTACATCACAGCAGTGACCTGATGCGCTATGTTGAGTCGCGTGTTCGCGAGGTGGAAAAGTATTCCACAGATATGCGCGTGCGTGCGTGCGATGGTTTGACGAATAAATTTCCGAGCGTACACATATTTTCACACAAGGTTTTTGCCGCTTGTCAAGAGCGATCATCACCTGCAACGCCTCAAACAAATTTAATTGCAAATTAATGCGAGCACTTCTTTCAGGTTGTCGCCAAGAGTGCGCGTCGACAAGATCGACACGGACGATGATATGAATTTATGTATATATCGTAAGTATGGCTGTGCGTACGCCGGGATTTTGGATCAGGTTGATTTGTATACAATTTGCCGATGGAGCACACGCTGCATGTTAGGACAACAACATGGAAAATGCCTGCAGCCGAGTATCTGTGTTCGCGTGGTAAATTTATGCGCTCGAAAATTACACAGCATATTTGTTTTAACCTAATTTTTTCCGGCCTCGTGGGCATCATTTTGGCAATTTGTTTGCGCGTAGATCTGAATTGCGATCCATCGATAAGACATAATAATTTAATAACAACTTGCCGTGCATTCGTAGGGATATCGTGCAACATTTTCGTTTTCCGAAACATATTGCGAACACGTCATGTGTCCACACGACCAACGACGACGCTCATTGTCAATATCGAGCACGCGCTGGTACACGAAAAAGGTCGATGCTGTGTTTACGTTCAACGTCAAACCACCCCACGACCGCACGTGCCACGCATTGCACTGCTCGCTCTCACTGCTCGCGACTGATATTGTCGCACGACCGGATTATGTGTTGACGCGCGCACACATTTAAATGTCAATTAAAAGCATCGCATCGGTTGAATGCACATCGAGTGCGCGCGTTGTGTGTGCACAGGTTTATCTCACGCGACCATGTTCTACTCGTCATATGAATTTCCATTATTTGGACGAACGATTATGCTCTCTGATATTATTAATTCGCCAATCATTCGATCGAACTGGTTTTCCGTGCGCTGGAGTATAATCATAGCATAATGAGTTTTGGATTGTTTGTGCGCCGCAAACATCTAATTTCGTGCGTCTAGCCCGTTTTTGACTCGACGCTCTCATCCGATCATCGCCCCCGCGCGAGGCATCGCGTGCATTTTTGCTATGCTGCCCGCAGTACTAAATTTGGCAAGGTGGTGGCAAGCGCACCACAATCATTAAATCCGACACGTTTTTGATGCCCGAAATCTGCGCACATGCCTAAGCTGATGATGCAGACATATTATGCGCCCAGACGACCCACAAATTATGCTCAATGTCGATGCACTTCTAGTCCACGACCGCATGCACGCAGGTACATAATGACTGTGCGTGCGCACTTTGATATATTATATGCAAATTAATTCTGGGTGTGTGTGTGCACGCACGATGTGGCGGCCGTGCGTGTCGGAGCAATGTAATGATGGAGTAGACGCATATTCGGGGGCTACTAGTCGAAATATTAAGTATACGTTTGCAAATTGCATGCACATCAACGAGAGCCGAGCCGAGCATAACTCGGCGTTTTTCTTCGTTTCCATCGTTCGTTGCGAGGCGAATAACCCGCATCGATGCTGCAGAAACGGACATCTCTGATCCGCTTCTGTGTGACGTGTGACGTCGGGCCTGATATGTGTGTGTGTGTGTGTGTGTGCGTGCAGGTTTAAAATCTAAGCAAAATCATACAACATTGTACTTGCATAGGACAGAGGTGTTTTGCATATTGATGGTCAATCTCTGGTAATAAATTTCCCAAATTCACTCCCAATTCCGGCGGCTCGCTGGCCGTTAATAATGTCATCAAAGTGCAGTACATTACACGATAATTGAAAGTGTCGCATGCGTACTTAGTCGTTAAACGATGCGAGTAATTTTGCCAATTTTTTAAATTGAAAAATCACGTGCTTGTCAGCATGCACATGGCGCATGCACAAGAGAGTCATAAAATGTCTTTGGCGCATGCCGCTCGTGAATTTATGGAGTGTGTCAGTGTGCGTGCACGCGTTCGAACGCGAACACGAAAATCATCCGCAAGCGTATAATGGACATGCGTCGTCGATGTCGTGGTCCGTCTGACCGACAAAATGTTAAAGAGGCTGCGCGCGCCCGGCTGTAATCATCGGACGCCAAATGCGCGCGCTCATACCTGAAGTGTGTCCGGCACGCTTCACGAATGTGTCGAAAGCAGAATGTGTCGAGAGCGCATTTTTACGCGTGTTTTTCGCCGGCATGCACCCGATCTTACGAATTGGACGGGCGCAAGCGCACGGATGCACGGCCTAATGGAGAACACGAAATTACAATGAGTATACAAACAACATTTGCATAATATAATCGACAGTTTTATCTCGAATTATGTCGTTCGTGAACATGGTAAAGGTGGTCACGTGCCTTCAATTATATTGTACCATAAACATATATAAGACACTTTGGAAGAGTGTTCGGAACATCTGCAATCTAGCTTTACGTTTGCGTTACGTTAACAGCAAGTCCGCCTTCAGTTCTCCCTGTCTCTCTCTCTGCGGCACTCTGTGTGTGTGTGTGTGTGTTTGTGTGGAATGGGCATATACGAGTGTGATGGTATATTATGTACTATCCAAATAGCTCTTCGTGGGGCGTGACGCGTTTCGCTAGCTGGCGTTGAATAGCAAACATGAGCTATTCGATCGTGTCAAGTTAGTTATGATGGCTTATTCCTAAGAAAACTGAATACTCATAAGTTTGCTGCTTGTAACTATTGGCTTGTATAAGCCTGCGCGTAAATTATAAATTATGATATTCTCGGCATCCAGTTTACTTTCGTAATGGTTGTATATTCGATGTTGAAAAAAATGGATGAATGAATGGCATTAGAATATATTTCTTGACAAAGTTAGGCATGTCCAATGCCAAGTGCATACACTCAGCAAA
>CAXHKQ010000111.1:0-20226 GCA_964017145.1 Agrocybe praecox
AAAATTGATCTGGGCCACTAAATAAAATTGACAACATAATATACACGCATGTTGCCCTTCCAGTTGCAATCGAAACTTATGGTTGAAATGTTCTCTGTTGATACATATATCGTCGCCTTATTTCGAATCGGATTACCAGACCCGCAGGAAAATGCGGATGCCTGACGACGATTGTATGATGTGCATAGCATCACATATTCTGAAATCGAGACTAAATGCTCACTGTGATCATGATGAATTGTTGAACTTGGAACGCGCAACACAAATTCACGTTGATAAAGGGTTGGACCAATCAGGCTGACTTTCTGGTACATTGGAACCTCTCTTAACCGGAATCTCCCTAGAAGGAAACCTCTCTACACAGGAACAAAATGTTGGTCACGTGCGAAATATTTTGTAATGCTTTTTTGTATCAAATTATTTTTTGTACAGATGAACTTCTCTAAGCCGAAACCTCCGGACATTTATCTACACCGGATACAAATGTTGGTACCGTGTGATTTTTTTTATAACAACAAATGAGTTTTGGTAGAGTGGAACCTCTCCAAGCCGAAAACTACCTCAGCCGGATCCTCCCTAAAACGGAAACCTCTCTACACTGAAACTAAAATATTAGTCCCGTGCGAATTATTTTGTAATGCACATTTTAATCAAATTATTTTTGGTAAAGTGGTAACTCTCCAAGCCGAAATTTCCATAAACCGGCAAAAAAGCAAAATATTGGTTCCGTGCGATTTATTTCGTAATGCTAATTTTAATCCAATGATTTGTTGTACAGTAAAGTCTCTTTAAGCCGAAACCTCCTGAGCCGGAATTCTCTCTCTACACCGGAACCTAATATTGTGTAATGCACTTTTTTCTGAACTGAATGTTATGAAACTGACGATAATAACAAATGGATTTTCTTTGGTAACCTCAAGTCATGTTTAACTTGCTGCCTGCAATTTTATATAGAAAGATACGAAATTGCAGCGCACTCTGCCCGCGCTGGCGGCGAAGCCGCTAGTGGATACATATATTACATTTTTCCATTTCCTTATACTTTAGCATTTGAACCAAAATTCCGAAAATTTAGATATGTATAACCTTACTACTCTATATGTGTGCTTTGGGAATGTTTGCACAAAGTGTGTAGTAGTGAAGTGTGCAGTGTGCAGCCGTATTCTGCGTGAAAAAAAAACCAACATCCTCGCAGTGCAAATATAGGTCGTACTGGCAGTGAGGGGTATATGTAGTGTGAATGCCCGCGACTAACCAACCGAGTGGCTGGGGGATAGTTTAGTCCGAAATTGTAACCGTGTGTGTTTGTGTACGCACGTGTGAAGTGCTTGCGGTCGGGACGAGAGGAGGGCGACAAGCACGGAAACCGGGATGAGTTGTCGACGTCGCCGTACTTGAATACGCATTTCTATTACGTTCACAAACATTTCGTGCGCGCTTTCCGCTGCAGACGTCGTCGCGACGTTGCTGCCGTTTGTTGTGTGCTGCTGTTGGCTGGATACCAACATACCAACAGCCCCCACACACACACACACATACGCACAGCATACAGCGATGTGCACATGGCATCCGGCGTTGATGTGCGTTGCTATTACTTCGCTGGATGCTTTCGCGGAAAGTGTATATTATGCTGTCTCTATTCGTTCGCGTAAGACTTCTCTGTCCCATATGGGAAGTCTGTTGCCACGCACTTGCATGGGCTGCACAGTCTCATATACAAAGAGCGCATCCACTGGCTGGCTTGCAATGGCAGGTAGGACATGTTTGAACTGAGCAAGTGCACACGGCTGTCGTTTTGTCATCGTTGCTCGCCATGTCGGAAATAAATAGATAAATAAAATGAAACACCTTATTCTTATACCAAGGAAGCTACCGCGGAGGCATCCGGATGGAAAGCATCGCATTTTCAGACCCCTCACAGCCAGCCAGCCCAATTCACCCAAATCGATGGCACCAGTGTGTGGATAGATAAATATTACTTTTTAAAATGTTCAAAGTATGATATAACGGAAACATTCCACGCGGAATCTCATAAAATTCGCATTCAAGATTGCCGTGTATTAGTGTTCGGAATTGTGTTCATGTTCCCACAGCGCAGCACAGCGGAGCGCACATTAAAAGCTCATAAATCCTTGGAGCGGCAGCGTTTCGGCAAACGGCGCACGAGTTTCGCTGCGCCGGTCGCCGGAATTGAATCCGCTTTATGTGAGTGTGTGTGTGTGTGCGAGCTAGCAAAGTGTTGAACAGTCTCTTCGTGCTGCTGCTGCTGCGTTATCGTCGTCAACGTCTTGCACTTCACATACATTCTGTCCGACGATTATATTTCCGACGAAAAAATACAGGCGCCGCTGGGCTGCTGGTGGCCGGTTTTCTCATCGTTCGACTATAAATCTTGGCACCAGCGTCGACGCGCTTGCAACTCAATTCAATTGCGCACGACCACTCGCTCTCGGACATGCTCGCTTCGACCCGCTGCTTGTCACCAGTAACGCAAATGCTATGGAAGACATTATAATATGCATGACCAGAATATTAACTCGAATGCATCGGAATAAAAATATATGCCGTCTGCAGCGGGCATTCGAAATTCGAAGACATTTTAGAAATATCGAATAGAATACTATTGGTACGCTGGTTGTGGTCGTGGCTTCGTCGGCTGCGTGGTTGCGAATGCAAATCATGTTGATGTATACACATTCAACAACACACTACAGCAGCAGCATGGAATATTCAAGCGACGCGTGCATGCACTACTGTGCGGATGCATTCGACGCGGAACCCCGGCGTGTTGAGTTCGCGTTTGTCGACTGAAAAATGCTCGCCTCCTCGCCATCAATTTTGAGGGCATGGCGGTGGCGGCGGCACCAAACCGGGGAGTACATTGAATTCCCAAATCAATACATTACTCTTCGGTATACCATGCTAGAAATATACTCTAGTAATGCTCGGTGTATATCCTCGGTCCTCGGCATCGCATTGCGGTGCGTGCACGCGGTCTATCAGTTCTACAACCTTAGAACTGGGATTCCTCGATGAAATTCAAAGCACGATTACAGGAAAAGTATCAGAGTCATATCAACAGTTGTGCTCATAGTTAGCTACACATTTCTCTCATCTTTATTACGCACATTCATGGGTCGCTCGCTATAGTCCCTCCTCGATCGCAGAGAGGAAACCATGCATCCATCTACATCTAACCCGTTTTCGACTCCAACGAATGTTTTGAGCTGTAGGCCGGGAAGTGCGTGTACCATTGATAAAAATCAATGTTCATCAGAATGTTAACAGTTGTTACAGCGTTTAAGATTAGAACCCATAGCCGAGCGAAGGAGCCGTTATAATTACCACTTCAGCTCACGGAAAAGCGAATGGAAATGTTTCTGCTGTTGCTGCTGTTGCTGTTTCAGCACAAAGAGCAATGTACAGTGAAACCTCCCTAAGCCGGAATCGCACGGGACCGAACAAAAATTCCGGCTTAGCGGAGTTTCCGGCTTACAGAGGTCGACTTCCATACACATCGTGTTCTCGGGACCGAACAAGACCGAAAAAAATGTCCGGCTTAGCGAGGATCCCTGCTTAGGGAAGTTCCGGCTTATGGAGGTTTTACTATAATTGATACGGATTCTGGATCTGGATCACGTTGATGCTGAATGTCAGACCTTTCCAATGACATATGACATGACTATATAAACACTGAAACAAACCGAGCGCATGCGGAAGAAGTGAATCCCACTTCTAAGGTTGTAGAACTGGTATATGTGTGTGTGTGTATTGCGCCGTTTCGTCGTCGCATCCGCTTCGAATTGTTCGCTATTCGGATCGCTTTGACTGTGCGTGCGTGTGCGCGCTTGCGCTTGCGCTCGTTCGCTGGATGAATCCGCCGCACTCGCCAGGACGCGGGGCATTATATTTCAATGCTGCTGGTACTTCCGACCGGAGCTGGGGGCAGCCGGCGAAGCGCTGCGATGCGCATTCGAGTGCGTGTGTAGCTAATTTTTTTGCTGAGCCGTATGCGATGCGTGTCTGCGCATGTGTCGTGTGTGTGTGTGTAAAATGCACACCGATCCTGGCTGGAGTGGAAAAGTTCTTGAGAGAGCATTTGGTGAAATATGTGCAGTTGTAGTCGAGCGTAGCGACGGCAAGAGGCCAATGGGCCAATGCATGCGCATATGTCCGGGCCAATATTGTCGAATTCAAATATTCAGCGAACAGTGCGAATTTATTGATGCTAAATGCGTTCGGGCGGTGCAACATGCATACGAATGTTTGTTTGTCGGTTTGCTGGGACGTACGCTCACATAACACGCTCCACACACAGGCTGCACGCACAATAAATTGTATTATTGTGCAACATCACGAGGTCGAGTGTCCGCTTGTTTTCTGCGGAAAAGCCCATTAATTGCCAAATGTGTGTAATTTTGGGCACAACATTATTGCGGAGTGCTGTGGCGGCGACGGTTTGAACTTTGAACGTTGTGTTTGTTTGGATTATATGATTGACGCGATTGCTCGATCAACCCGTACAACCCCAAACGTCCATCCATGCAAGCAATTGGCAAAGGGTGTAATTCAACGGATCAACAATAATTGCGCGTGTCGTTTCGTTTCGGTGCATCGGGTGCTTCGTGCGGCGAGTACGTGTGTGGTACTACATGGACTGATTCGTCTTCATACTAATTATGAAGGAACGACATTTCAGATGCATGAAGACAACATTTATTATTGATCATGATCGTTTTTTAGCCAGCCATTTATTATAACTCGAAGAAGATATTTTCAGTTTAGATAAAGCACTGTTTTCATATGGGTTTAAGTGTCGCTGGAGCCAAAACATGTCTTACATCTCTTTTGGGCATTTGAAAGCTCTTAATGCAATGACTGCCGCAAAACAGACAATTGAACAAGATAAAATCGGTTTTGGAACTTCTGAACAGTGTTTAGGGCTGATGAAACGCGATTAGGTTAAATTGGATGATACAATTGTGACAATATATATAAATTATGTTTCCATTTATAAACTTTGGAGTTCAATCGGAAGTCATCACAGCGGATAGAGAACGACGTTCTCTCTCAAAGACAAAGACGTTTCATAAGGTAGTCGAATTAACAAAAAAGATTATTTTGCTAGGTTAAGCGGCGAATTCCTTTCGAAGGGAATTGAGATGTTGCAGGACCATTGAATTAGGGCTATCGGGCTAAAAGGAAACTATGTAGAAGTATTCAAAATGTTTTCATCAAAAATGTTGGTCCTTCATAGGTAGTTTCAATACTTATCAGCCGATGTACTAGTACATTGCTAGCGGGCTCAACATGACGTCGAGTACGCGCACTCGAGCAACAAAACGGCGGTTCGATGCGTATAATATTTATATTTGTCAAACCTGGTTGTGTGCTGCGCTGGTTTCAGTGTTACATCGTCGTCGCTTTTGTGAATGCCGTTCGTGTTTGTGCACACACATAACGAACACATTCAGCATGCACTCCGCGTAGCGCGTCATTAAATAAATGCATCACGCTCGCGTTCATTCGACTGTGCGCGGCGCTCGCCTATTTGGAAATGGACGAATTGACCGCGCAGCACGCGTATAGTATGCTTTCAGGCAAATGAGATCGATCACAAATACGCTGATTCGTCCATAATGTGAATCCAGAATAAACATATTTTTAATGTGAATCGTTTCAAATTCCTCGATGCTTCGGAGTGCCAAGCATTCCAGAGCACAACCAGGAACCACGCGTACATGCATGTGTGTTTGAACTTCGCATCAAATGCCAAAGCATAGTAGAGTTCATGTACACATTAGACGCATCGCGCAGCATAGTTATGCGAACAGCAGCGATTCGCATTCTTGCAGCCGACTCGCTCGGCGGTTTGGGGGTGGTTTGATGGTGGTGCGGTGGTGTCGGCTGATGTTGAACGCATTCATACACAGTACAAATATATTCAACATTGCAAACTGGAATAAACGTCGGCTTGTTTGTGAGTGAGTTGTCGATTTTAATTGCGCTCTGCTTCTCAATATCGGATACCACATCACGCATCGCAGTTCGAAGTTCGGATTGAGCCGTCTCTACTGTTCGAGCGATCAAAGCCGAGGTATTTGTGTATCGAAATTTAGACGAGCCAATATGCGGCCAAAACCAACTATCAAGCACACACACACACACATTCAACTGTTTCGCAATTCCAACTACTCGGCGTTCGGCTCCAAACACGCACACCCACAAACACATCGACTATGCATCGGCTGCACAATGTGGCCGCAAATACCTGTCGGAAGCCTTACATATGTGCCATGTGCTCACATGTGTGAGTGTGCGTTTGTGTGTGTGCATAGGTGTATGCGTCTGTTGCACTTCTGAAACTTCCCCAATATTCATGTCGGACTTCGGCACACACCCCCCAAAAGCCACCTACGCCTAAACTCAATTTCGACCAACCTACAAACACACATTATTGCACGTCCCAATCATCGTGCGCAGAAAGCACCTGAACGTCGCTCGCTACGCGTGCGTTCTCCGGAGAATTATTCCGGAAAATGTGCCAGTTTATTGGACACATCAAGTGACGTCGACGACGTTCTTCATTCAACTGTGTGCTGTGTGAAATCGAACCAAAAACGAAACATATATCTAACCGAAAAATTCGAAATGGGATACTGTGGCGGAGGTGGAGCTGCGCTCGTCGGTCTGATGGCGCTCACGCTGGCCAGCGTGTGCCATCCGAGCCTGGCTGGCCTGGCCACCTACGCGGTGGACGCTGGCGACCCGAACGCCGCCTCCGCGGCGGACGCCTCGGCGATGCTCGTCGACACTCAACTGGAGCGCTTTCGCATACGCGACATCTGCGGGGCGGACAATCGAAATCTGCGCCTGTACTTGGATTACGCGGACAGCGGCTGGGTGAACGGTTACGCGCGCTCCCATCAGCTGGAGCATATGGCCGATGACTTTGCGGTGAGTGCCGTCAGCCAGCCAGCGCGGTGAGGCGGTGAAATTGAATTTAACTCATCGCTGTTCGCACAGGTGAAAATGCTATCCAGACACAAGCACTATGGTGGCGGCGGAAAATCGGGTGGCCTCCAACGCAGCAACGAGTGCACTCTGGAGCTGGTCACCTGTCCGTCGTGTCGCATTCGCATTGGCATGAGGTGAGCGGAGTGCACACGCGAGTTACAGTTGGGCTGGAAAATTCGTATCGTTTATATGATAGAGGACCACAAAAAATGTTTGTATATTTTTTATACATAGTTAGTATACTAATTGTTGGCAACCCTACCATATTATATTACTCACTGATTGTACTCGCCTGAGCTGCTTAACCATAATACATTCTATCACTGTTCTTCTGAGATACAACACGTGTTCCTATTCTATCTGGTGCTCCAAGCAAATCATATATAGCCATCCGACAAGGCTACAACACTGGCGACGAGGATTTTGGGTCGATTACCCACTCACGCATATTTTGTATCCATCGACTACCTCCGTGCATACAAAACTATTTTTCCATCGTGAGCCCCGATTATTAACATAACCAAAATGGCAGAGGACGTACTACGCCAAATCAACGAAAGCCTACTTGCGCTTATGAATCGGCAGCTCGCGCAATGTGACGACGTTCAAGGCCAATATCGAGAGCAGCAGAAGCAGTTTATGGAAAAACTCGCAGCTACCATGGCTGGCGGCAACCTAGCAGCCGCAAACAACGAGGAATTTCGCATGGACACTCTGACGCATAGCCTATCGGAGTTCTGCTACGACCCCGATAATGGCTCGACATTCGATACTTGGTACGAAAGGTATGAGAGTGTTTTCACAGTGGACGCCAGGAATTTAGACGACGCCGCAAAAGTTCGGTTGCTTCTGAGGAAAATGAGTACACGTTGTCATCAACTATACGTCGACTCAATCCTCCCAGACAAATCGGCAACCAAGTCGTTCGCCGATACGATCAAGCAACTATCCAGTCTTTTCGCGCGTAATGTGTCTTTATTCAACACACGTTATCTATGCATGAATCTCACCAAAGAAGAAACAGACGATTTTCCAGCGTACGCAGCGAAGGTAAACAGGCAATGCGAGAATTTCAAGCTAGCTAATATGACTGCCGATCAATTCAAATGCCTAGTTTTTGTTTGTGGTCTCAAAGCGCATAAATACGCGGACATCCGCACGAAGTTATTGGCGACCATCGACGGCGCAGGTGCGGCAGGCAAGTCGCTGAATGATCTAATCGCCGAATGCCATCGAATCCATAACCTCAAGCGTGATACCGCACTGGTCGAATCACAATCAATCGCACCAGTCGCTGAATCATCGGTCCACGCAGTACAATACCGCAAACAAGCCAGCAACAATCGACAATCGAACAGCAGCAACAATTACGCACACTCAAACCACACCGACGCTCGACGACAAACTGACCTCACAAGCATACCCAAATCGCCGTGCTGGTATTGCGGCGCAATGCATTTCAATCGCGACTGCACATACAAGACGCACATCTGTCGCACATGCAAGCAACCAGGCCACAAGGAGGGGTACTGCGAGGCAGTAAGGAAAATTCCATCGAAACAAAAACCCAAACAGAAGACCAGCAAGGTAATCCGTACAGTCAATCAGATATCAACATCGGACGCTCGCAAATTCATCACCGTCACCATGAACGGCGTGCAAATCAAATTGCAATTGGATACTGCGTCCGACATCACAATTGTGTCTGAAAACATCTGGAAAAACATTGGTAAGCCACAATACCAATCGTGCCATCAAGCTATAAAAACGGCCTCCGGTGACGCACTCAACGTTACCGCCGAATTCCAGTGCACTTTCGGATTCCGCGACCAGATCAAGTCCGGAACTTGCTACATCACACCGATCAAGGGTCTCAATTTGTTTGGAGTCGACATGTTCAACGCATTCAACCTCGGTGACGTACCGCTCAACACAGTCTGCAGTCAAATTTCAACAACACCTACTCGCGCACCCAAAGATCAACAGTCATCGACAGCTCACACGCTTGTTTACATCAAAAGCAAGTATCCAGCCGTTTTTCAAGACTCGCTCGGTCTGTGCAAGAAGTTCCAGGTCGAGCTGCAAATCAAGGATGGATGCATCCCAATCTTCCGTCCAAAGCGACCAGTCGCATTCGCAGCAGTTGAAGAAATAGATCGTGAGCTCGAACGTCTACTCGATCAAGGAATAATTGAAGCAGTTGAATATTCGCCATGGGCGGCACCAATAGTCGTCGTCAAAAAATCAAACGGATCTGTACGAATCTGTGCCGATTTCTCTACCGGCTTGAATGACGCACTACAGCCGTACCCATACCCAATCCCAACACCGGAGCAGATCTTCTCAAGGTTATCAAATTCATCCGTTTTTAGCCTCATTGATCTTTCCGATGCTTTCTTTCAGATACCGATGCATGAAAACTCTCGCCAATACGTGACAATCAACACGCACAGGGGTCTATACCGCTACACCCGATTGCCATTCGGAATCAAGGTTGCCCCAGGAGTTTTCCAACAAGCCATCGACATGATGATATCGGGCCTCCAAGGTACAGCTGCGTACATGGACGATATATTGGTATCTGGCAAAGACGTGCAGCAGCACAACGACAACCTCACAAAGTTGTTCGACCGAATTCACAGCTACGGTTTTCGTCTCAAACCCGAGAAATGCAATATCGGCGTCGACAAAATCAAGTACATTGGCCACATTCTCGACCGCAATGGCATTCGACCGGATCCTGACAAAATTTCCACTGTCGTCAAAATGCCACCGCCGTCAAACATATCCGAACTTCAATCGTACCTCGGCGCTGTGAATCATTACAGCAAATTCGTCAAATCCATGCACGACCTACGACTTCCGCTAAACATTCTGCTGAAAAAAGATGCCAAATGGAATTGGACCAAGCAATGTCAACAATCTTTCGACCAATTCAAAGAGATGCTGCAATCCGATCTGCTTTTAACGCATTACAATCCAGAACTACCGATCACAGTCGCAGCCGACGCTTCAAACGCCGGAATCGGCGCATGCATTTTTCACGAATTTCCCGACAAATCAATCAAAACGATATACCACGTATCCAGAACTTTGAACCCAGCCGAATCGAACTACAGCCAAGTAGAAAAGGAGGGCCTGGCACTTATTTTCGCCGTAAAAAAATTCCATCGAATGCTATACGGGCGCAAGTTCACACTCCAGACCGATCACAAGCCTTTACTGTCGATTTTTGGCTCCAAAAAAGGTATTCCCGTTTACACCGCAAACCGCCTTCAACGTTGAGCGCTCATTCTCAAAGCGTACGATTTCGACATCAAGTACATCAATACAACTGAATTCGGGCACGCTGATATATTATCGAGACTCATCAATACAAATACGCCCACGATCGAAGATACCGTCATCGCAACAATCAAACTCGAAGCTGATATCAAATCTGTTCTAACCACTGCGATCGACAATCTCCCAGTCAAATTCAATCAAATCGTCAAAGCCACATCAACATCTACAATTCTTCAACAAGTCATTTCATTCATCCAAACTAGTTGGCCGCACAACATCAATGATAATTCCGAACTCTGCAAATTTTTCGCTCGTCGTGACGCACTTTCCACGGCGCAAGGGTGTCTAATGTTCGCTGGCCGTGTCGTGATCCCCGACGTCTATCACAATCAAATTATCAAGCAGCTGCATCAAGGCCACCCAGGCCAAACACGCATGAAAGAACTCGCACGAAGCTACGTTTATTGGCCCGATATTGACAAACACATCGAAGACTTTGTCCGCAACTGTGCACAGTGCGCCAGCACCGCAAAATCTCCAGTCAAAATTCCTCTTGCTCCATGGCCGACAACCGCTGGACCGTGGCAGAGAATTCATATCGATTACGCTGGCCCTGTCAACGATTGGTACTACTTGGTTGTTGTCGATTCAAACTCCAAGTGGCCTGAAGTCGTGAGTACCAAAACAATTACCACTTCATTTACCATCGACGCACTCTCCTACCGCCACCGACTCCAGCCATTCCTCTCCAGTCCGAATCGAAAAGCAAACAACAATACGACCGTCACCATGGCGTCAAGCCAAAACACTTGCAAGTCGGAGACTCCGTATTCGCCAAAATATACGGCATCAACAAATGGTCTTGGCTCCCGGTCGCATTATCGAACGTATTGGAAGCGCTATGTACAATGTGCTTCTCGACGAACCTACACGTCGTAATCATCTTATCCGTTCACACGCCGACCAGATTCGTCCGCGAACCCATAATGATTGTCAAGCTACAAACACACAGACATCATCCACTCAACTTCCATTCGACATTTTAATGGAAACATTCGAGATTACACCACACAACATAACATCATCATCGGCTCCGGCACCAACACCTACACCAACACATACAGTCACACAAGCAGCTGCACCTCAACCAGCAATTGCACCTGCACCCAATCGAAATAGAGCTGCACCATCAGCAGTCCTTCCTGCGAACCAACGACCTGTCCGCCAACGTAAAGCTCCTGATTACTACGGCGATTACGGGGCGATTCTCTGCGCAACTGAAAAATTATTAGAATTATTGATTAAGTAATAAAACACACTGCCTCGTAGTAACGAACGTCCGAATTGCGATTCTATGATCATTCTTACCCAGACCACGAGGTTCGTGTACCAGCTATACGCTTTCAGTTGCACCATACACGAATGTGTGTGCATGTGTGCGTGAATGTGTTGCACCATTATGGTGCACCATAATGGTGCAACACATTCTGACGATTTACCGATATAGATTTACAAAATATCGATATTCGATATATCGCTATACGATAAAAAGGCATATCGATATTATCGATATCGGAAAAAATCGATATGGTATCGATATATCGATATTTTCGACACCCCTAGCACCATACACGAATGCGCCTGTGTGCGTGAGTAATCGTTTCTCCTCCGCTAATACAGCCGATTCGATTAATATATTCGATTCTGTGTAATTACTGAAGCCGAATATGTTCATAGAATCGCGTTTGTTACTAGTTTGACGCGAATGAAGAATTTCCTCTCTTTGAGAAAATAATTATTCGTCTAATATGTTGATAGAATCGCTCCGATTGTATCGATTGCATATTGTTCCTAGAAGTCCAAACTACAAACAAATTTCTTTTAATTATTTTTACTTCGACTCTACAACGAGCTAGAGCCTTCCTAGATGAAAGAGCACGCTCATAGGTATACACCTGATTCGTGAGTAAGCAAGACTGTTCCCATAAACATTATGGAATAGCAAGAGTGAAATGTATTCGATAGGTATATAAACACGATATGTATACATCAACTCGGCCATGTTTATGTCTCTAGGTACACTAATGACCATTGGCCTTCGGTCTGTAGCACGTATTGTCCTTCTCTCTCTCTCGCTCGTGCATGCAGAGTGATCGTGAACGTGATTTTGTGCACGAAGCGAATGCTGACTCAAACGCTGACTGGCGTTTGTGCGAATTTGCAAATCGGCAAATCGCAATGCGAATTCGTTGCGATGAGATCGATTGCATTGCAAAATTCGCAGGTTTTACAGCTTCTGCTGTAAAATCCATAAAAATCTTTTCGAAATATTAGGTGTACAACCTTGCGCCCGCTGTTTTTGTCCAACTTTGAGGATTTATTGTGAAGAAACCGTTACATATTTCTTAATCAGAATTCTGACCAAAGTGTGCACTTAATCAAGAAATCAATTACGTTCGGTATCGATCGCCTGTGTAGATTTCGGATGGCCTCAGCCGTTAATAACAAACCATACACATGAAAAATCAAAAGCTTAGCAGGACTCCGGAATCACGATGTATGAAACGTGGAATTCATACGCGACACGATCTTTATCATTGTCGTATGTGAGTATTTAAGTATTTAATACTCTTCCATGTACTAAATGTAAATGGTAGGGGGGAACGATATAATAAAAAGTATTTGAGCGCATCGATAAGCCTAAGCCTTACTAGACTTCGATTTAGAGAAGAAAAACATGACTTCGCGCGAATAACGTACATTTGGCTCAAACACGGAAATGTTCAAACGAAAACAAGATCGTGATGCAAACTGATAAAGACCTATGTTTTGATGCCATTACGTTCACAGATACCCAAGCTTACTGTATGCCCATCTTAGTAGATTTGCATCAATCAGAACGACCGCTAGACACTGATAAACAAAAACGGCGGGCACACGGCACTTCGTTTCTGAACATCTCCAGTTTGGCTAAATTCGGCCTCTGTCCAGACCAAATTTCGTCGGGCGTCTTTCCGGTCGTTCGATTGACTGATCAATTCAGCAAATACGTAGCGAGGTGGCTGATCTATTCGAAGATCAGCGTCATCCAGTTTCCAGCATGCACTTTGCACGCCCCACAATTGTGCGATTCATTCGCTTAGCCGTGCCATTCTGCGTTTAATTAACTCTCTCTCATGCGATATTCCTGCATCTTCGCAAAACTTTTGCATCGCACTAAATTCTGTGATAATGTCTGATCGAAGGCGTTCAATGTTCTGGTCGCAATGATTCACGGCCAAGCGTTCGTATGCGGAAATCAAATTGACAACTGCAGACTTTTCAGCGAGGAAAGAGACAAATTCGTTACGTGAGAAATCGTCAATTATGCGAACAAAATATCGTGCGCCACCAAGCGATTTATTCTCCATGGGACCGCTAGCAATTCGAGAATCTACATCGTCTTGATTCTCATGTTTGGCGGCCCAACAAGGAAACTGCGAGCCACCTTCCATTTCGCGGAACTCTCACACCGCTGAACGACAATCTATCGCACTCAGCCTTCAATTCAAACATGCCGGTAACAGTTAGGCTGTTCACAGCCAATCTACACCTGACACCTTATCCGACAATACCATTTGCATTTGCATTTCGCGAAGCAACAGCCTACGATTTTTGTTATCGATTTGTTGTGTTATCGATCCATCATAGGTTCACCTCTAGCGTTTTGATCCAAGTAAAAATGACCTTTCTATTTCTCCAGCTCATTGTCTCGCTCGTTCCCCTTTACATACCAGATTCATAGGTCCGTAGATAGACGGGAATTCGCAAAGCTAATGATATATATTCACCAAATTCGCTAATAAATCGATATGCAAATTGGCTTTGCACATTTATTATGCACGTGTGCTATTGCGCAATGCAATGTACTTTGCGGACGAGTAACAGGCATATCGGAATATCAGTAGCGATAGTTTAAAACTGGGATTTATTCGTCATAATCCAATGGATATCACGAAAGAACTATCAAAGATATCTTGTTCGGATTGAAGCCATCACATGAGCGAAGGTTTCGTTATATTGACCACTTTGGCTAAATGCGATCGAAAAATGTGCATGGAAAATGTTAGCTGAAAAATAGTGTTTTTCGTGATTTCGAGTCAATTTTTGCAGTTGTTGATCAAATTGAGGTTACAATTTATATTTTGTATCATTGGTAAAGACGGTATCAACTCTTACGTAGGTTTAAAGACCTTTTGTCTATTGCTTCCTGCAATCAATATTTTCGAACGTGTTGGCAATATTTGTAATATTTAACGTTCAGGATACCCGAAATATATTCTATATCTATTGCCAATTGAAATCCGTTGCAAAATGCATGATTTCGCACCCAGTTTTCCACTTCCCGCAAATTATCGTTTTCTTGGAATCATGAGCTCGAACATCTTATGCCTTGAAGATGAGGTGCTAATCATCGAATTCGAGAAGGCGAACGACATCCTCTTCAATTTGAAGCATCAACAGCTCCGCGACAGAGAAGCAGTTTTAACAATTCGCTGTCTCCGTTTTCGTCGCCGGCGGGCGAAGACGGGCTCACTGTATGCATGCCTATGGTAAACGCCATCTTCGTCGACGGCGTCGATGACGACGACGGGCTCACTGTATTCCAAAACTGACAACAACAACACAAACGTTGAATCCAATCGTCAAAGAAAGCCCGAAAGGCCGAAAGTCGACAAAAATGGATGCAGGACTCAAATACAAAGAATTTTCTTAACATTTCCTACGCCGGATAATTAAAGACAATGTGGACATTTGAAACACGTTATATATTGCAAGGAACAAATATGCCGTATATTTTGGATTATTACAGAATAGGATTATTCGTCCTCCTCGCTCTCTTCATCGTAACGTCCATCTCTTTTACGCATCATCTCTCCAACTCTAACCCTATTTCTTTATCCAGTCGATCATTTCTCTTTCTCGCTGGACTGTCTTTAAGAAAGACGGGTTTTGGCCAACCCTGCAGTCATCTGGCAATAGTTGTTGTTGTTCGTTTTCGGTGGCAACACTTGTGTCTTGTGCATGCATGCATGCACAAGACACAAGTGTTGCCAGATGACCGACTGGTATTCCAAGAAATTCCAGATTTTCAAAATGGCTGACTTCATCCATTTTGCTTGTACCATGCTGTATATTGAGTATGTCATGTTGCATCGTCTCCGATCCTCGTACAACAAAACGCAAAACGATATTATATAAGGGCGGACCAACGTTGGATAATCGTCATTAAACCGTCGAAGATCGTTCGAGTTACAACATTGTTTCTTGTGAGTATTTCCAGTGATCTGCAGTTCAGTGCCACCTCCTTGTGCCTCCTTGTGCTATTTGTAAGATCTTCCAGTGCAATTCTTGAAATCGGACTTCTCCAGTGCAAAAAAACGCCATCAGCCACCAGCCACACCCAGTCGAACATGGAAATCGATCAGCCCGCTCAGCGAAACCCCTCGAAGATCGTTCGTTTTTGGGAGTCGCAGCCCAGTGTTTCGATCGCTCAACAGCAACAACCACAGGAGATCCGGGCGGCGGCAGCAGATCCGGCACCGGTACCAGCGGGATTTCGCGAGGATGTCCGGGACAACGTCGTCGACGCGAATGTCGACTTGAATGCGGCTGTGCCCGTCGAGCCCCGATTCGCTCAGCAGCAGCAGCCACAGCCGATCGAGGCGGCCGCAGCGGAGCAGGCGCCGCATCCCGCCGGAATCGATGATGCCCAAGACAACGCCGACGATGGCGAGTCGGATGAATACATCGATGTGGTTGGGCTCGACGAGCCGTCGCCGATCCATCGTTCGTGGACCAGAGCTTCGGACGAGATCAAAAACCGAGACGTCGAAATGCGGACCGACGAGGATGCCGTTGTCGTCCATGTGGAGCAGCCAACTCAGCCACCGGCGCCGATTGTCCAGAACGGCTGGCAGCTGACACCGCCAGTGACACCGATGGTCTCTGCCAGGCAGCCGACACCGATGGTCTTTGAAAGGCAGCCGACACCGATGGCCTTTGCCGGGCAGTCTACACCGATGGCCGTGGCCGGGCAGCCGACACCGATGGCCATGGCCGGACAGCCCACACCATCACCGATGGCCGAGTGCGGAGATGTGGAAGCCATGTGCTATCATTATGCATATCTCACACACATCGCCATGCAAAAATTGCAGTACCACCGTGCTAATCTAGAATATGCGCTCTGGCTGCGGCATGCGATGTTTGGCTATTGAATGAATAGTTGGGACAAATGAAAAATGGAGAAAAAAATGAAGAAAAAAAACAAAACCATTTAAAAAAACACAAAAACACGAAAACACAAAAAAAAGAGAGAAAAAACATAAAATGACGACCAAACGACTGTAAAAACAATTATTGGACGTTGAAAAAAAAACCATAAAATAGTTTTAAGGTCATATTAATTAGTAGACATAGTTTGAAATTATTTGTAACGAAAAATGAGAAAATTGAATGAAATAAAAATCATTCAAACCAAAAATATGTGTGGACAGTGTCACGATGATTTATACCTGGAATTTGGTTAACCAGTCGTTGCTGGGTTCGTTTGAAGGTTTAGGTGGCCATGCTATATATCAAAAGAAAGGTGAGACGTTGATCTTCAACATACAACTATTTTTCAAACGATTAAGAGTTAGTTGCAAGCACACTGCGCTGTTGAAAATGTCGATGTATGTGCTGAAAAACGATAATTTGCGGGAATTCGAAAACTGGGTGCGAAATCATGCATTTTGCAACGGATTTGACGATAAATGCCCGCAATACATAGGATATATGGTGCAACGATTCTCGGGCATACATCTTAAACCTCTATCCAGTTTAAACCATTTTTTCATTAGTTCCTACTTTACATAAGTGTAATAAACAATATAAAAATTATGCGAAAACATCTACAGATCCTTGCAATTGCTAAGAACCGAGGGGAAAGTAAATTCCCTAAAGATATGAAAATGATGTTTAGATTCCCAAAAACTGACAATTGTAAAAATCAACAAAATGTCGATATAATTTACTGATTGGCCTATGAATGGCGGTCTCATTTACGGTTTTATCTGTATTCGGCCCTCAGTGACTATTCTAAATCTTGTCTCCAGGAAAAGATTGAGGCTGTATAAATCGCGAAAAATTGTGATTTTTGCAAGGGTTAGGGCCAAATACTTTTCGAAGGTGATCTTGATATTCCAGGATCGCCGAATTTTGGCTGTCGGCCTTGAATGAGACGGCCTTGAATGTAGAGGATTCTAAAATGTTTTCATCAACAAGTTTGTGTTTTCGTCACTTTTCCCGGGACTTTGTGAACAATGTAGTAATACCGATTTCTAAGCGCTAGTTTGAAATACTAGACAATGAATTACAAGGTTAGTACCCATGAGCGAGCACCATATTCATGAAAATTGAAGGTTCACCACTGAACAACGGTTCACTATATTCAATTATAATTTTCGCTAATCGCTAAATATTCATCTCAGGCATAACGTTGCCATTTTTCATATTTCTGGCTCTAGTAATACTCGGTCCATCGAGCAAAACCTTGCATGGTGTAAAATTCGATGATTTCATATTATGTCTAAGCGTTGCTTCGCAAGGGCGAGACATGCATCCATGTATTATGAATTAGCCGCATGCGTTTTCATTCAATTCTCGAAAGTTCTTTGTTGTGAACCGTTCAACATTTTGGGATACACATTTCAGTACAAAGTCTGGTGATTTGCACTGAAAATATGTTTTTTTCAAACGTTGAAACGACCCAACCATGATAGTTTCTTAGAACAATTTGAATGCTTATGTTGCTGATATTGAAAATTGTATCGATTGCATATTGTTCCTAGAAGTACAAACTACAAACAAATGTCTTTGAATTATTTTGACTTCGACTCTACAACGAGCTAGAGCCTTACTAGAAGAATGTGCACGCTCATAGGTATACACCTAATACGTGAGTAAGCAAGACTGTGCCCATAAACATTATGGAATAGCAAGAATGAAATGAATTCGATGGGTATACATAAACACGATATGTATACATAAACATGGCTACACGGCCATGTTTATGTCTCTAGGTACATTAATGACCATTGGCCTTCGGTCTGTTGCACATCCTCCTACAACAAAACGCCAAACGATATTATAAAAGGGCGGACCAACGCTGAATATTCATCATTAAACCGTCGAAGATCGTTCGAGTTACATCATTGTTTCTTGTGACGGTATTTCCTGTGATTTGCAGTTCAGTTCCGAATCCTTGTGCCTCCTTGTGCTATTTGTAAGATCTTCCAGTGCAACTCTTGAAATCGGACTACACCAGTGCAAAAAAAAACGCCATCAGCCACCAGCCACATCCAGTCGAACATGGATATCTATCAGCCCGCTCAGCGAAACCCCTCGAAGATCGTCCGTTTTTGGGAGTCGCAGCCCAGTGGAGAGGAGATCCGGGCGGCGGCAGCAGATCCGGCACCGGTACCAGCGGGATTTCGCGAGGATGTCCGGGACAACGTCGTCGACGCGAATGTCGACTTGAATGCGGCTGTGCCCGTCGAGCCCCGATTCGCTCAACAGCAGCAGCCACAGCCGATCGAGGCGGCCGCAGCGGAGCAGGCGCCGCATCCCGCCGGAATCGATGATGCCCAAGACAACGCCGACGATGGCGAGTCGGATGAATACATCGATGTGGTTGGGCTCGACGAGCCGTCGCCGATCCATCGTTCGTGGACAAGAGCTTCGGACGAGATCAAAAACCGAGACGTCGAAATGCGGACCGACGAGGATGCCGTTGTCGTCCATGTGGAGCAGCCAACTCAGCCACCGGCGCCGATTGTCCAGAACGGCTGGCAGCTGACACCGCCAACGACACCGATGGTCTTTGCCAGGCAGCCGACACCGGTGGCCTTTGCCGGGCAGCCGATGGCCGTGGCCGGGCAGCCGACACCGTCACCGATGGCCATGTACGGAGATGTAGAAGCCATGTGCTATCATTATGCATATCTCACACAGATCGCCGAAAATAAGTTGCAGTACCTCCGTGCCAATCTTGATTATGCGCTCTGGCTGCGGTTTGCGAAGTTTGGATATTGAATCCATCGACATAGAGTTGAGAAAAATTATAAAAAACACAAAAAAACACAGGAAACAAAAGAAAACATCCAAAAGAACAGAAAACATGAAATGACGACCAATAACGTTGGACGTTTACAATAAAAAACAAAAAATAGAATAATACTCGGAATTCATATAGCATTTGTAACGAAAAATGAGAAAATTGAATGAAATAAAATTTATTCAAACCAAAAATATGTGTGGACAGTGATGATTTATTTTTAAGATTGAATAACAAGTTTAATATTACTACATGTGTAGTAATGAAACAAACTTTGCAGGACCAACATTTGTTATGGAAACGTTTTTTTCTACATAGTTTCCTTTTAGTCCGATAGCCATAATTCAGCAGTTCAGCAACATCTATAGCTCTATTTGTTGATTTCAGCCTATTGCGTATTGTCTTGGTGGAAGAACATTTTTTCCTTCTCATGTGTGTTGGCCATTACCAACTTTATAGGATAACTTAAAATATAATAGTCTACTTTGTTCATTTTATACCGGTTTTAACGCAACTTACAAGAAATAACCCTTTTGTGTTCCTAAATACAGACGTAATCTTACTGCCTACTGTTACAAATATTATATTTATTATTCTCTTGACCAAATTAAGATATATAATAATATAACTGTCATAATTTTAGGCGTCCAGTCCTTCTCTACAATTCTGCATGAAGATATGTTCGATACCCTATAGGAATCATCAATTACTTATCTTTTCCACTAGTTCCTCTCAATGTGTCAATGTGTTATTTATTAGTTATTATGTTCTCAATGAAGGTTGAT
>CAXHKQ010000112.1:0-11356 GCA_964017145.1 Agrocybe praecox
CGAAAATCATGTAATTGAATTGGTTTTCTACAGGGTGGCGCATAATTCGTAACCCAGTTTGAAAACGTAATAACTTCCGCAAGAGGCCTTCAATTAAGTTTCTGTTTTCACATTTGTGAAGTGAAAGGATCCAAGTAAAAAACAGGAAAATTATATAGGCCGTGTGGTCGTCGTCACGGTCCTTGAAAATGCATGTCAATTTTATCGTTTTTATCCAGAAATTGCAGTATTATGTTGTGGTATTCTCGGCCGATACTTTATATAAAGATTTAAAATCTGGAGTGTGTCCACATGGACTCGTAGGAAAATAAAAAAACCTTCTAACAGCCCGAGAATTATTATAATGGGCGATAATTGAAAGCTGGATTTCGAGACAAAAAATTGAAATTAGTCGACTCGAATGCGAATAATTATGTAAATTTCCAAGGTTCAGTTGAGTGTCCTGAATCGGAATACGTGATAAAATATCTAGTTAACGAATGCAATCCCGAGGAAGGGCTGTCGAAATTGGTCAAATTAGAAAGCTGTAGTTATCTTATATATCAACGGTTATCTTTCGTCATTTCATACTTTCAGGTGTTATATCAATATTTTATTAAAGCCTGTTGAATTTGAAACATGTAATTGATGTGAAAGGCTTTCCTACGGTCATTGGTTCAGGCACAATTGTCGGAAGTATTCAAATTGGGTTACGAATTATGCGCCACCTTGTAGTTACATGTTGTGTTTAGATTTGGTTCAAATTTGCATTCACATTTTGAAAACATAATTCGAGCGAAATTCTAGCTTTGTCCATTTGTCGAGTGTTCAAAAATGAGTTTCGGAAATGATCCAGACAAAAGCACACACATCCATCAACACATGTGAAGAATAATAAATCTACACATTCTCGAATTGTGCACAACGGTGCTATAACTGTATATGGCTTTATTTCTACAAGATATCATGGACAGATTATATAAATATTATATAACGTAAACGTATGTCTTAAAAACAATAGGTCTGTATTTTATGTTGAGTTCGGGTACGCAAACCAAACTGGGACTTGTCGAACGGTGATAGCATTTTCAGATTCGTATTCTCGTATTCTTACAAAACTATTTGAACATAAACGTCATGGCATGTTTCTAGTTGTATTCCGTAGTATTAAAATACATGTAAATGTTTGGTATCGATAGTTATGTGAGGGCGGTGGGACTGCGTCATGTTATGTTTTATAGTTTAGTTTCAAAAGTGTTCAAATACTTGTGTAGTTTGGTTTCGTTAGTTACTACTACGATATTGAATAGTTTATTTCACGCTCGGTCAGATCATAAAATGTAATATTAGTAAGTATTCGTAAGTATTAAGATACAATAATACTAGTGCGATATTACCCTTAGCGATTCCATCTCTTAACCCGTTCAGATCTTAATTGTTAATTGTCACCCAATTCGTCTTCTACTCTTGCTGAGTATGTACGATTTCCTCGATATACATAGCAGGATCAAAGATATATACGAGTCCATCCGGATGAGCATGCATATTTGAGTGATCCTGCTGCTGCTGCTGCTGCTGCTGCTGCGCATCTCGGTCAACGTCAAATGCCGCCGGAGACAACGCTGAGTTGCTGGCTGCTGATGTCGAATGTTCGGAGGCTGGAGTGGTTGCGCAGCTTCCGTCCACATCCACTTCGTACGCGACTGCCGGCTCAACATCGGCATTCGGTGGCTCAGCCTCGTCGGTCCCATTGTTCGGCTGCACCTGAACCGCCCCATTCTGACCGTCACCGTATTGCGACATGTCAACGGTGGCGTCAGCGTCGGTGTGTTGCCGGCTGACTTCTGGCATCGGTTGTGCGCCGGGCTCAATGGCTGAAACTTCGGTCGGTGCTGGCCGGTAGTACGCACGAATTTCGTTATTCGTATTCGTGAATTTGACGGTCCCAACTTTTTCGACAATTGGAAACTGCATTGGATTATCGTTGTGTGGCAATTCACTCCATTGTTTGTATGTCAGCACGTATGTTAAATCAGTATTTGTTCTAAACTCGACAATCTGGCGATCGTCGTCCCGATTGAAGTGTATGATAGTTGCATGCTGAAAAAAGATATAGATTATTTTAGGAGATATTATTGAACACGTAAAAAAACCGTGATCTATCGTACTTTTGGAGGAGTGTGTGAAATATAGGATGAGCACAGAAAAGTAGCTCAAAATGGGCGTAGGAATTTGGCGCCGAGACATAAGCGCCGATGTCAGAATGGCCGATGTCACCATGGCTTTGGCATTGAGCGCCATATGTCAGAAGTGCCGATATATTTGGTGCCGACTTGTTTGTTTCCATATTCAAAGGGATTATAACTAGATTTTGTCGTAAACTCCACCCGAGTAAAATAGTTGCTTTTAACGTAAAACTCCGGTTTCAGACTCGAAGGAATTGTAACTAGATTTTGTCGTAAAACTCCACCTGATTAAAATTGTGGCTTAACGTAAAACTCCTGTTTCAGACTCAAAAGGATTATTACTAGATTTGGTCGTAAAACTCGACCCGAGTGAAAATTCGGAGTTAAAGATACTACGGTTTTAAATCGGCGCATACTACTCTACGTTATTCAAGTTGGCCATCTTGCCTGGTCTAACAACGTTCAACTTTGAAGTGCTGTTACTTTTTATGATGCCCAAAATTGTATCGAAGAACAATCGAAATTATCCGTATATCGGCAGCCGCACGACTTTATAAAAATATCTACATCTGGCATACATACCGATACAACATGTACGGATTTATATAAGTTGGCCATACGTATGTTTTATATTCGAAACTAACAAATTCAATGAGGCTGCTTCGCCGACATATAACAAATTGATAAAAGTAGAGGCTCGAATCGATTCGAGAGGACCTCTCCAAACATAGTAAATTCAGCTCATCGGGTAGACCAAAGAAGTTTTAATGTCATTTTCCGCAAATGAGTTTTTCAATGAGAAAAAATCATTGAAAAATAAAAATGAATTTAATTCACAAAATTCATGATATGTTCAAGATTGAGTTCATTCTATATTTTTTCGAAAGCATATTTAATTTGTGACACGAGAAAAAAATGTTTGTTGTTGTAACTCAAGGGATACCAGCTTTAAAAGACCCAAAGTTTCAGTTGTTTAGTCCTAATTATGCATAATACTTTCTTTCAGCGGTCAGTTATTCGGGAAGCAGCCGCTGCCGACAACACCTGGCAGCTAGTGTAAGCGCTGGCCCCGAACCGCGTGAGGTTTAAGACGTTCACTTCTGCACTATGTGCCATCATGGCATAAGTGGCAGAAGTAAGTAAGTAATTTGCTTTTAAACCCCTATAACGTTTTATTGCAAGTTCCCATGGCACCACTGTAAAACATTTTTTACTCTTCGGGCTAGCACTTCGAAAGAACATCATTACTTTTTTCGTCAAAGATACTATTTGTCTGGCTCCCATCTAAATTAACTGAAAATTTTCAACGCTGGTATCCTTTTAGCTACAACAACAAATATTTTATTTTTGTATCACAAATTAAATATGCTTATGAAAAAATATAGAATTAATGCATTTTGTGAATTAAATTTCATTTCATTTTTCAATGATTTGTTTCTCATTGAAAAACTCATTTGCGGAAAGTGACATAGACACTTTTTGATCTACCCGATGAGCTGAATTTTTGAAGATAAGAAAACAAAATTCGACACAAGTTACGGCTTTACTCACGAGTATTTCCTGTGAATCTTCAACTTCTTCGTCCTCCGCAATAGGCATTCGTTCTTCTGGCTCGAACGGTTCTTCGCTGGCGGATTGCGTTGAATCGCCATCGTCGTACTCAATCAAGTCGTCCATTTCTGCGGCACTTCTCGCATCGATGTGATAATCGTGTTCGGCACTCGGTCCAAAGGCGTCGTGCAGCTGATGCCCGTCCAATTGAGCCATTTGCACATTTGGCTCTTCTTCTTGCGGAGCCATCGATGGATGGACGTCCGCAATCGTCGGTACGGGCATGCCCGGCGACATTATTACGTGACCGGCAGCAGCATCGGCGGCAATCGGAACCGGTTCGAAACTGAACGAAAGTCGTTGGCGTGGCGGAGCGGACGAGAACATGTCTCGCGTTTCCGTTGGCAGCGAATTTGGCTCTTCTTGGGCCATCGTATGATTAGCAATATCGATCGTCGGTTCGGACGATCCGCAACGTAGCCGGTATCGGCTTTTGGAATATTTTCGACACGGATCAACAGTCGTGAACGTCGTGGAGACGACGAGACGCAACCCAGCGTTTGCGATGGCGGCGATTGATGCCGTTGCGTTGCTGGACCAGATCATTGCCGGGCTCAATGTGAACAGGCGACATCTGCTGCTGAGGAAAGTGTTGCAGTTGGTGGATTTGTGGTTGAGCAAACGTTGGACTGTTGTCGAACGGGTGAATCGCACGGTCGTTGTCCTGCGTTTCCGGTTGAGGTGACTCATACGACTGTGTTTGTTGTTCCTGCTCATCACCAGGCACATCGGATGGCAACGATTCTACAACGGACACCTGCTCTGGAGGATAATGAGCCGGATGCTGATGTTGCTGTTCAAATGTTGGATTGCAGGCGTTCGATTGGATAACAGTGTCGATGACCTGCGTTTCCGGCTGAGGCGAGTCATGCGACTGCGTTTGTTGATCCTGTTCGTCACCGGGCACATTTGAAGGCATCATTCCTACAGCGTAGTTGTGCTGCTGATGACCGTGGGGCAGTTGATAGATTCGGTGTTGAGCATATATCGGACTGTTGTCCTGCGCTCCCGATGGTTGCGAGCCATGTGTCTGTGTTTGGTGTTCCTCCTCGTCACGGGACACAGTGGATGGCATCATTTCATCGACGGTCACCTGCTGTTGACAGTAGTGTGCTAGTTGGAGGTGTTGCGGTGGTACAACTGTCAGATTACTGTCGTTCGATTGGATAGCAGTGTCGTTATCCTGCGTTTCCGGCTGAGGCGAGTCATGCTGCTGTGTTTGATGTTCGCCCTCGTCACTGGGCACAGGGCAGGGTTGCTGAGGTGAATGTATCAGTTGGTGCTGTTGATGTTGAATAAATGTCGAACTTTTGTCGAACGATTGGATAGCGTGTGGTTGGAAGAGCTGGGGCGTATAGGACTGAACAAATGTCGACGCAAGTGCTCCAGAGAATTGTTGATGTTGCTGTGGTACAACTAACTGTACTTGTTTCTGAACGTGAGCCAATGTAGTTCTTGGGTTTGGTGCGTCGGAGAATCGTTGCTGTTGAGGATCTAGTTTAGATGACTTTTGATGAGGTTCATATAACGGCACTTGTTTCATTTCTGGTGCCGAAAAAGACGGCTGTTCGACAACCTTTTTTGACTTTCTGCCAAAGTCCGATGGCCGTTTTCGTGGCATCTTCGATTTCGATGTATTCGGTGTCGCCTGTAAAGTTGTATTCAATTGGCTGGAACTTGTGATCGACTGAGGATAGTTGACCTGTGCTTCCGCATACGAAGGCCGAATTAAACCTGCGTTCGTGTTACGGCGATTCATAATCGGCCGCGAATGAATCGATGCAATGGCAGGCAGCGGTTCGTCGGGAATCGCAAACGAGTTTCTGTAATTTGCCAATTGGCATAACGGTTCAATTGGATTCGGGTTCGGTGTTCTTTGCCCATGTACTTGTTGCCCTTGTTCTCGATTCTGTTTCTGGACGACCTGCGCTATACAGTTCGACGGCAGAGCTGAGACTACCACCGAATTTGTGTTTTGTCGACTTGTGATCGGCTGAGGATAGTTGACATGTGCTACCGCATTCGAAGGCAGAATTAAACCTGCGTTTGTGTTACGGCGATTCGCAATCGGTGTCTGAATCGATGCAATGGCATGCAGCGGTTTGTCGGGAATCGCAAACGAGTTTCTGTAATTTGCCAATTGGCATAACGATTCAATTGGATTCGGGTTCGGTGTTCTTTGCTCTTGTAATTGTTGCACGTGTTCTCGATTCTGTTCCTGAACGACCTGTGCCATAGAGTTCAAAGGCAGAGCTGAGAATACCACCGAATTTGTGTTTCGTCGACTTGTGATCGGCTGAGGATAGTTGACATGTGCTACCGCATTCGAAGGCAGAATTAAACTTGCGTCTGTGTTACGGCGGTTCGCAATCGGCCGCGGATGAATCCGTGCAATGTGGGCGTCTGGAATCGCAAACGCGTTTCTGTTATTTGTCAATTGGCATAACGGTTCCAGTTGATTCGGGTTCGGTGTTCTATGCTCTTGTACTTGTTGCATTCGTTCTCGATTCTGTTCCTGGACGACCTGCGCCATAGAGTTCGACGGCAGAGCTGAGACTACCACAGAATTTGTGTTTCGTCGACTTGTGATCGGCTGAGGATAGTTGACCTGTTCTACTGCATTCGAAGGCAAAATTAAATCTGCGTTCGTGTTACGGCGATTCGTCATCGGCCGCAGATGAATCGATGCAATGGCAGGCAGCGGTTCGTAGGGAATGTGGGCGTCTGGAATCGCAACTGTGTTTCTGTAATTTTCCAATGGGCATAACGGTTCAATTTGATTCGGGTTCGGTGTTCTTTGCTCTTGTACTTGTTGCACTTGTTCACGATTCTGTTCCTGGACGACCTGTGCCATAGAGTTCGACGGCAGATCTGAGAATACCACCGAATTTGTGTTTCGTCGACTTGTTATCGGCTGAGGATAGTTGACTTGTGCTACCTCACTCGAAGGCAGAATAAAACCTGCGTTTGTGTTACGGCGATTAGTCAGCGGCCGCGTATGAATCGATACAATGGCAGGCAGCGGTTCGTCGGGAATGTAGGCGTCTGGAATCGCAAACGAGTTACTGATCGGAATCAATGGACTCTGGTTATGTTGGTTTTGCTGCTGCGTTGATAAATCACCGCTGGTCAGCCGATGATACTCATTCGGCTTGGTCTGTTGTTTTTGTAACTCTTGCTTCTTATTTCTCTTCTTGAGCATTTCGAACTCTTGCTGCTTCTGTTGTATCATCTGCTGTGTCTCCCGATTTTGGATGGCTGCGTCTAAAACGCCACCAACGGACATTCCTCGCTGTCGAAGCCTAGATGTGGAAATGGGCACCAGTGACGGTATCCACGGCGTTGCCGCCGCATCTGAAGTTGACTTATGCGACAGCGGATATATCGTTCGTACCTTCGTCATTGAGATCCCGTTAGATGCCAGTGATTCGCGGATGGCCCTAATCTGTGCCGGCGACGGCGTCGGTGGCGGCTTTTTCGGTTTCATCGATACGGCATCCTGATGGCTAATTAGTGTTTTATTGGCCGGCATAATTCTTTCCTTCGTACGCCTGTCACTAAACAGTTTCGCCTTCTGCTTGTGCTCCTGTTTGGCCGGACGGACGTCGGCTGACAAATGGCCGGTCATTGCAGCGCTGTCGAGCGATGCAAGCAAGTGGACGGGCTCCGAAGAGGAGGATGTCGATGTTTCGATTGTACTGGTACCCGATACAGTATACTGATGCTGGTTTATCAGTGTTTCATTGGCCGGCAGGATCCTTTCCTTCGGACGACTGGCACGAAACGGTTTCGCCTTCTGATTGGGCGTTTGTTTGGCGACTCCCGGATGATCGGGGCGCTGTGCTGTTGTTCGGAGACGCACTCGCGATCGACGGCCGGTGGCGAAGCGGGCTGAACTGTAACTGTTGGTGGGAGTGTTGCGGTAGTGTCGGATCGATCGACTTCCGCAGCAAGTGTAGGCTTTCGGCTGGGTGCCTTTGTGATATCCGAGCCTGAATCGTGTTCGAGATTCAAACCAGCAGTTCCGTCAGTCGACGAAAGATCATCGGCGGCAACGGCAGTATCAATCGATTGGTTATTGTCACTGACGATTTTCGTGTTTGTCGGGCTCTTGGTACGGATTTTGTTATTGATCTTCATCGGGACAGGAGTCAATGTTCTTTCCGACAATGGGCATGTCCATGTCCCATCGTCGACCGCAACTGTATCGGGCAACTTACTGTTTTCGCAGACGATTGCTGCCGTACTCTCAATCGAAATCTCAGCTCCCAATTCGTTGTTGACCTTGCTTCGGACCGGAGTGGATATTTCATTGGGTGACGGAACTTCGACGAGAGTGTTGGTCAACATTTTGTTTTCGCTGTCGATCACCGGCGACTTCTCAATTGTTCGTCGTTTAGCTTTGCAGTCGTTGTTTATCTTTGACTGGAGCGGGGCGGTTCTTTTGCCAGATTTCTGACATGTGGATGTCGATGGACCCTCGACGACAGCAACTGTATCGGCCAACCTTCTGTTGTCGCGGACGAAAATTTCCAGAATTGTCAACCTTGTATTCACCTTCTTTGATCCTCTTCAAATTGAGAGGTGCGATTTTTTCGTTCATCTTCTGGCATGTCGACGGATTTCCGGCAGCAGCAGTGTCGGACAAATTCCTGTCAACACGCGCAATCTCCGGCGACCTTCCTAATGGGACCGTTGGACTCCTGGCATCGCAGTGATTGTAATTCTTTTTAATTGTTATCTGCATTGCCCCGACTACTGAAGGACGCCGGGCGCTGATGCTATTCGGTCGGTGTACATATGCAAGGGAGTCGCGCACGGGATCTGCACTGGTGCGTGATTTGAAGATGCGGTTTCTCACGGGAATGGTCGTAATGGCGTTCGAGATGGCCGGCTGATTGCCGGCTGTCGAGTTGGCCGCTGAGGGGACGATCGAAGAGGATGTCGGCTGCCTGGCGTCTGCCGGGCTCATGTCGATGGACGAGCTGGCTGCTGAGGAGATGCACTCTAACGTCGACGGTTCAACGATTACCGTGCTGTCGTCGATGGAGGGATTGAACGCGTTGGTCGGTGAGGAGACGCTCAGTTGGGTCGGCAAATCTGCGACCGGGCTGACGTCTGACGGCGGAACAGACTCGGCATCTAGGTGCAGTCGTCGTTTGTCGCGCAAAGTGCTGAGTGGCATTTCATCCTCGTCGTCGTTATCGGGATCTGAGAATTCAAAGTCGTTCTTGCGAGTCGTTCCGGATGCTGGTTCGGTTATAGGTGTCGAAATCGTCTCAGTAATTGAACAGGATTCGGTTGTTGAACGATCTGATTGACTACAAGTTGAAGATTTCTCCGTTACGTTGTATGATTCGAAGTTTGGATCTGGTGTGATTAAGTCAATTTTCGGTGCATCTGAACCTGCTTTGCTAGGGTCCGATTCGACAGGGTTTTTGGTAGATCGATCTCGATATCCAATTGATCTAACAGATGACTGCTTTCGGAATGATTCAGTTATGGATGTTTCGGTTTTAACTGATACATCCGGTTGACCCATTTCGTCATTACTTCTATCTGACTCTGAAGAGGTAGAATCTTCAGTATTATTATCGATGGATTTATCCAAGGGGGTATTCACAACAGTCAACTGAATTGAATCTATTTTTCTGGATTGATCAAGTTCAACGACATCAGATGATCGGTCGATGTTAACGGCATTGTGGAGCCGTTATTAGATCTCGACTAGTTCCATTGATAGCAATCTTATCGATTGATAATGCTTGGGTGTCTAAGTTTACCGAAAGATTGTCCGACGGATCCGTTGATATGATCATTTCTATGTGTTGTTCTTTTTGCTTTTGCAATGTCTCCTTTGAGACAGGTTGGATACATTCTTGTGATTGATTTACGTGTACAATTGTATCCTCAACTTCCTCGGCAACAGTTGAACCAATGCATAATCCGCCAATATTTGTTTTTAATCTGTGACAAGTTTGTTCTTTCAATTGAGGTGGAACAATTTGCACGACTTTGCTCGGGCCAGCGACGCTATCTTCGATAGTTTCAATATCGACAGTCTGCTTGCTCTCTTCAAAGAATTGCTGATGAGGCTGCAATACAGATAGTAGTAGTTGTTCCTGTGGAATAAACTGTGGTAGTTGTTGCTCTGGTTTCTGAACTGGAGTCAAGAGCGTTTGTGGGTTTTGTGCGCCAACGTACGTCTCCGGAACAGATTCGGCAGCGAATAGCTGTCTGAGCTTTTCGCGCAAAATACTGAGGGACAGATTTTCATCGTCATCGTTGTCGGGAACTTTGAATTCAAGTGAATCAGCTTTGCTTGAGTCTGAATTTAAAGAAGTAGAATTGTCAATGGTATCATCGATGGATTTATCGAATAGAGAAGTCTCATTAGTCAACTGATTTGAGTCTATTTTAGCAGTAGGTGTTTTAGATTGATTATCTTCATCGACATCTGATGATCGGACGATGTTTGTGACCAAGTTTATCGACAGATTTTCCGACAGATCCTCTTCAATGTGTTGTGCTGCTTGCTCTTGCAATAGTGGTTCCTTAAAGATTGTATTGTATCCATCTTTTGAATTGTCTGCTAAGAGCAGTCGGAGCTTTTCGCGCATAGTGCTGAGTGGCAGATTTTCCTCGTCGTCGTAAGCTTCACTTGAATCCATTTCGACAGGGTTTTCGGTAGAAGGATCTTCATATCGAATTGATCCGACAGATGACTGCTTTAGTAATGATTCAGTTGTGGATGTTTTTGTTTGAATGATAACTTCGTCATTATTTCTATCGCACTCTGAGAAGGTAAAATCTGCAGTAGAATTATCGATCGATTTATCGAATGGAGTAGTCCCAGAAGTGAACTGATTTGAATCTATTTTAGCAGCTGGAGTTTCGGGTTTATCAACTTCAACGACATCAGATGTTCGGCCGATGATGACGACATGTGGAGCCGATATTAGATCTCGACCAGTACCATTGATAGCTATCTTTTTGACTGATACTGTTTGGGTGTCTAAGTTTACCGAAAGACTGCTCCCCATATCCGTATCGTCGACAATAGAGAGTGGCGAATAGGGCGGCGGATCTGGCGTATTCTGGCGTTCTCCTCCAAACGGGATTTCTACACTCGATTCCGTGTTGTTGGAATTTCCATCGAGGGTAGCTAGTCCTTTGTCAAGTTCGGAAATAATTGTATTCGATTCTTCCGGATCCAAATCGCATCGTTTCTCTTCACTCCCATCCTGCTCTCCCTCTGGACAACGACGACTGGATTTTCGCACTCGTTTCAACTTTATATCGGACTCGTCATTGGCAAATGGCATAGTCGTCAAACTATTTGATTGAACATTGCCATCATTCTGTTGGTCGTCGATTTTGTGGGTAGTGACCTTCGATCGTTGCTTTCTTTTTGATCGTCTACGGCCGTGGGTTCCAGCTGCCACGACGTTTGTTTCATCTATTGCAACGACATTTGAATTCGTCGCTTCGGCCATTTTACTTGCGAGTGGCTGAACTTCATCAATATCGACAGCAGTTAAGCTTGAGCAAACACATTTTCCCCATTTAGAGAACTTCAT
>CAXHKQ010000113.1:0-21891 GCA_964017145.1 Agrocybe praecox
ATTCGTGTCCGCGATTGCAGTTAATCGTAGCGTAGAGAATTTGCGAGTTCCGCGGTCGAACGTGCGAAATCCGTCGCGTTATCAATCGAATATGTTCTATACAGTGCCGTACTGCGGCCATCGGTCATCGTTCTGGCGTGTATGCGGCGGTGTGTCTACTAGAGTGGGTCGAAATATAGTTTTTTTGACATGTTAAATGTCTATGGTCTTGGTATGGGGGGTACAAATTCAGATCGAGTTCACATCGAGCTTGTTGAACCGAGGTGAACATAGAGATTGCATGGCAAAAAATGTGCACTCTTGAATAATTAATATCTCTATTATTGATAATCCGATTTTATCGGACTTTGTCGAAATTGATACTTCAATACACAGTGTATCTTGTGATAGTAATCACTGAATTTTAGGCGTTCACCTGAGGCTGTAATCTGGGAACTTGTTTTCCGCACAATAACAACAAGTGACCAACAACAACGACTTCAATCAATGCTCGAAAGTGTTTGAGTTTCTTTTGATCGGATGAGTTGGTGAATTTCGTGGAATTCACAATTATCTTCAAAACAATTCCTTTCTCTTTAGGGTGTGTGAGATATGATACCCTTGATCATTTTTTTTTACCATGAACAAAACATTCAAGCATTTTGATCAGATGTTGATGAGCGCTGAGCGAATATGCAGAACCGAAAAGCGAAACAGTCTTCGGATTCATAGGATTCGGTTCTCCGAAACTCACTGACTCAAGATATCGTCATCTTATAGATAAAGGCAAAAGAAGATCATAATTTCTAGTTTCTATCTTGTTTTAGAACATAGACATTCCTTATGATACTCTGTGGTCGCTAAACAAGAGTAGTGAGTAGTGATTTTCTTCAAACATTGATCCAATGAGAGCAATTCACAGGTTTTTAAACAATGTTGAAAGTTACAATGTTGCTCCTACTACCCGTACGCGAAAGAAAACGAAAAACAATAACATGAATGTCAATAACGAGGTGTGAGCTTGCCCGCTTCATTTAAAAATAACAAGCTGGTTTGAGGTGCATTTTTTGTAGCTTGTTCAATCAAAGAATTAGCATGACAAAGAACGAGAACGAACATTGTTATTGACATCCATGCTATCACTCTTACTCTAACTTACGCGTACGGGTAGTCGGTGCAACATTCCCCTTGATGCTCAGAATTGTCAAACAACTAAAAAGATCATTATTACGAGATGCATGTGTGTTAGGGTAATAACGGGCGAAAATGTAAATATGTTGATCGTTATGTTGCTTGACAAATCTGAGCATCAAAGAGGATTGTAAATTTCAATAATCACCCGTGTTCTATTCGCAAACGTTTCTTTGTTGTCCATTTAACAGTTGACCGGCGAAAAATGTTTTGTGGTGGTCTTGTGGATGTACAATCAATTTGAATTTGTCTTGCGCGATTTGTATGTGATTTTGAACTGTTATAAAAAAAATATATATCTGGCCCATATATTTTGCATGTGTCTTCTGTTCGCAAACGTTTCATTCTTGTCCATGTAGAACAGTTGACTGGCGATAAATATCTTGTGGTGGTCTTGTGCATGTACAATCGATTTGAATTTGTCTTGCGCGATTTGTATGTGATTTTCAATTTTTATACCCCGAAATCTTGCCCATATATTGTGCATGTGTCTTCGCTACACGCATTTCGTCAGTTGTGAAGAAAATGACAAGATCTTGCGCGTACAGAATATGGGTGATTGTTTAAAAAAACGAGAATTAAACCCAATGTGGCCTAGGCTTGCTCTTTGGAGTGGCCCACATAGCCACTGGAAAACCCGAAACCAATTATGAAGGATTATGTAAGGGGCGGCCAAGTCCCTTAACGGTTTGTAGTACCGATAAGCAAGCAATCAAGTTAGGCTCGATCGTTCAGATGGAAACGTCGTCATTTTGACCCACTCTACTGCGTACGTGTTATATTACGAGTTAGCATGCGTGTGCCTGATGAATAAGTGTGCGTCCGAATGGCGAATAAAATGCAATCAATTCGCTGCGCTGCGGCGCCGACGCCGCCGCTCGCAGTTGAACGCCCCCTTCTCGTCGTCGCCACACACATTATAAAACATTCAATGCAAAACCGACGAATGCATAAGCACTCAACTGTACACAGCTCACACATCCACATGCCCGCCCAATACTAAAATCCAATTCGATATTACCACACACCAAACTCACACAGTGCGCATCCGCATCCGTCATCCATGTAGCCGACAACCGACAACGACAACGACCAGCCCCCGACAGGTGCCATCCGCCACAAATGACCCGCCGTTGGCTCCCCAATCAGCCGCCCTCCAGCTGAGCTCCACCCCCAACCAGGCCAGACCAATCTGCCGAGATCTGCCATTGGCCGAGGAGAATGTTAAAACAAACTACCGCGGCGGCCTCACCAGCTTCCGCCACCACCAGCAGCAGCAGCCATCAACAGCAGCCGCCCCAACACCACCATCTCGTCTCTCCGCCCACCATCCAGGCGCCAGCCGCTGCCGCAGCCGCTGCCCGTCTCGCCCTCCCCGTCGGCGAGATCATCCAGCGATCCGCCCAAGCGGCCTCCTCCGGCCACCCGTCGGCCAACGCCGCCGCCGTCGCGAGCCTCATCAAGTCGAGCAGCAGCACCAACATCCGGAACGCGGCAGCCGTCGCCGCAGCCGCGCTAGCGGACTCCTCAACTTCCGGTCCATCGGCAGCTTCCTTTCTCCTAGGCCAGTCCGCTGCGGGTCTCGTGCACGCCCAACCGGCCGCCGTGCGCCGGGCGACCACCACCACCACGCACCAGGACCACTCGGTCGGTTCGCTGCCGCTGCACACCAGCTGCTATCCGAGCTACTTCCCGAACAGCGGTCCGGCGTCGGCGACGGGAACTCCAGCTTCCGCCAGTTCTGCCACACTGAGCAGCGCCCTGCAATGCAATCTGCCGCACCTGTTCCAGCCACGACAAGTCGGGGGCGTGGCGCCACTGGCGAGTAGCCAGCAGCAGCAGCAGCAATCGACGACCATCGGAAGAAGCCAACACATCAGTGCCGCCGCTCCTCCGCCAGTCAAGCAGCAGCAGCAGCAGCAGCAGCAATACCACACCAACGGCTCCGCCTCCAATGGCCTCCATCGAGTGACTGCTGCCACCTCAACCGCCACCGCCGCTCTGTCCGCCTCCTCCTCCTCATCGAACAGCTCGTCGCTGATCAATCTGAGCTCTGGACCTCCGCAACCGCTGCCGCCCAAGTCGCAGCTGCAGCAGCTCCAGCAGCAGCAGCAACAACAACAACAACAGCAACAACAAAGCAAAGCGGGCGTCAGCCAGTACGTCTGCCAGCGGCCGTGTCGCAACCACCATCACAACCACCATCACAGCCAGCAGCAGGCCGCCCATGAGATGCTCGTCACTTCGGGCAACACTCACCAGCTCCAGCAGCAGCAGCAGCAGCAGCAGTCCTCCTCCGGCGCCTCGTCCTCTTCCTCGAGAACCTCAACGAACCACCAGCAGCCGCACCATTCCCAGCACGACCACCTCAAACCGAAACCATCAAACCCCAATCCGGTGGTGCCTCCGCCAACCGCGCAGCGTTACTACGTGCCCGGATCCGGATACGTCGTGCAGGCCTCTGCCGCTTCTGACCCCAAATCCAGCTCCCAGCTGGCGTCCGGAGCAAAGCGCGCCCAACCGCCGCCACCTTCGCACCAAATGGAGGCCAGCGCGGGCGCCACCAGCGCCGCCGATCTGCCGCGCATCGAGCCGACGGCCATCCCTTCGTCGTCGGCCCAACATCATCCGAGCACGACCTCAGCTTCCGCGGTGCCGGTCAGCGCCGCCGAGGCGGCCGCCTCGCATCGCAGCATCTGCATGAGCAGCGAGATGAAGCGCAGCAACGGCGACCGGCCGTCGCCGCTCGTGGCGTCGCCGAGGCGAGTGCTCGAGATGTACGCGGCGAAGCTGACGCCGTACGAGCACCACGAGATCTTCAAGTATCCGCAGATCTACTTCATTGGGGCGTCGGCGAAGAAGCGACCGGGGCTGGTGGGTCCGAACAATTCGGACTATGACAATGAGCACGGGTCGTACATTCATATACAGAACGATCATGTGGCGTACCGGTATGAGGTGCTGCAGATCATTGGCAAGGGTTCGTTTGGGCAGGTGGTGAAGGCGTACGATCACAAAACGCACGAGCATGTGGCACTGAAGATGGTGCGGAACGAGAAGAGGTTTTACAGGCAGGCGCATGAGGAGATACGGATTTTGCAGCATTTGCGGAAGCATGACAAGGACAATGCGATGAATATCATTCATATGTATGATTATTTTACGTTCCGGAATCACATGTGCATTACGTTCGAGATACTGTCGATTAATCTGTACGAGCTGATCAGGCGGAACAAGTTTCACGGGTTCAGTTTGCAGTTGGTGCGGAAGTTTGCGCACTCGCTGCTGCAGTGCTTGGACGCGCTGTCGAAGAACAAGATCATCCACTGTGATATGAAGCCGGAGAATGTGATGCTGAAGCAGCAGGGCCGGTCGGGCATTAAGGTAAAGGTGAAGAAAAAAAAATGATAACACATGGATATGTAATTAGGTTGGATGTTCGTGTTGAGTTGTTGTGTGTGTGCATGCGTTTGCAGTTTGAAGTTAGATATTGTAGTTTTTGGATTTTGTAAATTCGTATGAACATTATCATGAACATGGTACCATCATTTTTCCTATAATTGTATTTTGTGTATGTAGCAGATATTTTGCTCATAGTTGATCTTCTAATCTTGCTCGGACGTGGCGCCGTCCACAAATGTTTCTACAAAGTTATTTGTAAGTTCGGAAGATCTTTAGAAAATTTAAAACAAAATTTGCCATCGTAAAAACAAGACCGTCATCAGCAGAAAAATCGATTCTTCTCGTTAACATTGACAATATAATCAGACTAGGGCGCTTTTTCTCGTACGCAAAGTAGAATGAATTTCGAAATGCAAATGATCTCTTCGCTTTGCAAATTCGCAAATTTGTTTAGATTGTTCGAAGAACTTTCCTAAGATGCCAAAATGATTGTTGATTTCGTAAGAATAAAAACTCATTCGGTGCGATAAACGGTTATTCAGATTTCCATGCGATTTCAAAGCACGCGAAAAACACATTTTAGAGATCAACACGATTGTCACGCTTATATAGCAGTAGGACTGGAAAATGTGTATCGTTTGGCAGTAAAACATACATTTGTGTTGAAATTATCTTTGAATAGACAACATAGTTTCATTGAAGGACGATACACCGAAAATGACCATCTCACAACTTTACAATGCCATATAAAACGTTTACTTTTGTGCCTTAATAACTTTTTCATCGGTGCTAAGGCTCTACATTGCGAGCATTCCTTAGAGGTCTGGGTCTGAAGACATAAAATATTAACTAAGAGTCAAATCCGGATAATACCGTAAAGGGGGTGCAATTCATAGCTGTTTCTTCGATTTTGGTCATAACAACTTTATCTTTATATTGGATGATTTTGAGTTCGCGCAACAGACATTTTACTAAGAGCTTTCGCATGACCAAGAACATATTCCAGAAATGTCCAAACATGTTTTATATATCTCTAGGGTATCAGCAATATCCATCAAGCGTGCTTGTCAATATCCCGAAAATATGTTGTGTTTTTTTTATGTTTTCGTCGGCAATTGCAACATTTCAGCGTCTAGAGTGCGCATTAACCTTTGTGACCAAATGGCCAGTACATAATAAAATAAAAAAAATTGCGAATATTTTTTCGGCTCGGGCGAAAACGAGATAACACTTTCTGGTCAAGTTTTGGCTTTGGCCGCAAATTTTTTTTCACTAGTAAACAGTGCTTTCACAAGGACATCAAATACGCCGATACCAATTCCATTGCAATAACAAAATTGGCTGTAATCAAATTTAAATATCCAACGTTAATTTCAATTCAATTTGTTTATTGGGGTTCATCTGTACAAATATGCCATGGCATAAGTACAGAAGGAGTAATATTGGCAGGTTCGTTACAGGTTCACTCCTTGGTTAGTCCGGAGTGAGGGACGCACAATGTGAGTTGTATAACATATCAGATTTTTATCACGAGGTGCAGCAAACATGAGTAGGTTCTATGTCATATATATAGTGTACAATTTTAGATGATAATACTGGATAATTCGAGTGGTAATGCTGGATATGTCATAGAGAACAAGGCAGGATACTAGTGCATTGTAACAGCAGTCCTGGATATTCGATTTTGCTGACGCGGCGTACTGCTTCAACATTGGAACGCTTGAAGATTGTGCCGAGTGTTCGTGATTCGAGACCGTGATCTGGGTTGAGTTGGAGAACTGGTTTAGTATTACTGTGGTAGGTTGCAGAGAATTAACTTAACATAACATATATCAGTATAGATCAAGCGGTATAGATTTGGTTGTACAGTACGTGACGAATATCAGTATAGATCATACAGTATAGATTTTGGACGTTCGATAAACAGATATCAGTATAGATCACACAGTATAGTTCATTTGTTAATTTGTATGAATAAAGTCAGATATTCATAGTTAGTTTCAGTATAGATCAACAGTATAGGTTTCCGGTGGACGCAACAGACATAGATTTGGTTGTACAGTACGTTACGAATATCAGTATAGATCATATGGTATAGCTTTTGGACGTTCGGTAGGCAGATATCAGTATAGATCACACAGTATAGTTCATTTGTTAATTTGTGTGAATAAAGTCATATATTCATAGTTAGTTTCAGTATAGATCAACAGTATAGGTTTCCGGTGGACGCTTCAGACATAGAATAATAGCTTAGTGAATTTGACTTAGCCAATTATCACACAATAATCAGTGAATTGTGTTGATTTTCATTTAAGAAACTAGTGCATACCTTTCGGAACGCTTTAAGGGTCCTAATTTTACGTGATTCTACAGGGAGAGCATTCCACAGTTTCACTCCACGGATGTAGAGCATTCCATCAAGTTTATTTTTACGGCTTCTTGGAACATTGAGTCTTAGAGTCCTTTGTGACAGCGAGTGTGCAAGTCTAATTGCAAGGTATTGGGGGGAGCCATATCTGACCATTTTAAATATCATGCAACAGGCTTCAACATCCAAGTAGGTACGGAGGCCACAACCAACTAGAAGATGGGCGTGACCAGATGTACCTCTCAGACGATTGAGTCCAAATGCGAATCTAATACATGCATTAAAGGCCTTTTCCAGTTTTTTCAGTAGAGCTTTCGACATCCCGAGGAAGACTGGTGATGCATAAGAGAGAATTGGGAACACTAGTTATATTGATGTAAAATTGTGTATACTGTCCTTCAATGGAACAATGTTGATTATTCACAAATAGGACACATCTTTCTGATGTGTCCTATTTGTCAAACAATACGAAATCTCGAGCTCAACTGTTATGTTCAGTATATTTCATTCCGCCTTTATCAGATCTGATATCGAAAGACCTTTCTTCTCGAAGCATTTTAAAGGAAAAGTGTGGGCCCTAAATAACCTGAATTTTGTAATATCTGGAAGATCAATCTCATCTTAATATCTTTGAACAGTTGAATATATGTTTTCAAAAAATCCCAGCAAGTGTCTTGGTATATTACTAATATTTGCGAATAAGAATGACAAAGATCAAATGACAAATTATGGCTCGTGTAGATCGGCTATTAATCGACATAAACGCTCATTTATTTTCAGCTGATTGGACAAATTTGTTATCGAACATAAATTAGAAAGTACTCTTATTTTGCAATAGAGTTTTTGTTAATTTTGTCCAATCATTGCACATGAACCAATCGATTGAGACCAATCCCATTTTCATGCCATCCCCACCATTTACTAGAAGTCATAAATCATCCAAACGAACGAATGAGTGCATCTCACATATCAACCGTCAACTTATCAAGTGATTTATTACACATTTCGTACTTGCGCGCCTGCACAGACTACCGTTTTTCTTGCTCTTTCTGCGTGTTTAAAAAATGCCCATCACGCACGCATCTTGGCGTGTGTTTTTTGCGTGCAACTGCGCGCGTAAAACACAACGGAATAGACCCAGATACGGTCAACAACCTTCCGTCGTCGTCGTCGCAGTTGAACGCGCGCATTCAAGCTCACTGAGATTTTGCCGCCGCCGCCGAATTCAGCGAGCCGCAAACGCCGCCAAACTCACGTGCTCGACGCTCATTTGGCGGTCGACGTGTCTGTTTGTGTGTCTGTTCGTCTGACGCACCGCAAGCGGCAAGCACCAACTGTCGAGACTCGCTCGCTAAACTCTAACGCAAAACAAACAGAGTGCGATCGCCACGCGCGAAAAGCCGACAGTCAGACAAACTAGCCGCGCTCACGCGCTCACATTATTCATAGACGTGTGCGGGGTACATTGTTCGGGAGTCATCTGCGCGTGCGTTTTTGCATCGTCGCGCGCCCGGTTAAAAATACACACGCCGGCTCACCGCGCGGCGCAAACATCTGCCCAATGTGTGTGGCTGATGTGCGGAGTCACGCCGAAATTCCCCAGTATGAGCATGAAGCTCGAGCATGCAATCACTGGGGCCGGTCGAAATTCGTGCACTATCACACATCCATATGGACATACATTCAAAACAGAAACGGGCCACACTGGTGCTCGACGATTCAATTCACCGCCCATTGTGGTCGGTCTCCAAGCTCCTTTATTCAGAATCACCAAGTCCCATTCATGAGCATTATGCTGGGTAATTTCAGGGTTTTAAGGTTGTGGATAATGATGTGTTGTTAATAAAATGTGTTCTTTTTCGAGCATAAAAATATCTTTCAAGTGATAGAGGATCCATTATGATTAAATTAAAAAAAAAACATTTAGGCATGCCTTCTGCTTAATTGAAATGGTCAGCGATATGTGTGAGTTAAATTTTGTCAAGTTTGATGACTGGTTTGAATAAGAATTTGAAATCACAAAGTAGTTCGTTGATAGGATCGAAAGTATCCGAGCTATTCCAAATAAAAAAAATACTTGAATGGGGAAACAATTTGAAGATATGTTCTGTAATCAAGTATTTTCCCTCGAACTTGTGTTTGTGTTTTGTATTAGGTTTATAGACCATTACGTTCCACTCTATCGACTTACGAAATATTAAAACCATAAAAGTACATACATATGTACTTTCTAAACGTGGTGGTTTTATTTGTAATATTTCTGGGCTACACTGCTAGATGAGGATACAACTTTTTTCACGATTTCTCAATTTATTCAAAATAATTCCATTTATCAAAATCTGCAGCATTGAAATGTTTGTGACTTTCTTCAACAGAGAATGGGTAAAGTTAATTATTTGTATTTCAGTAAAATTAGATGAAATATTTCGAGAAAATATTTGGAAACAATTTTTTCACTAAAAGTTTAATAACAACCAGGATGCAATTTGATGAAAACCATCTTAAGGGCCTATAAATATACGTTTAAGGGCCTTAAAATAGTGGATCAAAACAGTGAAAAGGGTCTAAAAACCGTGAATTCTCAATGATATTTCCTATTAGTAATAGGTAGTAGGTTTAAAGACGTCGTTAATATAGTTCTCCTTGCTATTATGGTCCTAAGCACATTATTCCCTTTGAAAATGCAGTTCAGCAATACAAAATTTGAATATTTTCAGAAAAATTGGCGAAAATATTATGAGATTTTTTGTAACCAGCTTATTTGCAATTTTGTTTAATAAAAAATTAAACATGTACCAGTATGTAATATGATGAAAACTTGCAGAGTGCCTAAAAAGAGCAAAAAGGGTATAAAAATAGTGGAAATACGGTAAAAAGGCGAAAAAGGCTCTATAAAAAGGGTGAATAAATTAAAACAAGGTCTAACGTCCAGAAAAGAGCAAAAAAGAGATGAAAGGAATAAAAAGTAAGGTTTATTCTCCTCTCCATGTAAAAATGGGTCTAAAAATAAGCTAGAATGCAAAAAAAGGTAGTCAAATAGTGAAAATATGACAAATAAGGTCTAGAACAAGCAAGGCTCATTCGAATAGTACCTAAACATTCTGTAGGTTGAAAAAGAAAAATATGTAGTCCTTTTCTCTTAACTACCATTTATCTGACTATATTGCTGCTGAACATTATTGCTCCGTATCGGGTCTATGCTTCAAGCTATACTTCAAAAACCAAGAGCATGTTTTTTACGATTTTAAAATAGTGGGGGTAAGTTTAGCCTCAAGTCGCTTGTGTCCAAAAATATAAAATTCAAAGTAGAACAATCTTCGTCACTTTCGGTTGAAGCATCATCACGCTGAGACTAGCGAACCGAATGTTATGAAAGATCTCTCATATGTTTAGATCAGCACAATGATGGTTTGTATACTAAAGTTAACTCATTTCCGTTAACCCATTACCGATCGAGTGATTTTCAACTCATTTGTACAAAAAGTGGTATTTTCAAGTGGTCGGTAATCTTCTATCTCTTTATCTATATATAGTTTTTGTGTGGTATATGGCGAGACGAAATTCGTCGGCCAGCTATAACAAATAATTTTCTTTTATTCTCATTCAAACGAACAAAACCATTAGAAACCAAGAAATATCATCATGGTCATGGTCTCTATCATCTGTTTTCGCGTGTTCAATAGATTGCATGTTTAAATGATTTTTTTAAAGTCGTGTGGTTACAACAGAGAGGCCATGCGAAACTTGTCCCACCATGTATTCGTTAGAGATAGACCTTGTTTCCCATGAGAATGTTCATATAAACGATGAAACAAAAACAGTTTCGGGTTTACATCATTTCATCATTCGATTTTTTTCATCAAGCGTTTCTGATTCTTAGCACATTATTGGGAGATCATCTCCCAAACACATATATAGCTATAACTTTTGTATTCAAGGCCCTACCGGAACGGAATCTAAAGGAAGCGTCCTATGAAATGCACACATTCACCCCGATTCACGAAACCAACTTGAAATTAGCTAGGCCTTATTTTGGCCTTCAAGGCCTTATTTCGTAATTGCGTGCTAATTTGGTATTCACCAAAGTGAAATTTTAAGTTCGGAAACGGTGCTCTGCAGCAGCTTGTACAGACCTTTAATATCACCTTGAATATCAGACGTATTCATAACCTCGAATCATGCACGACGCGACGTGATTGGTCGGAGCACGACGCGCGACGCACGAAAAGAGAGAGAGAAGAGCGAAAATGGTGGAAGCTTTTTCTTGTTTCGTGAATACCAAATAACAAGCGACTTGCTAGGCCTTATTATCACGACCTAGCTCCGACCTAGAAATTTCTGGCTAGGACCTTGAAATTTGGTTTCGTGAATCGGGGTGATTATTCTAAATTCAGTCGAATATCTTAATTTTAAAGGCCTGAAATTGCCGAGGCAAAACTTGCCCCACCTTACCCTACTGTTTCGAATTTTTGTTCAAAATTCCGAATTTTACGGTAAACTATTTTCGCATGCAATCACACGACACGACATCCCACACGTCGAAATTGCATACACTCACTCACCCGCACCGAACCTAACCAGTTCCACAGCCACATTCACTCTCTCCACACTCTGACTGACTCGCCGCCCATCGCGTGGCCCATCTCTCCACTCTCCACCTTCTCCCACTCCCCCCAGGTCATCGACTTCGGCTCCTCCTGCTACGAAAACCAGCGCGTCTACACCTACATCCAGTCCCGCTTCTACCGCGCCCCCGAAGTCATCCTTGGCTTCAAGTACGGCATGCCCATCGACATGTGGTCGCTCGGCTGCATCCTCGCCGAACTCTACACCGGCTACGCTCTCCTGCCCGGCGAGGACGAATCCGATCAGCTCGCCTGCACCATCGAACTCCTGGGCATGCCTCCCGCCAAGATGCTCGCCCAATCCAAGCGCACCGCCAACTTCTTCACGGGCAGCGGCCATCCGCGCTACTGCATGGCCGAGACGTTCCCCAACGGGCAGCTGCAGCTGCGCAGCGGCCTGTCGCCACGCGGCAAGGAGCGCCGGCCGCCCGGAAAGCGGGATTTGAAGACTGCGCTGAAGGGCTGCGACGATGCGTTGTTTGTGAACTTTCTGCAGGGCTGCCTCGAGTGGGATCCGGAGCAGCGGATGACGCCGGCGGTGGCGCTGAAGCACTCGTGGTTCCGGAGGCGGAGGCTGTTGCCGTTGCTGCCGCCGGAGGAGGGTGGTGTTGCTGTTCCAGGTGCGCCAGGAGTGGCTTCAGCAAATGTGACAGTTGGAGGAAGTATGTCGACCAGCGCCTCAACGCTGTCCTCGCTGGCCTCCATCGGAGGAGGAGCAGGTCAGCAGCAGCAGCAGCACCATCACCACCACCATCATCATCACCATCATGCCACCACGACCTCGACCACTTCCACGACATCTGCCACCACAACGACCAGCACCAACGATCCACACCATCACACGTCCACGTGGAGTGAGCAGCAGCACCAGCAGCAGCAGCAGCAGCACCAACTTCATCAGCACCAGCATCACCAGCTCAGCAAGTCGCTGGTCGGCGTCAGCGGATCGGGCGGCGGATCTGCCGCCTCCGCAGCGGCGCACGCTTCGCCCTACTCGCTGAGCACGCACGTGACGCCCCAGCGCAGCAAGCCAGCTCCAGTCACAACTTCCGCATCTTCATCCACAAATGGCAATGCAGCAGCTTCCGCCTCAGCCGCCTCAGCGGCGGCCGCCATGCACGTCTCCGCCTATGCCATTGGCTCGGCGACAGCGGCCCAGCAGAAGCAGAAGCAGCTGGCCGCGGCCGCCAGCTTTGGCGGCGGAGTGCAATCGGACACGCTGGCCGCCAAACTGGTGCAGTTGAGCTCGCGCGGAGTGACGGCGTATCATCCGCAGCATCAGGTGCCGCAGCCGCAGATGCCGCAGAATGGCGGTGGCGGATCGGTGCGGAATGGATCGTATGCGAGGAGTGGCGGCGGAGTGGCGGCGACGGTGGCCACGGCGACGACGACCAGCAATGGCAGCAGCAATGGCAAACTGCCGCACATCCAGCAGCAGCACAACAATAGCAGCATCACATAGCATCGAGAGAAGGTGGCAGCCGCCGCCGCCACGACCACGACGAGGCGCCACAGCAGCAGCCAGCCGCAGGCGAGTCCGGCGGCCGCCATGACGCGACCGAAGCCGATTGCGGCGTCGGCGCCCGCCAGTTCGGCGGGTGTTAAGCGGCAGACATCGCTGACGCAATAATAGGATAGCAGAAGCGGCAGCAGCAGCAGCGCAGCAATTTAGTAGCAACACAAACTAGGGAATAAGAGAACGAGAGAGAGAGTGTGTAAGTGAGTGCAAGCGCAAGTTGGTTCGGTTCGGTCGCCTGCGAGAGTGCGCAGTATAATATTTAGTATAGCGACGACCGCTCGACAGGTCCGAACTAGTTGGACACAGAACCGCACGCACACGTACGTGATAGAATGGTTCGATGCTGGTTCAGCAGAGTAGTTGTTTAGAGACGCAATGATTATGAGGATGAGACAGGCGACCGGCCGACCGGTAGACTGATGATGACGATGATGATGATTACTGATGACGACGATGACGTATACATCCATAGGAACGCAATTATACTACCCTAGCGCATTAGTTTGGAACATACGCGAAATGTTGCCCGTTTACGATTTGTAGGAAAAGTGAGAGTAACACAATAAATGTGATGATGCTGTTTTGTTCAATGAACATTCATCTGAAGTATTCAAAAATATCGTGGAAGAAAAGTCGGGCCTGTGGATTAGTACGTCCGAAGAAAGACATCTCCGTTCATATCAATATCAATAGTTGGTTGATAGGCCACAACTTTTCACTGGAGTGGCTTAGAGCAATGTGTGTATACGGAATCGACAGATGATGAAATTATGCACAAATCCTTTTCATTGAAACCAATTTGAACAAACTATCTTCATGGTTATTCCTTCGAAAATTCCTCCATGCGCAGTAACTCCCATAATAGTTCGGACACGCAGTCGTACACTTTTCTTTCTAATTTTTCAGGCGTTTGCCAAAATCTTTTTCGATGGAATTATCAAAAATATTATTCTCAGAAGTACGTTGAAGTATGTTGAAGAAAAACCCCTTGATAAAGATCAATAGATTCGTCGGAAAACAATAAAATCGGAAATATGGCACCAAATTCATGTTCCAAAAAAGTTCGGACACTGTGTAAATTTGGTCAGATTTGTGTACGGGGAAAAAACTAATTATGCGCAAAGTCAACCATATGTTAAGCATGGTCGTATTATTCGTAAACGTAAAACTAGGTTGTTTTTTCAACATATACAAAACACGTCAGAGAATTTTTTTTTGAAAAATCCATTGAAAAAACATTGACAAACGCCTGAAAAATAATAAAGAAAAGTGTGAACTATTATGGGAGTAACTATATAGAAAAATCGGTCTTCTCTAGGCGCGCTTATCCAAATTATAAGACATTTTTCAAATACAATAGAATAATGTCGAATGAATAGAACTGCATCATTACAATTTGTGTGTGACACTTTCTTTTCCCGCAAAACATAGAAGAAGCACAATATCGTGTATGTTCCAAATTGATGAGCTAGGGCAAACAAAATGTTAAGATCAAAAACAAACACACACACACACACACACACCACAAGCATGTCTGTTTAGCCCGTACGTACACACATACACAATCCAGGATTAAGCACACACAAACAGAACGAAATTACAATGCAATCAAATCAATTGGTCGAGTCTCTCTGATCGGCGACCAGAGAGCGTGAGGCGAGCAAGTCTAAACAAATGCTTGTACAATGTATCTCTAGCGCGTATAACCTAGTGCAATTTTATTAGTTTTCCCTCACACACATGCACACGCACACACACACTGCCAAGCGCGTATCCTTCGAATGTGAGTGTAGGTGTGTGTGTGCGTTCCGTGGCGTGGCGCCATGTCTGTGTGTGCGTGTGTGGGGCGCCACGAGTATGTGTGACTTTATGTGTGATATTGTTGTGCGTTGCATGTGTATGTATAGTATATGTGAAAGTCCTGCGCTATGCATGTGTGTGTGTGTGAGAGGAATAGATCAATCATGTCACGCCAACTCTACGCATCATCTCACGTTAAATTGTATTTAGTTTATGTTTACATACTGAGCGCACGCATTTGCACGCATACACACACTCACACACACACAGAACGCATTGATCTCTATACACACACGACCCGTCGCTATTCATTATAATTGGACACATTTTGTTGGTCCATCGCTGTTCGCATAAAACAACGCACACAGACGCACACCCGGCAAAATCATATCAAGCTATCATTTGTGGCTTTGACCTCTCAGCACGCTATATTGACATGACCCATACCGCGTGAATGTATGTATATGTATGTATATGTGTGTAGCATCCAATTAGACATTAATGATAATAATATTATGTTGAATGTGTGACGCCAGCAGAATCGACGAAGAAACAGAAAAGCGATGCAATACGAAACGCAACAAATCCGAATTCTGGCTGCGGCAGTGTTACTTATGGTTTTATTTTTGCTATATTTTGGTCAATCGCACATTTCACACATCTCGCTCATATCCACCCACATCGGCTAAACATCGCAACGTTCAATCGAGAGCGCTTCCGTTTCGGTTCGATGATAACACGCACGAGCTCGAGTGGCTTTCCGCGAACGCGCATCGTGATTCAATTTCGGCTCGATTTGATTACGCATGCGATTTCCACACACGGTTGGTTTATGGTTGGTTCTGCGTCAGCCGGCGGCGAATGGCGTATGTGTGGTAGAGTGTAGAGGGAAGTGAGGCAAATTTTGTATGTGGTGTAAATTATCTTTTCGGCCTCAGAAATGGAGATAGTCGAGGTCGAGAGCATTTTTGATTTATTTTGCTGTTTTTGATGTTGGATAATACCTAATGTTCAGCATTGAATTATACGTTCTAACAAACACAAATAAAATTATTTTTTTCCCGTCGCTGGATATTGTAATAAATCTCTAGCAAAGGCGAATGGGTGCAAAAAGAACCCTCCTTTTACTCTCGTTTTTAAAATATCTCGAAGCATTGAACTGATTCATGGGCATTATGTTCAACATAAACGTAGCTATATAAATTGTCAATCAATCTTATTCGATCATTTCGGAATCAATTTACAAATTACCGTTAAACTCGGATCAGTTGTCGTTCACAGAAATAAAACTAAATTTGAAGCTGTCCCCTGGAGAAATGTTATGGTTGCGACTGTCGTACTCTCTGTTTTCGAAAAAAAAATCTTGAAGCATTGAACAATGTACAGCTGAATATTGTCTAGATAAATTGTCCATCAAATGCTTGCAACATTTCAAAAATGCTTCTAGAATTACAGCCGAGGTAGCTCCACCTTACTTCATTGCTCAATAAGGCGCAGTTAATTTTCAATTCGCGTCGTAAATTGTCCATTAATCGAATTCGAAATTTGTAGAATTACAAATCAAATTACAACCGTGGCAGCATCCACCTCAAACTCCCTACTACTCACTAACGCGCAGTAAATTTTGCCATTCGCGTCATTCGATTTGCGAAGCGCGGTTCAATTCGAAATAGTATGATGGCGGTAATAATAATAATCGTAGAGTCACACGCGTCGTCGTCGTCGCCGCCGCCGCCGATCAGCGGCGCGTGTGTGAATACATTAATTCAGCTGAAATGCTCGCGTCTTCGTGTGCGACATCGCCGCAGTTTCGGCTTGCGTGTGTGTGTATTTATACGTTGCGTGCAAAAGTCCGCCTCGGCGCCGCGGTGTCAAGGTTAGACTTTGTCGAGCACCGAGAGTAGTTTTGGCGGCGGCGACGGCGGCCTTTTGTGCGCCGGTGTTTGCGTGTTTGGTCGTGTGCGCACGCACACAGTTAAATTTGGACTATGAGGAATTGTCGCCGCACACACGCACGCAGACAGAGAGAGCGGCGGCACGAACTAACGCTCGATTCTGCACAGTAATTTGCGAGTCGCAATGAACCGGCGAGCGCATGCGGAAAATTCAAACACTTTGAATGTGGTACAGAGTGCGGTGCATAACAAATATTAAAATGATTATTTCTCCAACTTTCGTTAGACCAAGTGTACCAAGTGACACGAAATTGGACTACCCGTTTTCCCAAAATACACAGTAAATTTTGAGTATGTACTTTCAGAATCGGATCGATCCTGTAGCTGCAAGCCTTGCGCGAACATTTTCAACATGCAAGTTTTCGAATGTACCCTTAATTACCATTACCCTACCATTACCCTAGCTTCTAAAATTGAACCATACTTACGAGCACTGACACAATAATTGTAATTATAGAGTAGATGCATGCCCCAGCAATCGGAAACTCGCTAAATAAAAAAATCTAAGATAAAAATATAGAAGGAATGGTCCGATTTTGATGCCCTATGGAACATAGGTTATTATTGTCGTTTCAGGCTCAAAATTACGGTTATTTTAATTCAAAATTTCAATAGTTATAGCTGATTTTGTAAAAGTGAAATTTTCGCTAACTATTTTATGTTTTCTGTACAAGATATAACAAGTCTTACATTTTTTGTAAATAATCATTTTTCAGCGTTATCTGTTTGGAAATATAATGCCCAGCACGATTATGGTTTCATATTTTTCAAAATGTCATTTTTTCATCGAGATACATGAGTTTTAGTAAAACTACACATATGCTCCAGCAATGGGACATTTTGCGCACTTCATACATTTAAAATACATGCTTCGTATATCATGTGCGTTTTCACAGAAATCTACCATGCATTTGATCATCTCTGAAAACATCGATAACTTTTCACGATTGATTCCTTAAAAAAATATATCGAATATCGTGTAACGCAGGCTATCGAAAAAAGTGTCCGATTGTAGGAGCACACTTTGAAACGACGTCAAAACATGCCTTCTGTTTTACGATCCTAGCCGAGTTCCGATAATTTATACAAAAAATATTTGTATTGACAAAAGGTGGGGATGAAAATTGTATAACTAAAATGTTTTTAGTTTTTGAAAATCGGATGGAAATACCATCTCAACGGGTGTTCTACGAAAAGTGTCCTATTGCTGTAGCATCTACTCTTTAAGAGACCACTACTTTATATTGGCGAGTAACTTAGAACAATAAGCACAACAAAACTGCATCATTGCAATTCTTGTGTCAGTGGACGTTTGCTTACGAATAAAAAACTAAGCATGGTTGAAACTCATGAGCTAGGTTAGTATAAGTAGAACACATAAAATTGTGAAACTTTGAGTACTGCCCATCGCGACCTTTCGAAGTCACGCAAATCGGCTGGATTATTAAATTTGTATTTTGGCCGGATTCAAGCGCCGCACCCTGTACACGCCAACACGAAAAGACGCCACTGAAAATGATGTGTTGGCGTATAATATGCAGTGATACATACTGAAGTAGATGCCTGATGCATGCATGTATTACAATAAATATTAGCTAATATGTTTTGGCTGAAGCCCCGGTTGCCAAATACTCTGGCTGGATGCCAATCGATGTGCACACATGCACATACCCATACGCCGACACACACACGCCCGCGGAAAATGCGGAAATCAGAGGCGACCAAATTGCGTCGGCCCGAAACGGTCGCCGCTCTGGATTTGTCGCAATATTCCGCCAACGGTCAATCACATCTCGCACATCACGGCACTTCACCACATTTCGCTTTTCACAAACTAAATAGTCTGCATTGCATAGCGGCAGGCGATTTTCCAGCGCTTGGCCGTGTGACTGTGTGGGTGAGTGCTTTCCGTGCGGCAATTGGCAATCAGATACAAATAGGATAAATTTAATTGATCGTTGAGTGTGAATGCATGTATGAGAATGGCTGATTGTGAATAAATGAATATACAAATGTATTTGCGCACTGCCCTACAATTCAACACCTGGACATTATTATGTAGACATATTTGTAGGTTTTATTCATGTCCAAACTATAGCCTTTACAACGCTCAAAATCAAAAATGAAACGTTGTGTTTCTAGCTAATAAAATAACTGAATCATTCGAACGTAATGTCCAGTATAATTGCATTTTGATGTGTAGAGTAGACCAATTTATGTTATACACCGGTGTGCAATTATTACGCGCGGTTTTACATGCAACTGATGACATGTTTGTATGAATTAGCTGAATTAAATGAATTGAACAGGATGTTCCAAAATAGACGATATCTGAGACATTGATCTGATGTTACCGAACTCGTCTTAATAATACTCCTAATTTGATATGTATGTAGATTATTGTATACGGATGGATCAACAATTTTGGAAGACCATAACATGACATAATTAAAAATACAATGTCCAGACCGCAATATAGCACATAAGATCGTGCGTAATTATTCACATTAGTGAATATAATATTATATCAACACTCCACTTAAAAAAAGTCTGCACATTTTCGGCTCTTTTCGTCTCGTTCACAAAATATGAAACGCATATCTGCGACAGAAGGACCCCTCTGAGAACTGTGAACAATTGAATGTTGAATGCACACGACTTTAATATCATAACTAGCGAAATGTTAAATAACCCACACCGAACTGATGCGATAATGATGATGATGATGATGCAACATCATCTATGGTGGCACGAGGCGCGACCCATTAACTCGCGGACATTTATACATATGTATATCAACACATTTATATGATATCAACATAACGACCATCACATTAACGCGACGAGGCGACGGAAAATCGCACGACACTCGGGAATATCGTCCTGCCTTGCACCCCAACCACAACCAGTCATATTGTCACACGTTTATATCCCACATGCACACACACATCGTTCGAAATTAACTACATATATCCCCAACATAAAGTGTCACGAGACATGACTAAATTGTGGCACACTAAACGTTAAGTAGCTAATATACTATAGACAATTGAATTAACCACACAACACAACATGAATAACATTGATGTTTATATAAATACTCTAGTAAATAACTCACACACAGTAACGGCATATTATAACAAAATGGCTGAATGATTGTAGGGAAACGGACTCGTGTTTATGTTCAGTAACATAAAATGTATATGTATAGATATAAAACAAACAGTGTATGCCTTTGAACTGTGTAGTAACGATATGAGAGATGCACGCATTTGCAATAAAATAAAATACACCCAGCAATAAAATTATACAATAAACCAACCAAACAGCAATTGATACAAATTTATTCACTTTCACCCACCTCATAGAAGTCGCTGTTATGCGCATAATGCACTCAACATTGACACATTCATAAAAGCCCACCCCATTCGATCCGATCGACATGGACATGAAGATAACACACTCACATTATAGGATAAATTGATTGGATCGCAATACGACTATGAACGAATGCAATACGGTCTTTGAAAATGCAAGTATATTACTAAATATAGTTGACAACGTGTCGTACTTTCTCGATAAAATAACACACCCACACACACCACCACCAATTTCATACCGCGATTAGCATGTAAAACCACCACCAAACCAGACACCAGACACGTCAATCGAACTATCAAACCCCTCTCCCAAAACACCAAACGGCACGAATGTGCCTACACCATTTTGATACATCCCCAAAACCGAACCGAACGGCACACGACAATTGTGAGTGTGGGTGTCGGCACCCCGGATATCAACGTCGTTAAAATACACACAAACCATCACAATGTAGAATTGCGTACAGGGTGCGGGGGATCGAGTGTAACTTGGAGGAAAACCGTTACAACTCACTCCGTTTTCTAAATTTCAACATACATTCACGGGACTATATTGGAATTATTTTAGCTTCGACAACATGTTTTGTCGTAGTCAAAATGGCCCGGCATAGTCGCAAAAAGTATTATCTAGGTATTTATTCGTGTTTTTGTATGATATGAATAAAAGATCGTCTTAACGGCCGAGAAGTATGAATAGTTTTGTATGATGTGTAAGTAGGCTCTTTCAAGTTTTAAGTAGAGCATATAAGAATCACGTTTTTTGTATTTGTTAAAAAAACACATCAGATGTTGAACATTAATCTGGCGATATTTGGTTGATACTTTTACTTTTTACATTATGTTATAAATCGAGAATTTTTTTGCTGAAGACTATCTGAAAAGTTATGTCAGACCTCTTCTTTTATAGGGCTGGCGAATTGTGCAAAAAATTGCTCATATGGATCAATTAGCCATTAGCCATTAGCAGGCATTTAACAAATATTTATGTCAGATTATGTTCCGAAGTCTTCGGTGAAGTGAAAATAAATTGTATCTGCATCCTTGCAGTAACACTTCATCCCACGTACCCTGTAGCTCTCTATATTTAATAAAATACCAAACACCAAACACGAACAACCGAACATATTTGTCTGTGCGCGATACCACACAACACACACACACCACAAAACACACCAAGTGACAAACATGATGAACACGAACACGAACCAACCTCTACAGACATGTAGACGACACGACACAGACCATTTTGCACCCCCAACGCACCCCCGCAACGCAGCATATATGCAAATATTTGACTTTGACACGCGAGCCGCCGGTACGTGACACGTCTCGGTCGTCGTGACGTCAGCGGCGCAATTGAAATATGCCGCAGGAACTTGAATGGATGGAATGGAATGCCAGCAGAACACGACAAATGGGACGTGATATTATGTTGACGATGATGAGGATGATGATGCAACGCGCCGCAAACGCGTCGGTGTACATAAATTTGTTTCGTATGTGTTTGTCGCGCTTATTTGTGAGAGCTCATCATTTCTGTGTCACAATTGAGAGTATGCGCGATTTGGTCTGTGCAGCTGATTATTATTTCGATTGATCGTCACACTGAACACACGATATACAACCAGACACGAGACAAGACAAATTGCTAATCAACACTGAAATAAAAAAA
>CAXHKQ010000114.1:0-19454 GCA_964017145.1 Agrocybe praecox
AAATCACAGACAAATTACGAAAAATAACGGCACATATTTTTCGAAAGTATATTCACACTGACTTGATACCGAGAAACAATTTGTTCAAGCATATTGAAGGTTACAAAATAAACCATTTCGTCATTACCAAAATATGAGAATTGTTTTGGTATAATCATTCTACACTTTTGAATTATTGTGTCAAGAAATTCGCCAGCTTTAACAATTTACCAATGTCACACTTCATACCTAACAACCTGTAAAGTTGAGTATGTGCGCGGCCTGGTGTATGCTCTCGATGCACACACACGACAGACAAGCGATGCGCAATTTCATTAAATTTGAAACGTGAAATGACACCCGTGTTGACTACTTGTGCATGTTCGCAACTCGCAACATGCAGCGTGCATGGGTTCAGTATAATACATAGGTTTAGTGAGCGAAAAAAAAACAAATCATAGCGCGCTTATAAATAGCGCGAATAGCCAGTAGGAGGGGGCAAAGCGACCGCTAGTAACTGACTATGAGTGACCAACACCACCAATGCGCAGTTCGCAGTTACGGTTGTCTGAAAATGGACTCAATTCAATTCAATTCAAGTGCTGTTCTATCTCCGAACGCCGCGCATATGGCACTCGAAATCGAGTTATGCTGCCCTTCGCAAGCAGCATACTGCTTATTTCCCCGATTCCGAACCCAAGATCACGGTCACTGCGCAGCACTTCGTGTTCCGGCGGCGTATCGTCGAAGTACACAAGTTCACTTTTTGTCAGGTTCAATGTTTTCGCGCTGAACGCACGTCGACTCGACTTGACTTGTGTTGACTTGTGCAGCAAGCAGAGTCGTCGATTCTAATTGCATGAAATACAAACAAAACAACGACGTACGACTGTGTGTAACTGTGGTTTAGTGTGTGAACTTGTCATTCGGCTTGAACGCTCTGGCTAAACAGTCGCACGAATGGTTGCATGAGTGTGGGTTTGTGCGAAATTGTTTGGGCCTGGCCACAAGTTGCTAATGGTCGACCAGATACGATTTATTCACTTGTTTGGCTTCCTGCTGCACGACCGTTTGCGAAGTGTCGACGTTTGGTGGTCAGCCGCCCGCCACACAGTACACTATCGATGTAATCGTACCTAGTAAACATTGACGTTGGAATGCCAAGTGTTGTGTGTTGTGGGCAACTGTATTAGTACCGCTCATCAATGTCTAGACCGTTGCAAACGACAGAGAGACAGTGCCATATCAACATGATACACGGTTTGTGTGAAACAGCGCATTTGTGTCGCTATGATACAACATAACTCCATCGTTGAATTGAACAAACTATAAAGATCAACGCAGAAAAGCCATAGAACAATTTGAAAAAAAACAACGGAATGGAACGGATGATTTTTAAAATGTTAGCATAAATAGCCGTGTGGCTTACTAGTTGTTCCCCAATCCAATGAGCACTAATCTTCTATTATGGTATGTAATTATACTTTGTTCGGAAAATGGCATGCTGGGAGGCCTATATTTGTATGTGCGGTGAGCAAGCTATAAGCGTTTGAAACTCAAACGAATTTTGAATGAGCTTCTTACAGTTAAAATATCCGCATTAATTAAATTCGATTTAATAAACGCGAACGTTCGCATCAAAGGCGTGCAACGAACTTTATTTCTATTCATAGTATCTCCAATTCACCCGTTTGTATCTCATATTCGTTGCATCGTCGAATTTTGAATGAGCTTCTTACAGTCCAAATAACCGCATTAATTAAATTCAGTATGTTGCATAGTCGTTATAATGAAGTAGCAATACATTAAAGGGTTCTCAATTTAATTGCGAACAAACACATTACACATGCGAGGATTTTGTATAGCTGTTGGAACGATAGAATAAACGCGAACGTTCGCATCAAAGGCGTACAACGAACTTTATTCCTATACATAGTAACTCAAATACCCGTTTGTGTCTCATATTCTTTGCAGTTTTGCAAGAACTTCAGAGTGGGTGAACATTGCTGCGAGTTCGAGTGCCTCGATCCGCCAGGGGAGGACAACATGTACCAGGTGAATTTCACACGAAAATGCATGCATGCATTCTTCAGTGACATACTCACATTTTTGTGAACATCCTCTCTCTCACTCTCTCGCAGTGGCGCCTGAAAAAGAAAGCCGAAATTCTGGCCGGCAATGCGGCACCGGCGGCGAGATTTGCAAAGCAGTCGTCGACGTCGTTGCTGCTGTTCAGCGCTTGCACCAGCATAGCAATAACATCCGTGATTCTATTCACCCGTACATCATCATAGCTTAAATGAGAGGAGAAGGCGACGACGACGACGATCCAATCGGCCAATCGACATGCACATCATGCGCACATCAGAACGAGAATATCGGGTGCGCACTTTGAGTGGGAGTCGTCGTGTTTGTGCAACGCGATGTTGACGCTCTAATCGACAGGCACACTGACACTGACGGAAAGCCACCCCCCACCCGAAATCCCGAGACCCTCGTACATCACTCATACATATACATAAATACCTATACTCTCATGCATTTCACTATTGACGTAAGCAAAGATATTATACACGCAGGCAGACAGACAGAGCGTGATATGCGGTAGATGGGACGCAACGCAACGCTCACGATTGCAATGCAAAACGGCTCACCCAAACGAAGCGCGTCAGAGGCGGATTCGAATAATACTATTAGAGAATTTATATACAATCCAGACACACACAAATGATTTGGCTCCAGCTGCGCTGCGCACAAGCGGCGATAAAACATCGTCTACAGCACACGGGCTTTATAGAGAGAGATTATTGAAATTAGTGTAGAATTAACAAAGCAGATTAGTCGAATATATTCCAGAACATACACGTTAGAGAGCGCACACATTTTGTCGATAAATTCCGGAATTCGAATTAACAATATATGACCATATCCTGAACGCAGACACAACATGATGGAGAACGATAAAATGCAAATTGACGAGCATAGAATAGAAACAAACGAACACAGAGACCGAGTCGAATAATATATTTATCGTAGACTAGACAGATCGAATAGCAAATTGTATTTTAGCTTTTCAATATTTAACAAATTTAATACTATATGTACCACTATGACGAAAAGCCAACCAAATAAATATATACCCGACTTCAATTCAGTCTTGCAAATATGCCGAATATGATCCCTCTGTCAGACACTCACGAACATAACGTCACATCAATATATTCAAGCGCATCAATCATGAGATTTTAAACCACAATTTTGAACAATCGCACCCAACTAGATAACCTAGATTGTATTAAGAACCGTATACTAAACACAAGATATTTGATATAAGCGATATGCGAGCGAGATGTACCTCAATATGATAACGTACGATTTTGATATTTACTGGCCAAGCATTCTCTCATTCACTTCTCTGTGATTCAAACCCTACAAGACAAGTCTCTTCATCCCATTCTTTCTACTTTTCCAACGCGACGAAAAGCGTAGAAGAACGAGGCGCACATTCCGCATTCACACATGCATTTCATTGCATACTGCGCATACACAGCAAACTTTCACTGCACCTATGCGAGTGCAACTATACATATGCGAATTGTATGCCAGGAGCGAGGACCCATTTATTTTTCTACTTTCTAGTGATGGAGTATTACGACCTAGATTGGGATTAGCCAAGTGCCCGCACATACGACTACGAACACAAACAGCAATGTGTGTGTTGCAGCACGTGTATGCGTCGTCGTCGGTTCTAGTGCCACATTATACCAAACATTTGTAGTAGTACACAGTACACACGATGCGCGCGATAGGGCAATCAAACCTATGCGCAGAATTTTTGTAAATTGGTTGGCTGCGTTACAAATTGCCTTGATTCGGATGACGAAAACAAAAACACACACACACAAACTCGCCTTATTACGATGCTGGTTTTGATGTTAGAGTTGCATCTCTGTTGAATTGTATTAGCACATGGATACTTTATATTCGATTTGAGTTTGCTGATTCATATTATTTAGCAAACGAGGACTTTTACACTTGGATCTTTGAAATGGTGAGGCTGAATAAAATCATGAATTCTAGCATACGAACAAAAATCAATCACTAAAAGTCCTTGAATATGAATCAGAAAACTGGAATTAAATAGAGTATTATAGTGAATCACACTTTCGCATACATGAACAAACAAATGACACTGCGCATACACGACACACATCATAATGTATATTTTCGCAATGCAATTGCATTGCTTGTGCATTCTATTAGTCAAACCATCGATGAGAACCAACACAGAAATACCGCACTTGCATCTGCTGACCAAATATAAATATCAATTTGAATAACATTGATGGATCTATCAGCTGAACACAACTCCTATCAAACATGAATATCACCTCGGGCAAAAACCGCATCATATACGTTTTCATTCCCATATGTACATGAAGCCGGAATTCTCTGAAAACACAATAAAAAGAACAATTGACATGATTCATTTGACAAAACTGTGTATAAATAGATATGGTCGTTTGAATCAATCGCAGTTGGGTTTTGGTATGTGTGTGTCGTCGTAGAGTGTGGAAAATAGCAGTAAGTACACGATAAATGGACGGACAATTTTCTCATGTGTCATCAGCGTCACTCCAGCAGTGCATCCACAGCTTTCGTCTCCACATTGTGCTCCACGCCCTTGGGCAACAGATCGGCCAACACCGAATATAAATTGCACACGCCCGTCGCATAGTTGCGGTCCAACGCATCGTCTCTCGTATCCGGGCAATCGGTCACATTAAAAACGTGCGCAAAGTCGATCATTTTCACCTGAACATGCGAGTCCGCCGTATCTGCATTGCTGCTGCAGTTGGTGCTCATAGGCAGGCATTTCCGATCGTATACCATCAGTACTGAGCTCGAAAACAACCGAACCTCATTTTGCCTCAGTGCCCAGCGCTTAATGGCAGCAACCCTATCCATCATGGCCAACAGCAGACCGCAATCGACTCGTCCCTCGGCGTCGGCATTAAGGAAAATTCGCATCGCTCCGCACACATCTTCGCGCGTCTCCAGCAGTTTGCCATATTCGCGACCGAATCGCAGAGGCAAATTCGCTTCGTCGACGTCTGCCTTGATCGATCCGCCGCTACCATAAACCTGAAATCCGGGTATACAAAAGCCCAACTGCTGCTTGCACGCGGCATACTTTCGCTGCTCGGCGGCACGCTTCTCCGGGCCGGCCAACGGATCGTACGTGATGGCGCCGATCTTCACGTCCATCACGCACGGCTCGAGCATGCCGTGCGTGAGGTCTTGCAGCCGCATGCAGTCCACGGAGCGGTCGCCGACCTGCAGCGAAAAAGTCGTTAGTAATTATGGAATTGATTTTAGGAAAATGTATGAAGTTGAGAGACTGTCGCGGTAAACATTCGCGCGCTACTCGAAATGAATTAAAATAAAAGTGTTAAGTTAGTAATTTGTTTAAGTAATTTTTTTTTTCATTCTACAACTGGTTTGAGAGTGGAATAATGTATCATTTTCATTTGTGTATAAGTGCATTGCCATAAGTGGATCGAGTGAAAACTTTTGAACATGTAACTCGGAAATACGGATCAGTAAGGAGCGGTTACTCTGCCAACTGAAGCAATATATACTAGTATGCATTTCAAAATATTTATCAAAGAACTTTTTTCAAAAAATAATAATTCTATTGGATAAATCTATAAATAAATAAAATAATAAATACATCTATTTCATAATACCATACAAAGTTCAACAAGCAATGCCAATATCGTATTCGTATATCATATCGCTGTCTATTCACTACGCCTACCTGCAACCGACTAACGCCTTTGAATTGCGGCACCATCGACCTCAACTGCCGCAGACTCTGGACATCGGCTGCGCTCAGATCTGCGTCGGTCTCATTGGCCGCCGCCTCCAGACGCCGATAGAACTGAATTTCGCGTTCGCCGCACGCTGGTTTGATCGCCGCTTTCAGCAGCGTGCCATCGTTGCTGGCCAGATCGTGCAGCATGCCCATGCTGCTGGTGCCCAGAAGGAAATCGTGACCGGCGACCTGGTGCTGCATGCGGCTGACGCTGCTGGGTAGCTGCGACGGACAGATGGACGCGGCGGATACGGCTGGCGACATGTTGACGAAGTCGGTGTGCGTGGGATGAGCAGCAGCAGCAGTGGTGATGGTGCGACAGCTGATTGGCGATAAGCGGAAGATGACCGATAAGGACAGGGCAGTAGTGCAAACGAGAAGGCATCGATGAGCGACGAGCATATCAGCAGACGAATGGTAGGAGTGCATATTATTATTACCAGTTGCCAGAGGCGTTCGAATGAGATTGAATGCGTCGATTAGCACATATTTCGGTTCGCAAACGAACGCATCATGTTCTGAGTGATGGGGGCGAGAATGCTAGTCAAATGTTGGCGCCGCAACACCTGGACACACATTCGGCGGCGGGACGACGAGCGAGGAGCAGGGCGTTAGACTTCGAGGCCAATCAATTTAGGAATGTAACTGCATTTGTTTACCCGGCGGTGCTGTGCTAATGTTTACATTCTATTTATATAGATTGTGCGTGCGTGCGAATGTGTTTGGGTCGTATACGCACGATGCTGGATTGAGTAATATGCACCTGTGCAACTGCGTTGGGTGTTTTCTTTCCAGTTCGGGGGGAGGCGGCGGGCGATGGAATGGATGTGCGATGCTACCAAATTTTGTCTGGTACGGTAACACTTCGTGTGGGACTCGATGTGCGCGCCATCTATTCTGGAGTGGCTGCATTATAGTGTCCATAAATGCCATATCTCCTTCCTCTTTCGCACCCATTGGATCCATAATGATACACGAGCGGCCGATCAGTCTGTATATCGGGGTGATGAAAAATACTATATCTTCAAAAATTATTGCAATTTCAGAATATTTTGGAATTTACAGGAAATAACTTAAAATCACATGAAATTACGGTTTACAAAAATCTAAAATTAGAGGAAAAGAAAATTCCTTATTATCTAGTTACTGGATAACTTCCAATAATTCATGGATTTTTTAAAATCATCATTTTACTATTTGCAGAATGTCGCAATGTGTGTACATTTCAAATTCGAGTGGTCAGGCCCCTCGAATGATACAATCAATACCAAAACACAAACAAGTGTTTTTTGTTGTTGCTCATATCTACTTGCGTTGAAAGCTTGCACTTCGAATCCGCGTCGGCCACTCTTGCACTTGCTCCTTGCTTTAGCACAGCAGTCCAAATTCAAGCCCCCAATCAACGTGCAATGTAGTTTGTACTCACCTCAATCAACATTCTCCAATCGAGTTTTCAACGATATATCCCAATTCGTCAGCGTGAGCCTGCGTCCATCGCAATTCGTAACGATGTCGAACGGTAAGTGCGTCGTACAAATGTGCCGGATTGTCGTGACGCGCGTGTCGCCCCATGCCATTTTCACGCGTGTCCTTTGTGTGCGTGTTGTGTGTGTGTGTGCAGCCCGTGCTGTGCAGAACATTTAGTGCAATCGATCGACCAACCCCACCAGCACGCGACCCCACAATATGCTCCATAGTCGCGCGCCGAGTGTGCATGCATTACAGTTTAAATGTATGAGATTGATGTCATTCGCAGCACATTAGAATCTGGGGTGCTTTTCGCGTGTATGTTTGTAATTCGATTGGGGCCGCGCGACGATGACGCAAAGGAGTGCTAAATGTGATAAATGTATGTAGCGCATGTTAATTATAGAACACTCGCGCATCTCGCGCAATTGGATCAGAGAGATGCGTATAGAGCGTATACAAAATAAATGTATACGCGAGTACAGTATTGAATGGGATGGTGCTGAAAAATTCGATAATAGCGACGATGGACGAGGAGATTTATTGCGCAGGATTGGCGTGCCGGAAATGCGTCGTGTCACGAATCTCTGCCAACAATTTTCAGTTCAATGTCGTTTCTGTATTGCAACAGTTCAAATGAAGCGAGTGTCTCTCAATTCAAAAATTAAAATCCATCACTGCTCGCTTATTTCTTCCATCGTCCCCGCCAGCGAACGGCAACATGTCCGAGTACACAATCGTAGACCTCCAGCGGCACATTTCGGGCGATGCCGCTCAGCAGCAGCAGCAGCCGCACTTACTGACCACCTCGACAGCTCAGCCAAAATCACCCGGCAATCTGATGGACACCAGCAACATCAGCCGCAGCACACTCGACGACGACTCGACGCCCAGCGATTCGGGCGTCCAGCTGCTGGACTCCGTGTCCAGCATGAACGAGTCGCTGATGTCGGGCAGCGGTCTGGAGTTCGATTTGGCGCCGCCGGCGGCCGCTTCGTCGGTTTCGATGGGCGCCAGCAAAATCAGTGACAGTGGATGTTCAACGGCTGTTAGCAGTCCGGAGGCGACGACGCTGATGACGCCAGAAGCTCAACCTGACTACGCCGCTGACGACCAACAGCAAGTCAATGAACCACCAGTGGCGGACATTTCGGACCTAGCCACCGAACCACCGCCACAAAACTCAACCTCAGCTCCCGACGAAATGCTGACCAGCGTCTGCTCCACCTTCGATGCGACTGAGCCAATCGTCTACCGGCGCAAGACGCGCAAGCCGCGTCAGCACTCCAGCGGCTCCGCCGGTGCGTCCTCCGGTCCCAAGAAGCGCGTCTCCTTCCACGAGGACATCCTGAACAGCACCAAAACGGACAACATTCACATCGAGCACGGCTTCATCACGTACAAGGGCGGACCGAGACAGCAGTCAGCAAAGCAGACGGCGGCGACGTCCCAGGCTGGCCGGTATTCGTGGTGCCCGGAGGGCAGCGGAGCCGGCGGCGGAAATATCCGCCAAGGTGAGGCTGATGACGACGACGATGACGACGACGACGGCGTTGGAACTGAGAACGTCCAGTACTACTATCGCAATGCGTGCTCCGATGTGCTGGACTACGGCAAGACGACGGACGTGTTCGAGAAGCAGGAGCTGCTGCTGGCCGGCGATCGCTCCGGCGTCTTTGAGTACGGACCAAAGGTGGTGTCGTCGGTGGCGGTGGCGGCGGAAAACGGCAACGCCGTCGGCGACGCAGAGTTCTACAAATGCCAGTGCTCCGATTCGAATTCGAGTCTGTCGGACGACTCTTCGTCGGCGACGGATCAGCGCAATGGCAACACAGATACGTCGTCGGCAGCGGCCCAACGCAACTACGGCCAGGCCAAGTCCAACTCGTGCGACTGCATCGGCGGAGCGGGCGCCCAACAGAAGCCCAGCTCCGACGCCATTCAGATCAACGACAATTGCTACTTTTCGGAACCGAATATCCAGCGTATCGACGACCAGCGAAACCAGAACCACGAGCGCCCCAAGTCGGTGTGGTCCAAGGAGCTGAAGCCGAAGAGCAGCTGCCTGAAGAAGAACCAGCATGGAACGTCCACGACCGGCGTCATCGAGTACGATCTGCAACGGACGCAAAAGGCACTCAAGTCCTTCAATCGTCATCACAAACCGACGCAGGCCTCCGCAGGCGGCGACGTGACCGCCTCATCTCGGACCAAGGACATTTTCGGTTCGCTGAAGCAGATCTTCACGATGCCGCTGCCCGAGCGCGGCGTGCCCGAGGGCTGCGAGGATCTGAGCGAAGCGTCGGCGTTCGAGTGCGTGCCCGAGCAGCCCGAGAACTGTTCGCCAGCGCGGCGGATCACCCAATCGTCGCCGCAACAGTCGCCGGCTCGTTCGTTCCTGTCCAAGAGCTTCGACGGCGGCCTGGCCAAGCGGACGACAGCCGCTGGCGATCCGAAGCCCAAGAAGTACGTGCACAACGTCGATGAGCAGCTGCGCCAGGGCAACCAGGGCGCCGGCGCCGGGGGCAGTAGAACCAGGACGCCGGTGTCGGGCAGTCCGCAATCGCTGACCCAGCAGCAACTGATGACACCAATCAGCAGCACGTCGATCGGAACGACTCCGCCAAGTGCCGCCAGCAGTGTGTCTCCCACGCGCCGGCCAAAAAAGACCCAAGCCGCCCAATTGACGGCAGGCACATCCGGCACCTCGACGCCGGCTAATTCGCCCAGCGGCAGCGGCGGCGGCGGCTTCCGGAATAAGTACATCGTGAACTGCGAGAGCACCGTCTTCGAGCACACGGGCGTTTCGTACGAAGCCGATACGATGCCCGGACTGCTGTTGCCGGCCGTTTTGGCTCCGGCGGCTCCGGTGCCACCGCCGGCCGCCACTTTCATCGATTACCAATCGCGTCCGCTGCCCCCGGAGCCGGTCAAATCGGGCGGCCGCTTTGCGGTGCCCTTTCGCAAGAAACTCGGCCAGCTGCTGCGCTCCGCGTTCCGCGAACCGGCGGCCAGCGTGGCGACCAGCGTCGCAGGCGTCGGCCGTCCCAAATCGGGCCAGATGCCCGTCAGTATTTTGCCGTCGCCGTCGGCGAGCGGTTGGGTGCAGGCGGACGAAATTGAGCAACCCGAAGAACTGCAGCCGCATAGCGATGAGGATGAGGCGGAGGCAAATGGCGAGGCGAAAGTCGGAGAGCTGCAGGTCGAGTTCAAGATGGTAACGCCTGTGCGTATGCAGCGAATGATGGCCGCAGCAGAGCCGCAAGTGCCGGCTGAGGGCGGAAGTGCAGCGGATTCAGTGCCAGGCGAGCAGATGCCCGAGCCGGCGACATTGACTGCGAAATCGGCCGTTGTTCCGGATGAAAGTGGACCAGCTCTTATGGAGACGAGCATCCTATCGGAGCGGAGCACCAGCAGCAGCGGCGGCTCGGTATCAACACAAGAAGCTGGCGCTGCGAGAGCCATCAACTTGCATCCGCGATCTGCAAAGCAACAGCATCAATCGCCAACAGCTTCCGCTTCGGCCAACCAGTCGCCCAATCGCAGCCGCCATCTGATCTCGCCAATGCACAAGAAGCACTCGCTGCAGACAAGCCGCTACGAGCGCTCCCATCGCATGAGCCCCGATCTGTTTGGCGGTGGCGGTGGCAGCAAATTCCCGGCTGCAACGCTGTCCGACGAATTCGATGACATTCTGACCATTACGACTACGATGTCCGAGTCGATGGTGTCGATGCAGTCTGGTGGAGGAGGAGCAGCTGCTCCAGCAGTCTCTGATTGCCAATCTCAATCCGGGGCCGGCGACCCGGAATTGGTAATGGTCGACTATCCAGACCAGACCGAATTCCAGTTGCACCAGCAGCAGCAGCAGCGATCGAAGCCCCCTTCGTCGTCGATGACCACCTCGACGGCCTCTTCGAGCAAGTCGTCGCTGATCAACCGGTTTTTGCGAAACGTCACTCAGCGCAAAATTGCCGATGCCACTATTCAGAAAAACACGCAGCTGGTGGCAGGGCAGCAGCAGCAGGTGCGTAGTGAGAGGAAGCTGTGCGACACGCTGTATGTGAAGGGGGCGCGACCGCGCAACGTCGGACTGATTGACGATTTGAATGCGGAGATTGCGGCCGAAATAGCGGAACAGCAGCAGCAGAAGCAACAGCAGCAGACGGATGAATCGACAGAACCAGCTGACAGACTGTAAGTAGAATGGTCTTTGAAAATTATTCAAAAAAATACTATCTAAAAAAATACTTGAATAGAGTAGATAGAAATACGGAATAAATTGTCTGATTCAATTTCTTTGTTCGAAACGGTAATCGAACAAAAAACGTTTTACAACATCAGAAATTGATCATCTAAATACGATTTGATATGTTAAAATCGTAATAGTTATGCGGATTTTGAGAAACAAAAAAGATGTGTCAGTTTCCATGTTTCTAGATTGGAAACTGATTTCATATACACCGAACTCAAAATCGTTGTCACATCTGATTCAACAGTTCATTGGATTATGGCAACTAACAATAAACTGACATAATTTAAGGGTTTAAACGCAAAGATTAGTCGCTAGAGTAGTTCGGACACTCGCTAAATTAAAAAAATGACAAAAAATAGAAGGAACGGTGCGATTTTATTGTTGATTCACGTATATGCTCAAAAGCACGATATTCTATGTTGACAATTTTCAATAGTTATAGCTGATTTTGTAACAGTTACATTTTCGCTAATTATTTTATGTTTTCTGTACACGACATTACATGGCTTTAAAAAACGAAACAACAACAGGAATATAGTTTCAGATTTTAAAAATTGTTATTTTTCATCGAGATACATGAGGTTTAGTTTAACAACACAAACTTTTCGCACTTCACATATTCTCATACATGCTTCGTATATTTTATGAGTTTTCACTTTTCACTTAAATCTACCATTCATTTGGTAGGTTTCGTCATCTCGAAAAACATCGATAATTTTTTAAGATTGATTCTTAAATGAAACGATGTTCTACAAACTTGACTTGACTAGCTTATACAATTTTATTCCCTTCAACATAATATGTCAAATATCGTGTAACGCAGGCTCTCGGAAAAAGGGTTCGATTGTAGGAGCACACATTTAAAAATTTAAAACGACTTCAAAACGTGTCTTCGGTTTTACGATCCTAGCCGAGTTCCGTTAATTTATACAACAAAAAATTATTGACAAAAGGTGGGGAGGAAAATTTGATAACTAAAATGTTTTTATTTTTAGAACGGGTGTTCTACGAAAAGTGTCCGATTGCTGGAGCATCAACTCTACACAAAAGTGTTGTACCACCCACTTGGAGATCGACAAGTTGTCTAGTTATAAAATGTGTAGTCTGAAATTTGTAAAATATTGATGAAGTAATATAAGTAACAGTTGGGCTTAGTAAATTCGTATCGTTTGATTGAATTATTTTTGAATTATCAATATTGTTCCATTGAAGGACGTAACACCGAAAATTACGATCTTACACCTTCTCCATGCCTTCGTATAAAACGTATACTTGCATGTATTAAAAATATGTATTTTTACTGCGATAACTTTTTCATCCGTGCTAAGGCTAGACTTTTGAAATAGACTTTTGAAATAGCTGCGAAGGAAATGTATTCTAGTTCGTTCGAGGATAGTCACAAGTATATTTGCAATATTTCCAACATATTCACATTTAAATCTCTCTCTAAGTCTTCCAACCAATCTGCCCGCATCGACCTCGCGTGCACTGCGAACGACCACATCAACGCCCGGCAGCGGCGGCGCTCCCGACGAATTCGGTCTCGGTGTGGGCGAAATCGCCGCCGATCGCTTCGCCGGCGCCGCAAACCGCCAACGGCTCGCGATTTTCCGCGACGATCGCGAGCAGCTGATGAAGGTGTTCAAGCTGTACACCGGCTACAGTCTGGAGGGCCACATGACGCCCGTGCTGGTCTTCCTAACGGACCAGACGCTGTACGTCGCCGATCTGGTGCGCAGCCGGCTGTTCAACCGGTTCGTGCTGCCCTACAGCGAGCTGGACGTCATTCTGATCGGGCCGCATGGAAATACGGTGCTGCTGAGCAACAGTGCCAGGGATATGCAGCAGGTACTGCTCGCTGGAGGGCCGTATCCGGCGGATGGGCTGGTGTCGAGTTTGGAGATGTGTGCGCGACGGGGTGGTTATGTGCTGCCGGCGGTGGGGCAGCTGACGCTGGATCATTTGGCGCCGCTGCAGCAGTTCGTGCGGGAGAATTCGGCGGTGGAGAAGGTGAGTGGGGGGAGGGTTTTTTGGGTTGCTCTGTTGTCGGAATCGCTTACAAGAAATCATATAGAATATCTTTGGATTGTCAGTGAATCATCTAAAATATCCCGAAGTATAAATCTAGCTAAAATACATCGATAAAAATCCTAAATTTACGAAAAACGTTTTGAAAACATATGAAAAGTCGCCGGAAAATCAATTAATTCGTCGATGTGTTACAGATCGCTAGACATTCTCGCTAGACACTCGACATCACCGGGAATTTTTGAACGTTTTTTTTTTATTTAAAAAATGACATAAATCGATAGGAATTTTTGCGAATTATCGTTAAAATTAATTCTACAAATCCAATTATAATTTCAAAAACACTATTTTCTGTATCACGGCCATTTTATGGGAATTTTCGTGATAGATTTCACCGAAGTTTCGCCGAATCGAGGAATAATTAGACTCTCCCTCCTTTGCTCCTCACAGAACGACCCCTGGATCTACTATGCGGTCGTCAGCGTGCCGGCCAATGTGCTCATCCACGATGCGGAGCCGCTGGGGCCGCACATCAAGGGACCGCTGATGTTCCGCCAGGTGACCGGCAACGGCGCCACGGCAGCAGCGGCCGCCCAATGGCAGGCCGGATACTTTTTGCTCAAGTGAGTTGCATGTTGTGTGTCAGATGTCTATATTATTTTATACTATCTTATAATCCTTCGATATATTACACATGAAAAACGCATGCGTACTTTTGCACATATTCGACGTGTGAAATCCCTGATGTGACTTTCAAGTGGTACACGGACTCGTATTTAACTTTAATCCCAGCAATATGATGGGTATTTTCATTCTACAAAATTAAAAAACAATTGTATCGTGTTGAAACAGACTTACAAATCAACAAACTAGTATTCAGATAGAACACATAGAGACCGAGTAATATCAAAGAGAAAGTAAGAAATGACATGGTGGCGTTACGTGCGGCGGGGACTGTTAACAAACATTCTCATTGAAGAAATAAACTAATTGAGTTCACCCTTACATTGAATCGAACGTTCATCAAATTAGTGTGTTGTATACAGGTGAATTTGTTTCAAGTTGTAAGACACTGGCTGGGTTGTAATTCTGTAGAATATTGCTTGGTGCGGTTTATTGTTGTGTATGCGTCAGTGTATATCTTCCGACTGTCCATCCGCTGTTGCTGTAGCGGCACGGACGCTCGATCTCCGATCTGCTTATATACAGTGTTGTGGTGTAGTTGTGCTTATGTGAATTGTGTGTGGTATTGATGATTGTGAGGGGCATTACACTACAGCTCGGCCATCCTGATATACTTGATTGCCCTCAATCAACGCTGAATGTTTTTGTTTAATCCATCTTCTCATGCGGTTTGCTTCAATTATGCCAGTATAAGGAATTTGTGTAAACTGGCAATTCTCAATATCTCGTACGATATATCTGTCGTTCGGTAATCGTTTATGTACTAAATATGGTCCTCTATATTTCTCGATCAGCTTCTTATTTGTACCAATTGTGGTGTCGACGTTTCGAATTACGACAAAATCTCCAGGCAAATATTCATCAGGTTTCTTACTTCGCTGCTCAAACAATAATTCATTTCGTTTTTGTGATTTTCGTATGGCGTTAGCCGCATCGTTTCTTATTACCGCTAGTGTCTGCGGTATATCGTTGGTTTTGGTTTGTAGGTGTTCGCTCAGGTGGTCAACAATCTTGCCTCTTTGATTAACTCCAAATAGTAGTTCGCTTGCGGAGTAATTCGTGGTACTGTGTTTTGTGTTGTTAAGTGAGAACTCAACTTGAGCCAACTTTTTCGTCCAGTCGGCATGATCGGAGGGATTTGTTGTCTTACTCAGCATAGCCTTCATAACTCTATTAACTCTTTCCACTTGCCCGTTGGCTTGGGGCGACGCAACAGCTACTTTCACGTGTTCTATATTCTGTTTGACTAAATACTCGCTGAACTGCAAGGAAGTAAAACAAGTTCCTCTATCACTTATGATGCGGCGTGGGCGGCTGTATGCTTCAGAATATTTGTCGAGGCATGCTATTACTTCTTTAGTGCTAGTCGATTTTACCGCATATAACTTCGTGAACTTCGTGAACGCGTCGATAACAACTAAGACGTGTTTACGGGCGGACGTAACTGCAGGCAGTGGACCAAAGTGGTCAACATGTACTGTATCAAACGGCTCAGGTTTTTTCGGAATACTGTATAGATTGCGCTTATTGATGCTTATTGGTTGTGCGCACATTATACATCGGATGCAGTTTTGTATGAATTTCTGTACTTTGGCCTTCATTCCTTCGAACCAGTAGTTCAATTTCAATTGTTCGTACGTCTTGGTTATTCCCATGTGGCAAATTGATTCATGTATCATCCGAATAACATTATCTTCGATTTCAGCCGGAACCATCAGTTGTAATCGTTTACTCTTATCTCGTCGGAATATCAATCCATCTTTCAGCTCAAAACCATCGACTCTTTCTGCTTCTAGTCTTCCTCGCAGATGTAATAACTTTTTATCTCTGTTCTGCGTTATTTGGATCAACGTATCAACTTCATCTCGATCGGCAACAGTGATAACTTTACATGGTGTCTGCTTTTCCAATTCTTCACGATCGTCATCCTCAGAGTCAGCTGGAACTTCATGATTTATATCTCTTGCTTCTTCTTCATCTTGTATAACTTCATTCATCTCGGCGGCTTCTTCAGGAACTTCAGGAACTTCAGGGTCTTCATTTGTTTCTAATTCTTCAGCATCTTTAGAGTCAGCAGGAATTTCGAGATTTGTATCAGTATCTGGACCTTCACTTGCTTCTTCATCTTCTTGTATCTCTTCATTCATCTCGACGGCTTCTTCAGGAACTTCAGGAACATCAGGATCTTCATTTTTTTCCGTTATGAGTATTCGCAGCCACCTCATTATTGCTTCCATTATCTTTATTTTTTCTCGTACAAAGTATATCTTCATCAACGAAACCTTCAAATTCAGACTGAGTTTCATAATCAATATCCGCTGCGGTAGTAGGTTGTTCGTCAAACAAATCTTCAATTTCGAATCCGTAGAAATCCTCTTCAGCATCAATAGATTCGTTTCCAACTTGTTGTTCTGTAGTATCTTCTTCTGCGCATGTTGCAACAATTTTACTCATTATTTCGGCATGGTAATCGGTCGGAGCAACTTCTCCATCTTCATGACATCGGCTCAGTGCGTCAGCGTGACCCATGAAAATTCCACTTCGATGCTGGATTGTGTAATCGTAATGTTGTAGCGCTAGTACCCAGCGCGCTATTCGTGGACTCACATTCTTTTTGTCAAAGGTCAATGACAGAGCGTTGCAATCGGTAATGATTTTGAACGGTGAGCCATGTAGATAACATCGGAGTCTCTCCACTGAATGAATTATAGCCATTGTTTCTAATTCAAAACTGTGTCGTCGTGCCTCTTCGGGGGTGGTGGCTTTCGAGTAATAAAAGACAGGGTGCATTTTGCCGTCATCTTGACGCTGTAGTAGGACTGCGCCAAAACCAATTGAACTGGCGTCAGTGTGTAGTTCTGTATCTCTTCCTCTTTGAAAAATGGCCAACACTGGCTTAGACGATAACTTCTCCTTCAGCTTCTCGAAAGCCTGTACGCATTCGCTGTTAATTTCGAATTTCGTCTCCTTCCGCATCAATCGTTGTAGTGGGTGGGCAATTCGGGCATAATCAAAAATAAATTTGCGGAAATGATTGAACAATCCCAAGCACGACCTGACTTGTTTGTATGTTGCCGGCATCGGGTAATCCTTCACCGATTGTACATGAGAATTATTAGGTTGGATGCCATGTTTACTTGCTTCATAGCCCAGGAAGTCAAGGTTCTCGTAGGCGAACTTGCATTTGCTCAAGTTCAGCTTCAGATTACTCTTCGAAAGACACCTAAGTAGTTCGGACATTATCTTCATATGAGTTTCCAAATCTTCAGTAGCCACCAAAATATCATCCACATATACAACGATCTTGCCTTCATCTAACAGCTTTCTCAAGCATCGATTAACATATCTTTGAAAAACGGCAGGGGCATTACGCAATCCAAACGGCATTCGATTATATTCAAATTGTCCATACGGCGTTACAAAGGACGTAAACTTCTTAGAATCTTCTGCAACATGAACATGAAAAAATCCATTCTTCAAATCGAGTGAGGAAAAGTATTTCTTCCCACCCAAATACTCCAAACATTCGGAAATCAAAGGCTGCGGGTAATTATCCTTCAGTGTTATCTTGTTCAGCGTCCGGTAGTCAACGCATTTTCTATATGATCCGGACTTCTTGGAAACAAGCACGATTGCTGAGGCGTAGGGTGAGTCACTCGGTCTTATAATATTCTTCGTCAGTAGCTCATCAGTTATCTCCTTCAATGCAGTTCTCTCCTCAAATGACAAACGTCGCGGTCTATGATGAAATGGTGTGTCGCTGGTCAGGCGAATAACCATCTCGGTTTTCGGCGCATGATACTCGGCAGGAGGGCATAAATAATCATCGGATATAATTTGCTTGAATGATCTCACATGTTTGGGCTCCAGAAACGGGTTAACGTCTAACTCATTAGGGTTTGCATTACAATCGATAGCGTAAATTGACTCTTCTTCCTGCTTCAACTGAATAGACGTGTATGACATAACATCTGAATCTGCTCTAATATCCGGCAAAATATTTTTGGATGGTTCTTCACCAGCAATATTTTTCATCGTAATATTTGTTTTTTTGCTTATATCCTTCGAGTTCATCGTGAGTTTGATATGTAATTTTTGCAGTGCATTACGTCCTAGCAAAATTTTGGTTGGCAAAACATTATCCTCTACTATTAGTGCTTCAATCGTAGCGCCACGATCAGCAAAGTTGAGTTTACATCGTGTATTATTATTATTATTATTTATTGGATTCATCTGCACAAATATGCCGAAGCATAAGTACAGAAGGAGTAGCTGGTACGTTACAAATTCACTCCTTGGTTTGTCCGGAGTGTGGGATTTACAGAGTGCATAGGTACAACAGTGTTTACATTAAGTTTTATGATGTGATACAATTTTAAGATAATTGATTTACAACGGATTTAGGCGATTCATTCATTCGTTCCGGGTTACGCATCTGTATGTTAGCCGGACAGCATCATTTCGGTGGTATTCTGGTTGAGGATATTTCCGAACTATCAGCCAGACGTGGTCGCACTGGGTACGGTCGAAAACTATGCTGTACTTGGCTAATCTGTCAGTTGTGGAGTTCAGTAGAGATCTAAGATGTTCGAAATAATACGGTTAAGTTTTGATTGTTGGTGTATAGGTTGGACGTAAGAAAACATACAGCAGTATAGATCAATCAGTATAGATTTTCGTTGGACAGTACATAACATGTATCAGTATAGATCAATCAGTATGGGCTTTCGATAGACGTACATTACATGTATCAGTATAGATCATTCAGTATAGATTTTGGATTTTGGATTTTGGATGGGCGCTTTGGTTGGACGTTAGAAAACATACAGCAGTATAGATCAATCAGTATAGATTTTCGTTGGACAGTACATAACATGTATCAGTATAGATCCATCAGTATGGGCTTTCGATAGACGGTACATTACATGTATCAGTATAGATCATTCAGTATAGGTTTTGGATTTTGGATGGACCTTTATAACATTTATAACATTTGTGGACGGTATATGACAGGCAAATATCAGTATATATCAATTGGGTGTATGACATATATTTGTTTGGGAATGTCATTGAAAAATCAATGGGTTGTGCTGATTTTCATTGAAGAAACTTGTACAAGCTTTGCGGAATGCTTTATAGGTTGTGATTTTACGATTCTCCGTT
>CAXHKQ010000115.1:0-11253 GCA_964017145.1 Agrocybe praecox
ATACACTGTTGAGTCTTTTAAGTTCAGAGAAACACAATAACCACTAAATTGTTATTTGGCAGGCCTAAGACTGTGTGTGTGGGCAATTATCCCAACCATCAAACTGGTACCATCCCACTGTGCCAAGACAGCCACACTAACCATTCATCTATTTCTTTGTATCCAACCAAGCCATTTCAAATCAAGTAAGCTGATAAAATATAGTGAACTGTAAGGAGCAAGAATTGAAATTTATGGATTTTTAAGAGTGATATAGAAGCCAGAATTTGAAGTTCCAGGTGTTGAAATGTAAATAAATATGAGATTGGCCCAGTTTTGGCATTTTCCGAGTGTCAAGTGATGCTGTGATTTAATGCTGTGATTGAAAAATAAATAAAAAGGTCACAATAAAAGTGAATATAAGGAGGGCTTCAAATACCTCAAAAGAATGGAGAAATTAGTAGGGGAATCAAGTGTGCGCAGCCTCACTATTGCGAGCGCACTATTAATGTGTTTGATGCGCACTTCCAAATCCGGAAGTGGCTGTGCCACAAATGCGGACTTAGTTGAAAAACATGTTTTGAGCAATGCAACTGTTGAGCGGGGCTTCCGGACCCAAATATTAACCTTGGCCCGGCACTTCCGTAACAACAGTATGATGCCGATCCGGGGGAGCCACCCATTCTTGCTGACCTTGGACCGGCACTTCCGAAATCCACAGGATGACTTGTTGAAAATAATAAATTAAATCATGTAAAACCGGCTACCCCGGACACTCAATTCTTTGCAGACCGGAATTGCCGGTTGACTGCTAGTTGGTTTAACCGGCTCCCCCAGTCAACTGGCAGCTGTGACCGGAAATTCCGGATGCAGAATTGAGCTCACTTGTTAAAAGTGAATGTCTGGTAAGTACCACAGCAGGACTTCAATATTTCAATCAGTTTCAAAATAAAAATATTTTACCTTTACCATACTGGTAGGAATGTTGCCATCAATTTTGTTTTGTTTTGTTTTGGCCCCTACATCCGTATTAGAAAAAATAAATATTTTGCACTCTACACCTTATGTACTGATAAATGAAGTCTATAATTTGAGTGTTTCCAGGTGAGCCAGTCATTTGGTGTGGTTGAAGCGGATGCTCCGCTCAATTACTTAGTTAAATTATGGGTGGGCCGGTCATATTTAACCGGCTGACCCAGTCAGCTGGCAGTTATGCAATGACCGGTAATTCCGGGTGCAAAATTGAGCTCACTTGTTAAAAAGAGAATGTCTGGTAAGTACTATAGCTGGACTTTAACATTTCAATCAGTTGCAAAATATAAATATTTTCCATTCACTTCATACTGGTGGGTATGTTGCCATCATTTATGTTTTATTTTTATGTTTTTTATTTATTTTTATTTATTTTTATTTTGGCTACTAAGTACACCCATATTAGACAAAAGAAATATCTATTTGAATGTTTACGGGTGAGCCATGGTTATTTGGTGTGGTTTGAGCGGCTTCTCCACTCATTTACTTGGTAAAATCACGGGTGGGCCGGTCATTCATCTAATTTGTAGCACGGTTACTCCGTGCACCCGCTTACATTCTAGCGGAATCCGCTGGACCATGTGGCACGGGTATTTAGTTCAAATCAGCTAGGCCGTGTAGTATGGGTATTTAATTCATTTCAGCTGGCTCCGCTAGCTACGTATGGCATGGGTATTTAGTCACCTCCGGTAATACGTACTAGTACGTAACTACGTGACTGTTCTATGTGATAAGACTGTGCGCATTTGGAATGCAATAACAGGCCAAATGGAGGCTGAGTTGCAAGGCCACTCAAGCTATGTAACATCTGTTGCATTCTCCCAGGATGGGACTAAAGTTGTCTCTGGATCAAATGACACAACTGTGTGTATTTGGAATGCACTAACAGGCCAGATAGAGGCTGAGCTTCAAGGCCACTCAGACTATGTAAGGTCTGTTGCATTCTCACAGGATGGGACTAGAGTTGTCTCTGGATCTGATGATAAAACTGTACACATTTGGAATGCAGTAACAGGCCAGATGGAAGCTGACCTTCAAGGTCATTCAAAGTGGGTAACATCTGTTGCATTCTCACAAGATGGGACTAGAGTTGTCTCTGGATCATTTGATAAAACTGTGTGCATTTGGAATGCAATAACAGGCCATATGGAGGCTGAGCTGCAAGGCCACACAGGTTGGGTAACATCAGTTGCATTCTCACAGGATGGGACCAGAGTTGGCTCTGGATCATTTGATAAAACTGCGTGCATTTGGAATGCAATAACAGGTCATATGGAGACTGACCTTCAACACCACTCAGAGGGTGTAGCATCTGTTGCATTTTCACAGGATGGGACCAGAGTTGTCTCAGGATCAAATGACAAAACTGTTCGCATTTGGAATGCAATAATAGGCCAGATGGAGACTGAACTTCAAGGTCATTCAGAGGGTGTAACATCAGTTTCATTCTCACAGGATGGAACCAGAATTATTTCTGGATCAAATGATAAGACTGTGCGCATTTGGAATGCAATAACAGGCCAAATGGAGGCTGAATTGCAAGGCCACTCAAGCTATGTAACATCTGTTGCATTCTCACAAGATGGGACTAGAGTTGTTTCTGGATCATTTGATAAAACTGTGCGCATTTGGAACACAATAACAGGCCACATGATGGCTGAGCTTCAAGGTCACTCAAGCTCTGTAACATCTGTTGCATTCTCACAGGATGGGACTAGAGTTGTCTCTGGATCTGCTGATAAAACTATGTGCATTTGGAATACAACAACAGGCCAGATGATGGCTGGGCTTCGAGGCTACTCAACCTATGTAACATCTGTTGCATTCTCACAGGATGGGACTAGAGTTGTCTCTGCATCAGCTGATAACACTGTGCACATTTGGAATCTTGTAGAATACCAATTACAAGAAATGATCCCTTTAAGCACCATCTTGCCTGATGGTAGCAAAGTAGAAAAAAGTTCTCCATCAACTTTTCATATTATTTATCCATCACAACAACTGTTGACAACTAAGAATTCTGTTTCTCCACATGTGGATCAGAATTGGATATTGACACCAAATGTTCACTGCTGGATTCCAGCTCAATATAGTGATATATGTATTCAAGAAAGTTGTGGTAGTCATATCTGTTTTGGATATTCATCTGGCCGTGTAGTCATTATTGATATGTGAATTGCAGCATAACTGCCAAGCTTTAATCATGTATACCTTTATTTATGATAATACAACTAGGATAATCAAGCTCAAAAGGTAATCTGATCCACCTTGTAAATTGGTCAGTACCCTTCAGCTAATTCACTTGCTGACATACATATTCTTGAGCTTATTCAAATTTTGTCTTGTTTTTGTAACAAGCTTTTGCCCAATATTTTACACTTCCCCACTGATTCCTGGTGGAGTCCAGTGGAGTCTGGTGCTTTTTTGTGATCCTGTGGATTCTTGATGATAGTTATGGTGGAGTTATGGTAGAGTCCACTGGAAGAATGGTTCCATTGGATCTGTAACCCCCTCTATTTTGATTGAACAAAAGCCTTTCTAATAGAATTTAGTTTAAATGAACATTCTGTTTAAACTGGATATTCTCAACATGTTGAACTTAACAGGTAAGATTTAAACATTACTTAAAATTTCAAACCAGTATTTTTTTTCAACCATTAAAATAGGATTTAGAATGGAAAATTTGTTACAAATTGCATTAATAGAGTGTGTCAGGGCAACACAATAATCAGTGTGACTAGGCCACCAACAAAGACAAAGCAAGAGAAGAGTAGATAGATAGAGAGATAGCTGTAACCCACTCTGTTTCAATTAAACAAAGGCCTGTCTAATAGAAATGTGTTTAAATGGGACCTCTGTTTAAACAGAACATTCTAACATGTTGAAACATAAACAGGGCCGATGAACCACTTTTCAACATACTTGGATAATTTGAAATGCCAGTTTAAACATGTTGAAAAATTAAATTATAGTCTGAATATATTAAATACTATTGAACAATCTGAACTATCATTATAGATATACAAATGGATGTACAGATACGGGAGGTGAAGGGATTGTAGAGATGAAGGAGAGGATCTACTTGACATTTGCCCTCAAGAGATACTGGAAAGGGGATAAAAAGAAAAAAGGAGGGGTGAGGGGAACATGGGAAGAGAACTGCCTGCCTTGAAGAGGCATTGAAAGGGGGCAGAAGTGGAAGTGGGACAGTGAAAGGAGGTAGGAGCAAAAGAGAGAAGAGAGAACATGTAAGAGGGGAAGAAGGACTGACAGTGGATAGAAACAGAAGAGGCAAGGTCCCCTTGCTGCCACTAAAACTGGATAACCGTGGTCAGTACACAGATACGTGGGTGTACAAACCACATACCTTCATAGAATATACCTATCTCTGTTATTCCTATCTTTCTAGCGCACCACATCACAGCACAATCCATCTCATTGCGTTCAACAGCACATGACCTGGTGGGCAGTAATAGTGAGCAGCCAGGCTGATACTGGTTTTGTGTTGCAGTTGTTGCTGCTGGTGAGGCCCAGGGATTGAGTTGGACAACACCAGTATGGCAATGGCAGACATAGTGGATAAAAGACAGCAAGAAGACAACAAGAAAGAAGAAATGTGATGAATGCCCCACCTGTCAAGACATGAACGCCTTGCAAACAGTGTTTCCGTACTGGGCTGTCTGGGGGGAGGATCGCTTCGGGCGTGCCTCAGCAGTGCATAGAGGGTTCACGGGGAATGGAGACGGGCGCAGTGTCCTGGTAGTTACATCACTAATGTATTATGTCTGCATGAAGTCCCACTTCAATAGACCTAAATTGACAAGAAAAAAAAAAAAAAAAAAAAAAAAGGCAATGGCAGTGGGGAAGGCAGAAGGTTGGTGGAGGTTGAACTTAACAACCAAAGTGCAATCTGTATGTGTAAACATGGGTTGTGTTTCTAGTTTTAAACTTCGCACAAGGGGCAGAGAATCAGAGAATCAATAAAACAATGCAGGTTAGTGTTGTCGCACAGTGCAGTAAAGTTGCTGTGAAGTGAAATTAGTGCCCCTGTAACATGCCTCACAGCAAACACAGTGCACTGTGAGGTGGCGTGATGGCTGCATAGAAATATTCCTACACATACACAAAAAACATGCAGGAGTTGATTATATGAGAACTATGGCTGAATTATGCTTCAAAAATTGAATGAATAAACTTTATAACAAATATCATTTATTCTGCACACTTTTTCTTTCAAAACTTCAACACTATACCTCATATTTGCGAGTCAAACGAAAACTTGACAAAAACATAGAGCGACCAATTACTAATCATTGATCATTAGAGATATTAATAATTTCTTGCTACTAATTATGGTTGACTAAAATGGCTCATAGAAGTTGGGCAACATATCACATCCAATATGTGGTTTCTTCAACTCAATATATAGAAGAAAAGTAATGTAAGCCTTTATCACATATTTTCAAGAGTTTTTTGACTGTTAAATATGTATGGAAGGTCAGATTATTAGCCAGTCTGTATTTCTTCAATATTTCTTATGTTATTCATGCAGAACTTCACAGTTACCTCACAGTAACTGTGTCAGGCTGTGCAGTGTGTCTGAGTTTAAAATCTCACAGTGCAGTCACAGCACTAATGCAGGTCGGAGAATTTCTGCATCCACATAATCATATTTGCAAGCACAAGTGACAGCAAAACTTTGCTTCTTTCAATCTTCCCCCATTTTTGTCTATGAACGACTTCAGATGAGACTCCAAGTTCAAGCTCAATCCCAATCTGTACCGAAGACACTCTTCTCTCTTATTCCACCTGTTACTGACCCAGTTTTAACCCCCCGGTGATACGACCGGTGTTCGGCTGTGACTGAACTTTAACCAAGTATCTATCCTACTTAATTTTCGGCATAATAAACACATTTATTATTAAGTCTACATAAGTACAGAGCGAGGATAGTTACATGTTTGGCTAGGGGAAACCATTCTACGAACCCTAGGACAAACCTTACGAATGCTAGAGTTAGTTATAGTAGTTTCTCGGAAATGCGTGGAACACTTTAACAGCTATGCAGCAGGATCGAAGGCTCCTAGAATAATATTCAGCCATCAGGAATGTAAGCTAGAGCCTGCTGATAATAAGCCTGACGACACTATAGCCACTTATTATTATGCAGTGTGCGACACGTCCACATCTACCTAATATGGAAACAGAAAGTTCCCACCATATGAAAGTATATGTAAAACTACTGCCAACGTTCCTAGGAATGCTAACTCAAGGTGGCAGGACTGATCCTAGCATTAACAAAGTACATTACTGGTCCCTAGGAACATAGTGGGCACTATACACAGCCTTGTCTGGTATATTCATACATGAACCCTCGGAAACTACCCAACAAGGGTGATACATCCACGTCGCAAGTTTCCCAGTCCCGGCAGTGATATATCACTATGCTGCAGGTAGAGAGCAGCTGCCTTTGGTAAACATATGTAAACATTGCTATTTTTTAAGGTTTCGGACAGTAATTAGGTACTGCAGGCGTAGTGGTTATGTTTTTTGTTGTGATATGTCAGATATGTGTTCTAAATATATTTTATGTTTTTTTGATGCCTTTTGCACACCTAAAAAGGGATGGGACGGGACGGATTAGAGAACATAGAACTGGATGACGTGTTATTTATAGATGGACACAGGAAACAGTGTCCCTGAAGTGCCCGACAATGTAATTGGGCTCCTGCGCTTCGTTGGGCATCGTTCGGGGCGCTAAAAAAGCGTAGATATAATGTAGGGATATGTTTTGATTTTTTGGGGCCCTTAGCGCCATCAAAAGAGGGCGGGATGGGATGGATTGCAAAACATAAAAGTGGATGATGTGTTATTTTTAGCTTATTTTGATCATTTCTGGCACTGCACTATTTTTAATTGAGATTTATTCATTTTGGGTATTATATTCATTTTAGATACATATGTTCTATGGTAGATTAGATTAGATATTCAAAAAAGCGACTTGCTTGTTTTCTGTTTTGTTTTGGGCGGCAATTCCCAATTCGGTAGTTATCGCCCCTTTGGGCATACCCTCTTCAAAACATATAACAATTATTCATATTTTAATTTTAATTTTATACGCTACTGTACATAAGATAATGTACATTTTTTACTAAATAATTTACCACTGAGAGACACAGGTCAAGGGGGACAAAGCTAAAGGAGAAGACGAGAACATGATGTGGCTCTCGTCTTCATGCTCGCTCGTGCCTCTCTGCATACCATGCCCCCAACCCATACCGTCGCGCTCGTCGTCTAGCCGTTGTGTGTATTGTCTAGGTGTTGTGCTCGTCGTTTGGCCGTTGTGCTCGTCATCTGGCCGTCGCGCTGGTTGCCTGGCCATCCACCTGTATATGTTAATATTATATATAATATACAGGCAGTTGCCTAAATGGCTCATAAATGCATACCAGCAGTTGCCTACCTTCCTAAAAGGGAAAGCCCTCTTATTACAGGCTTTTTCGTGCCGGGGATGCCTTATACAGGCGGGATATGCCTTTGGGTAGCGGGCATGGGTGTTTCCAAGCCCTAGGGGTGGTCCAGGGGGGCGGGACAAGGGGTAGGGACATTGTAGGGAGGCGGGGCACTGGTAAACACGACCAAACACGCCGCCCAACGCAGGAAATGGCCTACTTGGATGGCGCGACGTCTATTTCGATGGGTTCTGGTTGGATTGAGCACGGGAAACTTGGGAAATGGGTTTAAATATATTTTAGATAATTTTTGGCACCCTTTGCGCGCCTATTAGGAGGAGGGGAGGGATGGATTGGCGAGGATGTAGTTGGATAACCTTCAAATATTAATAGACTTAATTATAGCAGCGGGCGCTCGGCTATTTTTGGTTTTCCCAGTGCTACACTTATTTTGGAACGTTAATTCCGAGCGTCTCCAGGCACGTTCAGATTAGATTAGATATGGCTATTTTTGTTTTCCCAACGCTATCCAAATATATCACTTGGCGCTCTCCTACATTTCGTTTAGTGAGTGCCGAGCGCCAACGGCATGATCAAATTAGACATCCTATGTATTAATTTAGGCCTTGGTCGGCACAAAAGGCATAGAATTTTTATTTCTATTTTCAGCCTCGAACATGTGTGACGTGATGTCACAGTGTTCTCAACAGTGTCGTTTCCAACTCTTCCAGCTTCCTCCCACTCTCCCATCATCCTCCTTTCTGCCCTCTTCCCGTCCTTTCCTCCCCTCTCTCCAATTGTCCTCTCCCTGGGTATCATGGCCTCCCACTCCCCTTCCTTCATGTCCGTCATCCATTTTGCGCTCACATTTGTGGAGCGAAGTTCCAACATATCTGTCAACCAAGTGCGCCATGGGACGAGTTTCACTGTTGGGTCAGGGAATCAGGATCGCGTGGGGAAATACAAAGGAGACGCAAATTCACGAAGGTGAGTCTACCTGCACTCTTCCTTCTAGCTACATTCTCGGAATAGCCATTGTGCCTCCAATCAACATTGACTACGCCCATCAACCACTTCCCCTCGGCATATTTCGTGAGCCTGACCCCCTATTCCCCCCCATTACCATCTGAAACACAACCGCCACTCATTTACCCACGTTATTTACCCACCCCCTCCTGAAAAGCTGAAACGCGCCAACTTCATTCGTTCATGCCTGTGTCGTCACACCCATGCCTTTGACACTGGAACATATGTGGGACCCCAAGCGCCTAGCCCCGACCCTTTCCCCCATCCCTTTCGCACCAGACGTTCCGTGGGATTTGTGGGGATTTGTGACGCTATGTTGAGCCGAGCGATTAACCCACGTATGCCCTGACACTTCAAACTCTCCATTTCCTTACGCGATAGCGATTGACCCACATCTGCTTCGACGTTTCAACCTGTCCACTCCCTTACGTGATCGAAGTGAGTCTCATTTCTTGTGACTACACCCACGGATATGGCGTTAAGCTGACAGAGCTTCCATCCTCGTAAAGTACATCACTTCTCATTCTGTTTTGTGTCACCTCCATGCAAGGTAAGCCGTGAGGTATTCACGGTTTTAGATACGCAGGCTAGGGCCCTAATACCCTCACATGAGTAAGTTGTCTCTTTATTCATGTCACTCCGCTCCCTTGGAGCACACCTCTTGTTTTATTTTTGTTTTTAAGTTGCATGTGGTATGATTCAATATGTTTATTCCACTATATTAGTACTGGATTCCTGTGTGTATTAGTAGCCAAAAAATGCGATTCATGTTTTATTTACAAGGTGAAATTACGCATGAGGAAAGCAACGCGAAGTTAGAATGAGCACAAACTTGAATTACTGCGAGTCCTGGAGCGTAATGTCTTCCTCCTCCTCATTCTCTGTGTCAGTATCTCCTTTGCACGCGTCCTCGATCTCGCTCTCAGAATCTGAATCATCCTCTTGCTCCAATACTTGGATTGTGTCGTCAAGGGGGGACTTCCAGATGGAGCGAAAATGGGATCCCAGGGCTTTCTGGAGATCTGATTGGGCCGTCACATACGCAGATAGCCCTTCTGCCAAGTCCTTGCCGATGTCAGGCCGAGGTGTGATTCGTTCAATCCACCATTCGCTCTTCCAATTTAAATATTCCAGAGTCCTCCTCATTTCTTCCCGTAATAATAGAATTTCTTCTTTGGCTCTTGTTGCCCTCGCGCGACTCTTCGCCCATTCAGATCGCAAGATTTCGTCAGTTGGCTCATGAACTTCCTGCTCTGTGGATGATCCCATCCAAATCCAAGAAAGAGTGCACCTAGTCTCTCCTGTTCCATCACGCCTCTCACGAGGTTCATTAAACAATGACACCTCTCCTATTTCCATTGATGCGTCTTCTGCAGATGTCATCACCTCTGAGACCTGATGATCCTCCAAAAGGCTGGCACGCGCACACCGAGGGCGAAGTCTGTTTGGATCCTGGTAAGCCCTGATATCTCCATCGTCGAGCACCCGTAGGATTGTTTCCCAGGTCCCAAGCCCACATAATTTCATGTAGGCAATGCGCGCCGTTCGGTACTTCTCTGCCACCACGCGCGCACGCTCGTGTATCCTGTCAATAATAGCGCGTGACCTTCTACCGTCTCGTTGTCCCCGAATATTTTTGTTTTTGAAATGAACCATTTGGCTTTTTATCTTGAGAATATGTCTGATAGAATCTAAGGCATCGTGGCATTGGGCCAGTCGCAACTTTTCCTCGATGTCGGCCAGCCCAGAAACACAAATATGATCGCGATGCGGCATTTGAATATTGGATGGCAAAAATAGCTCGGCCTCTTCGGGATTGTTTGATGTCGGCATAGGAGAATTTGAGTTGGTTATATCCGTACGGTATTGCAAAAGTCCAGGGATGTAAATGGGAAGAATTTGTTCCCAAGCGCGAATTTTGTTCCATAGTAAGTTTCTCTGTTCAGTTAAACCACCCTCCTGCTTTGTGGTTGAGTGAGTCGTTAGGCCTTTTGCGAATCTGCGAACGCGACACCTAGAAGAATATAAAAATAGCTTTAACTTTGCCGAAAACAAATGAAATTCAGAAACTCACTGCATGTCTTCCAACTCTAATCCCATGATCACAAAACTTGACGCACTGGTGACGTGCAACATGACATGACCCTGTTGTACTTGACGCTCCTCTTGCTCTGCTAGTTTTTTTTGCACGTCGGCTTCGGATATGTCTGTCAATGTCATAGATTAGTCAAATCTAAATTTAGAATTACATTCATTTTCAAACACTCACTGCTTGCTTCGACATGATATGGGTTAGGCTTCTGTTTAGGAAATGAATCCTTTTCCCATTCAACGCACATTTGTTCCCAAAGTTGAGGTAGATGGGTGGAACTACTCGACGATAAGAGAGAATCAGTCACCTGTATCAGTCACTTGATGTCTTCAAAGTATGGTAGTTGCCACACTCAGTGCATATATCCAGAATGGTACCTACCAGGTCTGGCAGTTGCCAGCCCCATCTGCTTCACTGTCCAATATTCCTGACTGGTCATGTGCTGTGACTGGTTGTTACTGATTGCATCAAAATCAAAAGCATGACTTGTTGCTTGCCTCTATTTACACATTCAGGGTTCACTACCATCATTTTATGGCCTCAAATACAAACAAATAATAAATAAAGCATGATCAGCCACCAACACACCCAAACAACAAACAACTCAGGACTTAAGTGATGTCACACCCAAACACCTGAATAAGGCAAGTGGATTTTGGACTTTGAGAATTT
>CAXHKQ010000116.1:0-16431 GCA_964017145.1 Agrocybe praecox
TTTGTTTCCGATTTAGTGGACTGTATGACTGATTTATACCGAGACCAACACGCGTTCCGTTCTGTGGTCTGTAAATCAATAAATGTATTTCATTAAACCGTTCAGGTCATTGCCTGGTGAGAACAGTGCGGATTTGTGATGTATAATGTGTGTGAGTGTGTGTGTGGAAATATATGATCTGGCTGTGAATAAATACATGTGCATGTGAGTTCTGTCTATCTAGCATCTAGCATCTCGCATCTCGCTTTCTAGCTATAGGCGGCTTCTACATTATATCTCTAGCTCTAGCTCTAGACTTTAGTTCTTTACTCTCTACATGTTCTGTTTGAGTGGGTGGTGGTAGTATTTGTGTTGTTTGCAATTGAAGGTTTTGGGCGATTTACTTGCTTTACGTTAAGTTCATCTAGTTGTCTGTGTTTGTGTTGTATGTGTAATTTGTGTTTAGTGTTTGTTTTGATTGACCCAGTCATCGGTCTTCCGCAATCGCCAATCGTCGCGTTCGCCCTCTGTTCCGCCACTCGGTCGTGGCGGACGCTCTCGGTCGCCCAACATACATACGTCGCTCACATACATATACATACGTCGCGCCAACATTCCGCCCCCCTTGCCGGCTCGCCGGCAATCATTCGTGTTCGTGATCAACCGGCAGCAAGCACAGCTTTGCCACAGCGCGCTTCAGTTGTCCGGTTGCTGTTTTTATCGTCGCCACTCGAACTCGGCCATCCGCACCGGGATGAGTCTCAGTGATGCGACCCATCTTCCAGCAGTTCGTGTGTTTGGACTCATCTTGGACAATCACCACATCGCCTGGCTGCACATCTCGCTGCGTGTCCATCCACCTTTTCCGGCTCTGCAGCTGGTGCAAGTACTCCCGCCGCCACCTCTGCCAAAAGTGTTGAGTCATCTGCTGCACCAGCAGCCACCGATTCGACGCCGCGACCGACACGTCGATGATGTTGGGCTCGGGAACCGCGCTCAGCGGTTGGCCGACGAGGAAGTGCCCTGGGGTAAGCACGTTCAGGTCACCTCCAGCTGCCGATGCCACACAGAGGGGCCTGGAGTTCAGCGCAGCCTCCACCTGCGCCAGGAACGTGGCCATCTCTTCGAACGTCAGCTTGTGCTCGCCGATCGTCTTCGTCATCGCGGATTTGGCCATTTTCACGGTCGCTTCGGCCAGACCATTGAAATGGGGCGACCCTGGTGGCGCGAAATGGAACACCGTCCCGTCTTCGGCCAAAATCCCTCGCCATTCTTCGTCGCGCATGCAGATGGTAAGTTGTTGACGAAGCTCACGATCCGCGCCTACGAAATTCGTTCCATTATCGCAATATACGTCACTGCACAGGCCGCGACGCGACGTGAAACGCCGGAACGCTGCGATAAAGGCGGCCGCACTCAAGTCGCTGACGAGCTCCAGATGCACGGCCTTGGAGCAGAGGCACACGAACACCGCAATCCAGGACTTGTGCGCCTTGTGTCCACGACCCTTCGCCGTCCGGGACCAGATTGGACCTGCATAGTCGACTGCAGTGTGCAGGAATGGACGAGAGGGCCGGACGCGCGCGGCTGGCAGGTTGCCCATCTTCTGCGTCAGGGTGAGTGGACGAGCTTTTGTGCAGATTACACATTTGTGCACGACTGATCGTACCCTTCTCCTCTCATTCAGGATCCAGTATCGTTGGTGCAGGTGGGCGCTCGTGGCTTGGGGACCACTATGGAATACGCGCTCATGGGCATCCCTGATCAGCAGCTCCGCAATCACATCCTTGCTGCCCAGCAACACCGGATGCGCTTCATCATATGACAGGTTCGCGTTGGCCAAGCGTCCACCCACACGCAAGAGCCCCTTGGCGTCGACAAACGGCGACAGTTTTTGCAGATGCAGTCGGCGTAACGTGCTGCTGTCGTTCATCAATTCGGCCACTTCTCCGAACTCGTTTTCCTGCGCGCTTCGCAGTTACAGAAGCCGCGCTTCATCAATCTCCTCGGCGGTCAATGCCCTTCCGCTGTGCGGCCGCAGCCATTTGCGACAGTAGGCGGTAACTCGCAGCAATCTTCTCCACGAAGAAACCCGGTAAGCCATCTCGAAAATGCCTTTTCTTGTTTGCACGACGTTGCTAATCACCTTCTTTGCCTTCTCTTCCATCAGTGACTCGTCTACCTCCATATGCTTCTGCTGCGGCCACTGTTCTCGAGCTTCATGGAGCCATTGCGGACCGCTCCACCACAGCGGGTGCTCCCTGATCTCCGATGGCATAATCCCCCGAGACGCCACGTCGGCGGGATTTTCGACTCCAGGCACATGTTGCCAACGCATCACCATGCTCGTCTGGATTTCGCTCACGCGATTGGCCACATATGTCTGCCACATATTTGCGTGCTGTCGCAGCCACGCCAGTACTATGGTTGAGTCCGTCCATGCAAATACGTCGACCTCATCACAACGCATTGCCTGCCGACACTGGACGAGGAGGCGACTCAACAGTACTGCGCCATTCAGCTCAAGTCGCGGGACACTCTGTTGCTTGATAGGCGCCACCTTCGTTTTTGCAGCGAGCAGCGTCACCACTACGCTTCCGTCCGGCTGCTCCACGCGCGCGTACACGCACGCCGCATATGCGATGGTGGATGCGTCAGAGAACCCATGCAGCTCAATTCTCGACAACGAGCTCGGCTAGTGCCCATACCAGCGCTGTAATCGGAGCTCCTCCAACAGCGGTAGTTCTCGCTGGAACGTCTGCCACCGTTCCACGATATCATTCGGTAAGCTTTCATCCCACTCCACACCCAACAACCATAACGATTGCATCATTGATTTGGCAGTTATTATTACTGGCGCCAACAGTCCCAATGGGTCATGTAGCTTTGATATTTCCGACAGTAATGTTCGTTTTGTTTTTGCAGCATTCGTGTCCGCCGTCGTCACTCGATATGCGAATTCGTCGCTGACGGGATGCCACCGCACGCCCAGGGCTTTGATGCTGTCGTCTTCGTCGAGCATCAGAGGAGCACGACATTCAATATGCTCGTCTGGCAGCGTTGCAAGCAACTCGCTGCTGTTGGATGACCATTTTAACAACCGTAAGCCACCGGAAGCCATTATTTCCAACAATTCGTTTTTTAATCTCACGGCCTCTTCCACAGTGCCAGCTCCCGACAGACAATCGTCAACATAGAAGTCATTCAGCACCACCTCTGCCGCCAGTGGAAACCGAATCTTCTCATCGTGGGCCAATCGTTGCAGCGTCTTTACTGCCATGTATGGCGCGCTTGCGGTGCCGTATGTTACCGTCTGCAACCGGTAATGCTCGATTGGCTGCGTCGCGTCGCTGCGCCACAATATGCGCTGGTAGTCCTGGTGCTCCTTCTTCACCAGGATCTGGCGATACATCTTTTCCACATCGGCACTGAAGCAGACCTTGTGGCTTCTCCAGCGCATCAAGATTGCTGCCAACGTCTCCTGGAGTCGCGGGCCTGTGAGCAGCAATGCGTTCAATCCAGTGCCGTTTGACGTTGCGGCCGTTGCATCAAATACCACGCGCAGCTTGGTGGTGGAGCTGTCGGGTTTGAATACATCGTGGTGCGGCAGATAACAATGGGGCTGCGCGTCAATCTCGTCGGCCGGAATTCGCTCCATATGACCCAGATCCAGGTACGCATTCATGAATTTTTTGTACCCCTCATACATCTTCATGTACTCCAATCCTCTTTTCTCCATCTGCATCAGGCGTCTCACAGCACCCTTGTACGAGTCGCCGAGTTCCCGCCCCCCCTGCCGGAATGGCAGCTCGACTACGTACCGGCCCTCTTCATTCCGGGTCGTCGTTGTATTGAAGATGTGCTCGCAGCGTTCATCGTCCGCCGACAATAGGGGCTTGCGCTGCGTTTCTTCCTGCTCCCAGAATCTCCGCAGCAGCTCGTCCAGCTGCATTGGCGAGCATGTCAGCGATGCCGACACGATCGGCCTCATTGCTGCCGATCCGCTGACCATCCAGCCCAACGCCGTCTCTTGTGCCACCAAGCCATCCGCCTTCCGCATCCCGTTCTGCAAAATCTCCGCCACCACTGCTGCGCCCAATAGGAGATCGATACGACCCGTCTGCCAGTATCGTTCATCCGCGAGCTGGAGTCCGGCCAGCGCTGCATGTGTCGAACGCGTCACGTTCGTAGTTGGTAGGTCCGCCGTGATTGTAGACAGTACCAACGCACACACATCTAACATTTGACCGTTTTTGTTGCAGGCTGTGGCGGTAAATCTCACGCTGCCGTACGTCCTGCTCGTCGCTGCCTCTGCTACTCCTGACAGACTGATGTCCGTTGGCTGCCACCTCATCCCCAGTCGTTGCACCGCCTGCCGAGTGATCAGTGACACCTGGGACCCCTGGTCCACAAGCGCCCGCAGCTTGGAGGTGCGTCCGTCCATCGTCTTCACCAGCACCCAGGCGGTTGGCAGCAACGTCTCACGAGGATCGCTGATCGCCATTGTCGTGCACATCGAGACGCCGGCGCGGGGTGGCCCATCAAACGGAGTCGCCCTTCGCCCACCTGCTGCCGCTGCTCCACTGGAACTCGATGCCGCTGCCGCTGCTCCACTGGATCTGGATACCGCTGCTCCGCTGCTGGCTGCTGTGTCTGCCGTCGCTGTATCGGTGCCGGGCTCCGCAATGTGTAGCAGAGTGTGGTGGTTCATATTGCAGATTCGACAGCTGAAACGGCTCGCGCAAGCCTGCGCCCGATGTTTGTCCGTGCTTATACATCGAAAGCACAAACGATGTTCTTCTACCGTGGCGCGCCGCTCCGCCACCGATCGCGCTTGGAATTGGGGACAATTGTAAATTCCATGTGCGCCCTCGCAGACCACACACTGCCGGCCGCCGGGATTCGAAGCGACGATGTGTGCGTGAGCAGACCGTTTCGGCTGGTATGTATTACCTCTCCCACCCTCATACAATGCGTTATTTGACCCGTTTATATTTTTCAACGCTTCCAGCGACCCAAGAATACCGTGCAAAAATTCGTCGAGGATTTCGAATGACGGCATCTCCTTCGACGCGCCCAAATTGCGCTCCCAAGCCGTCCGCGTCGACACGTCCAGCTTGGTGACCGTGAGGACGACCAGTACATCGTCCAGATTGGTGGTCTGACGGCCCAGAACCCGCAGCGCTCGGATACAATTATTCGTGCCACTCAACAAATGCGACAACTCAGCGGCGCTCTCCCTCCTCATTACTGGTAAAGCCAACATTTTTTCAATTAATCGGAAAACCAACAGCCTCGAATTTCGAATTTCCTTTTCAGCGCATCCCATGCCGTCTTGAAGTTGCCCTCCGCCAGTTCGATTCCGGCAATCTCCTCCGCCGCCTTGCCAGTGCAGGCGACTCGCAGCAGGTGCAGCCGGTGAGTTTCGGTCAGCGTGGCGTTGCGAATGACCAACGCTGAGAACAGATCACGGAAACTCACCCAATCTTCCCATTCTCCCGCAAACGTCGGTGGCTGAATCGCAGGCATGCGGAGCGTTGCGATCTGCTGTGCGGCTGAAGCCGCTTGGCCAGCAGCCCCCAATTGGGCAACCGCCACTGCTGGTAGGAGCCTGTCTCGCATTACCTGCAGTTCCTCACGCGCTCGCACGTAGCGCTCATCGATGACGTCGTAAAAATCATCGTCGAACTGCGGCTCATACTCAGCATCCTCCACGTCGTCGCTGGCATCCCTCCATTCCCGATACGCCTTCCTGAAGTCCTTCTTCGCCTCGTCCAACTGCCCGATACGCAGCTCGATGGCGACCACAGTGGTAAGTCTGCCGACCGACTTTCCAGTATTGACCGAAAAATTGGAAATTCGATCACCCTCACGCTTCAGATTCTTGCCCAACTTGACCTCCGACATGATGTAAGTGTTTTTATTGTTTTTTGTGTGTATCACTTGCTGAAAATAAAATTAATTTCACTCGATACTCCGACACTATACTCCGCCCCGAAATTTAATTTTAAATGATCCAAATGCTCTTTATCCCGAATTAATTAAACTTCTTCAATTTTCTGATTCCGATCTGGTTTGAAGGACCAAAATGTTTCCGATTTAGTGGACTGTATGACTGATTTATACCGAGACCAACACGCGTTCCGTTCTGTGGTCTGTAAATCAATAAATGTATTTCATTAAACCGTTCAGGTCATTGCCTGGCGAGAACAGTGCGGATTTGTGATGTATAATGTGTGTGAGTGTGTGTGTGGAAATATATGATCTGGCTGTGAATAAATACATGTGCATGTGAGTTCTGTCTATCTAGCATCTAGCATCTCGCATCTCGCTTTCTAGCTATAGGCGGCTTCTACATTATATCTCTAGCTCTAGCTCTAGACTTTAGTTCTTTACTCTCTACATGTTCTGTTTGAGTGGGTGGTGGTAGTATTTGTGTTGTTTGCAATTGAAGGTTTTGGGCGATTTACTTGCTTTACGTTAAGTTCATCTAGTTGTCTGTGTTTGTGTTGTATGTGTAATTTGTGTTTAGTGTTTGTTTTGATTGACCCAGTCATCGGTCTTCCGCAATCGCCAATCGTCGCGTTCGCCCTCTGTTCCGCCATTCGGTCGTGGCGGACGCCACGACGTATTTAATAAAAATCAAGGTCCTAGGGCGCAGTGAAACGTGATGTTGTGATGTTGTTGATGTTGTTTTGATATTGTTGCACGAATGTGTCGTCGTTGTCACATTCTCCTACAAAATGAGAATATTCCAAGGTGTCAATAGTTTACTATCAATTCAGAATGTCATACTAAAAGTGGCCATCGAGAAGGCATGGGCCACCTTTGAATGATATTTTTAGCGTGTCTTCTGGATAACTAATGTTACACGTTAGCATCGACAATACCATCAACTAAGACAGTTGGTGTAAGGTCTGATTAGTCCAAAATGCTTGTTTATGTCGTAAAAGCCATTCACGGTAGATATTTTCAGTATGTTTGGCTCTGCCTCCACCAAATCTGAAATCGGAGGAACCTTCTTTCGCCTCCATTACTTCGTTGAAATACAGATTAATTATAACAGTGAAATAGATTGATCGACCGGATAGAGATAATTCAAAGCAACAGGTTCAATTCACACTAACAATGCTGTGTCATTTTTGATGATCTTGTCAGGCTGCAAAATGAACTGCGATTCAGACGAGTACTCAGGGAAAACTTCGGTCGAGTCATTCTCGAAATAGAGCCAGAAACAATTCTGAATAGCATAGCAAGAAGGTTCAGAAAATGAGCAACCGAGGCAGTCATACGGATGAAATTGTTGTTCATAAATTCATAACTAATCGGATAGAACATCTGTTCATGAAGTTACTCATGTAATGACAGCAATGATGAACATCATTGCAGCATTTTCACCGTGAAGTTACATAAAAGTAGAAGTTGTCAAATCGCATATTTCTCCTGCAAATGTACCAATTGAAGCCATCGTTCATGTCGTCGCATCATCAATCGCGTGCCCTCCCTTTATGAGCACAGCTTACAAACACACACACACAGTGACTCGACGCCGGATGCCGGATCATATGTCTAATCTCTGCGGCCATCATACAGCACACAAGCACGGAATGTGCGTATCATAGTATATTGTATACACTATGCTGGCAACAGTCGTTGATGATGATGATTTATATGTTAATTAGATTTTGCTCTTATTGAGACACACAGACGTACAATTGCATTCGCCCCCGATTGCTAGCACTAATGCCGGCGAGCATTAATGCACTGTCTGCAGTGTCTGAACGGTCTTGTGCTTAAGTTGGCTTCGGCAATAAAAAGGCGTTGTGAGAGACTGTGGAATGTATACATCTATGAAACTACATGCGAAATACTCTCTAATTGGGACTACAATTTATAGTCCAATCCATAATATCTCTCGCATTCCCAAGATCATTCGCACGGAATTTCCAAACATTGTTTTCATATCTTCAGGATATAAGGAATCTTTAGCTATCCAACTTTTCTGTTTCTAGTTTTCGTCAATTGAGACCCGATTTTCATGAGATTTTCAAAAAACCTTATAGGAGGTTGAATTCACTATAGGTTTGAGGGTTGAATTAACAGTATAACAACAACAAAAACACATTTTTGGTTCATTTATTCAGTTCAGTTCTATACATTAAGAGTTGATGCTAGCAACTGTACATCTTGAAATCATAATCGCAAATGTCGTTCATAATTAAAATGAAGTTGAATGCATAATGTGGGTTTAAATATCATGATGGATATGCGAAGTACTACATGGTCTGATAAGTAATGAGTAATGAGTCTTGCAATGAAGAACCCACAATAACAACTGACATAACTGACAAAATAATGACAGTTCGGTGATAAGATTATTTAGGACTAGCGGCTGCGCCGCTAGCGCCTGCGGCGGGCTTTTCAGAGCTCGCTTCGCTCGCCCGGTGGGTCCCGATGCAATTACAAAAACAAATTTATGGCACAAACACGCTCAGGGTCGACCTGAACACACTCTCAAATTTTCAGCCCAATCGGTTGAGCCGTTTAGCCGGCCATGCATTACAAACAAACAGACAAACAAACAAAACGGAATTCAGTTTTATCTATATAGATGGTCAATAATACATTTTGTTTTCATCAGAAATATTGTTCCTACATAGGTTTTTTTCATATTTAATGTAATATCGTACAAATTCCAGTAGATAGTGATCGCCCACAACTTCAGACCAGACCATAATCGTCATCTTCATAAACATATGGACCACATTTGCTCAGACTACTAATTATTATTAATTGTCACAGCTACTTGCGCTTGAACAGCGCAGCGTCGCTGCACTCTCACTACATAAAACATGAAATTGCCACCGGAACACGTAACATGAAGTCCGGGCAATTTAAAGAGCACGCGGCTTAGCTGCGTAGATCAATTGACGCACAACGCACACATTAGACCCTATATACAATGTATACGTGTAACAATTGCTCGGCGAAACAAGAGGGCACTTTAAACTGGCGCGCTGCTATGCCACACATTCGAGAGCGCGTCGAAATGAGAGTGAGTGTTTTTTTTTATTTCTGTTCTGTTCATCATTGTGATGTTTATCCCAGCTCAACGTTAATTGCGAACGCACAACGCAACATCCTCCTCCTCGAACGCTCTTGTGTCTGAGCAATTGCAGATAAGTCGTAATTCTTTCTAGTACAGTACATACAGTTGGTAGCAATATGAAGTTACCAAGAAATATGCTGGACTTTGGAGCTCATTTTCACAGAACTAGGTGTTCCAAATGACTGAATATATTTGTATCAGGAAGATCTACTTTTCCCTAATAGCTCTGCGGAATTTCATGATTGTGGTGAAATATCTTGATGAAAGGTAGTCATCCGGAAACTCCGCAGAACAATTGAGAACAATCTTCCTGAAAAGGAGCTGGAAAGTGCAGCATGATTTGTGGTAACTACATATTGCTAGGTACTGTATGTACTATATGTACATCGCGTACATCAACAACAACATCATCATCATCATAGTCGGTGGAGCTCGCGCTAAGTGCTTGGACTTGTATGCAGCGCTGTTGACTGGGGAGGGAAAAACCGTCAAGAGTTTTGCTATCAGAAGTTGGCTGCCTGCGCAAAAAGTACACTGAATAGAGACAACAAGAGCTTGAGAACACAATTTGTATTCGCTGCCATATGTTGTTGTGCGTACATACTAGTATTAGGTTTGGTTCATTCGGAAGTGTGTAGAACCTGTTAACCGGTTAGTTGGAATTTTACGACGCATTTTTCTGAATTACTTTATAAATGATTTTACAATATTGTAGATAACCCTTTCATGTCGAATGTTCTGATGATTCGTTTTTGTTGTTGCATTTGTGGATGTTTTTCTTCAATTGGTTAGTATAGACACTTTTGTCGATATTGCGACAAGGTGTTCTGTTGTCTCGTCAAAACAATTATATGAAAACAATTATATCAACATTGAACGTTGAGACATAAAAATGAATACATATAATAACAACCTCAATTGTGTACATTGTACAGTGAGCTTGAAATTATATAAAATAAAATGTATCAGAAATATGTGTATTTCATTTCCAACCGTTCATGATGAAACTGATATTTGCTGAATGGTTTGAATTTGTATCCAAATTCAAATTCCAAGTACGTGAAAAGTGTATCTACCGATTTTACCAAAATCGGAATTTGAAGTTAATGAGATCGTTCGTTAATTGAAATCAACCGAACCAGACGTCAATTGAAAAAAACAACAATCTTTACATGCGTTCACCCGAACGCATCACGTTAATCAACGCGTTCTCTGGAACGAGATGATTAATGGGCGCGAATGCATTGCAAGCGCTATTCTTGTGTGGATGCGTGCTCGAATGTGTTGAAACGCACTGCACTTGGTGGCGGCGAGTGTGCGTATTCTATGAGAGAAAAGCCCCGCCTAAGTAGCATAAGACGAGCGAGCTCGAACATACCGCTACATATGTAAGTACAGGGTGCGCCATATTTGATGGAACTAACAGGCAGTCCGGAAAGTCCGTATCGTTTGGTAGGAGGACACTTTTTTAGAAGAAATTATTTTTGAATATTCAACATTACAACTTTCAAACGACTCGAAACAAAAATTAACTTCTGGTTCGTTCGATATTTCATTTTGATTGAACTTTCTGTTGTTATTGCAAATGATAGAAAACATCGTTTTTCGTGTCATTGTAAACCCAATTTAAATGTTGGGAAAATTGGGCCAAGGTCAAACAATTACTTCAGAAAATGTTATATGAGTTTGGCTCCAGATAAAACAAAGTTTGCGACTTTTTTAAAAATTCCGTACTGGCCATTTGGACATTAAGGATGATAATCGTACTAGGCGTCCAAATGTGACAGTTACAGACTAAAACATATAGAAGTGCACAAAATAAGTCCGGAAGACCGAAAAGCACGGTTGCTAAAGATCGATGATACCCTACAGAAGGATAAACAATTTTCGATTTGTCCTTGGATATGCTCTTGGACATGCCAGAGCTCTTTGTAAAATCTCTGCCGCGCGATCTCAAAATCGACCAAAATATATACGTGATGTTATTTCTGAGAAGTGTTTTGGGCTGATCGATCGCGGTTAAGCTACTTTTTTATAATGCTTCTTGGCACCATCATCACTTTCCGGAGTCCAATAAGTAGTTCACAAAAACACAACAGTCGGATGGCGTGAAGCTCAAAATGCGGGTCCACCAAGAAAATATTTCGCATGTCACTGTAAACAATGGCATGAATCAATGGAAAAAAGCTATGAATTGCGACCTTATTCACAGTATTATCCGGATATGGCTCGACTATTATCGACTATTTTATGTTTCAGGCCTTTAGAAATATTATCACTGGAAAGAGATACGAAGGACATCGAAAAGTTGGAAGATCTCAAAATTCATAGTATCGTCCTCCAATAGAACTATATGTTGATAATTCTGAAATAATTTTATCTAAAAAATGTGTCCTACTACCAAACGACATGGCCTGTTATGAGAACATCGACAACTTTGACCCTTCATACATTTTTTTTTTCATTTTATTATAGTCTATTACAATTTGTTGGGAATAGTTTTAGAATACTCAAACTCATCATCGTTACTAAATTCGCGCCTTAGAGAAATTGGCTGCATTTCATCGAGTCTTCTTAAGACATCCATCTGTATAAGTGTATGATTTTAATATGTAGGAACATATAAGAAACATAAATCAAGTTAATTTTTTTTTTCCGACACCAAATTTTACAGTTTTAGCTAAAATAGATAGGAGTGCAAAAACTACCCCACACTTTTCAAATCGTCGAAAAAACATGCACTCGTTTTTTTTGCGAATAGCTCAATGCATTCATTTTTCACATGACAACAATATTCAGCAGAAACATAGCCTGATACATTGTCTTGCAGTTTTTGTTGTTGTTTTTTTTTCTTCAATTTAAAATCGATTGTAAATTACCCAGTCGTATTATACCAAAAAATGTTTAGGCCAGAAAGAGGATAACATCGAATGGGATAGAACATAAACAATAAAAATACATGTTCATGCCCAAGGAGGTTACTTTCGAACCCCACCTAGTATATGCCCATAATACACATTGAAATGACAGCACCAACCATACATCTTGGTGCTCGCGAGCATAAAACATCACAACAACAACAGCAGCAGCAGCATCTGCTGCGACGACTGCGAGGAGGAGGCAGCAGCAGCAGCGCTCAACATAATAGCATTATTCTGGCGCATATGCGTCGTGTTTGCGTGCACTTGCCGGATGCAGGCAGGCGCATGCGTTGATTGTATTTCACTTCAGACGGAGCACTCGCATTCAGTCAGTTTGGCTGGCCCCGTTGCGAGAGAGATGGGCGGAAGGTTTGGAAAGAATAATTGACTAATGGATATAGAACATACTATAGTCATGCACGCTCTCCGGCGCTGCGAAGGGCGTCTCGTGCGTGTTCTCGTTGGTGAGGCGGCCGTCATTCGCGCCGGTATGTTTGCCAGAGATAAGGAAACATTTTAATATTAGAGTACGACGGATTAATTTTTGCATATGGGCAATTTTTGCACCCTTCTTATGTCCTTAAATATCGAAGATTAGTTAGTTATAGCCCTATATGTGATTTTGGTGTTTTCCTCACGATAACTCTCCTCCAATCAATGCGTTGCGAATAACATACGAAAAATGAATATAAATATCGAATGATTGGCTTCCAAGCGGAATTTGCCGGTTAATTTGATTATTTTTGTGTTTTAACGATAGTATGACTATCCATCGAGTAATGGAGGTAATTCTTCAACAGGTAAATGTTACATTCGATTTTATTCGATTGACGGAACATAAATAAGGCCTATATGTTTTTCCTACATAGTTTCAGCTGAAATAGGCAGGGGTGCAAAAATTACCCCGCACTTTTCGAAACGTCGAAAAAACATGCCCTCGTTTTTTTTCCTAATAGCTCCGTGAATTAAGTTTCCACATAATAAGAATGTATAACATAATCATAGCCTGATAAAATGTCTTTCAATTGCATTTTTCCGTTTTAAAATTGTATGCAAATTACGATCGCGTGAGCTCTTCGTGCTTACTATGCAAAAAATACCCTGTCTCTTTTGAATACTCGTCGGACTAGTTAGAGTGTTCCAGATGAACTATTAAAAATACTCAACATATTATTAAATACTTCTAGACACAAATGTTTTGAATATCTTGACCGTATTAATGTGATGGGTAAGTGTATGTGATGTGTATGTGCCCATCACCCATACGTTCCTCGCCTATTTTACTAGCGTTCGGTTTTCTAGAGTTTAACAATCTACCGGTCGAAATCCTCCATTCATTTTCAAATACTGATTGAAGACGCAATTTTTATGAAGTCTGATGCTCGCTAGTTCGGTTGTGGCAAGCATCGAGTGTGTTTTCAGTTCGAATGATAGCAGTCTACTCGTTCGCAAGCCGTACACTTATTGGAACAACGACAAACATGGGTCGAGAGATGTTGTTGATTAATGTTGATTTAATCCGTCTGGAGGAGGGCTGACTAGCTAGTCTGAAGCGCTTGGTATGTTGTGACTCACAGATCGAGTCCGAGCTCTAGAGCAGAGATGATAATCTTGAAAAATTACTATGTTATATAATGTTCTACATTAATTACATTGCAATTTCCAATTTGTATACGTAGAAATGCCATTTTCTACTTCAACTTATCATTATTATACATTGATGATTTGGGATGATACTCTTATGCTACATTAATGTCTCTCTATTCATCATCTTCCCCACATTTTGATTTTCTAAATAAATTAACACGTTTGCTCTATAGTGAGTTCTGTTGAATTTGTCAGATTACACCATATATAATATTTGCTGCATGTATAATATTTGTCAATAGAAAGTTATAGCAAGTTGAATTTGTCATTCGTATGATTAATATGGTTACTTGGTCTGTTTAGATTGCCTATAACAAAGGCATTAGACCACAGACTTCCAACTGCATTAGCTTTATTGACGCGTATTCAAGTCAGCTTTAAGATGACATCAAATTGAATCAAGTATATTGCGTGTCGTCTGAGTGGCGTAGGGGTAGAGTACCTGCCTCACGATCGGAAGGTCCTGGGTTCGAATCCCGGTATGGGTGCGGGTTTTTTTCTTCTAACGATGATCCAAAGGAAGGATGTTAAATGTTGCCTAGGGTTGCTCTTTGGATCGCTGTGCTAATCACATGGCATCTTTAAACCCGAAACCGATTATGAAGCCCTGCTACTCTTCACATACAAGGAGAGTATAGAAGGGAGGCCAAGACCTGTAATGGGTTGTAGTGCCACCAAATTATTATATTATATTGCGTGTTCATATTTTTTTATATTTTTTAGTGAATTTTTTTGTATCTTTTTTGCACCCAACCCGAAATATTGCCAATTACACTAGACGACACTTTTTTTATCGGCCTTCTGTATAAACTTTTCTGACGTGTTTTTATCTCCTAATCACGAATCCGAAAAGAAAAAATGATTTTCAGGAAGGCTTTCGAAGATAATGGCGTAAGTTGTATTTTTCGACATGACCTCAGACAATTGCCCATATCTCATGTTTTAATTTTCGTAGGGCGATCTGCCGCACATCGAACGAAAGCTTATTAAAAATGCTACAATTTATATGAACATTGTTTTTAAGTTACATTGATAGTTTCAGTGTTACCGAACAACAAAAGTAGAAAATAGTGAGAAAAGTGCTAAAATTATTAAAATAAAATCACGCAAACAACTTTTTAGTTAATAAAACTTGAAATATCACCAGTTTTGTTTTCACTGACTCTTAGCTGAAGTTCTTGCGCATCTTTCGAGCTGTCACGTGGTTTTATCTATGCGAAGATTTCAAAGTTATTCGGTGTTAAACTATGAGATGTTCAATTTTTTTTTAGAGAGAAATGTATTGATGAGAACAACAAAAATCGAACTAAAGATGTAGTTTTGTTAACATTGGTGAGATGTTCAAAAAAATATATTACAGTTTTGGTCTGCGAACTATTTTGTAGAAGTTGACTTTTACTACGATGGTCGAAAATGGTACATTTTTCACAGGATTTCTAAGTCACAACACCTGAATTAAGCCACAGATATTATCATGTGACAGCTTAAAAGATGCGCAAGAATACAAGCCAACAGACAATAGGAAAATAACTGGTGATATTTTGTATTTTATCAACAACAAATTAGTTTTCGTGATTTTATTTTCATCACTTTTGAACTTTTTTCACCATTTTCTGCTTTTGATGTTCGGTAACACTGAAACTATCAACATTATTGAAAAACAATGTTCACATAAATTGTAGCATTTTTAATAAGCTTTCATGTGATGTACGGCAGATCGATAGACGAAAATTAAAACATGAGATATGGGCAATTGTCTGAGGTCATGTCGATAAATACAACTTACGCCATTATCTTCGTAAGCCTTCCTGAAAACCATTTTTTCTTCTCGGATTCGTGCTTAGGAGATAAAAACACGTCATAAAAGTTTATACAGAAGGCCGATAAACGCCATAACTTGATTTTTGTTACCCAGTGTTATTCATAACAACTACACGAACAACTTGAAAAAATCATAACAAAAAAACTAATCCATGAAAAAAAAATTATTATGATTTTCGTTTTTAGGAGCACAAAACACATTTTTATATTTGAAGCGAGTATCTCACCAAAAGTCGAATTTTGTCGGGTAGTGTTATAGGAGAACGGAGGATTGCACAAAAATTCGAGTGATGCAGTTTTGCTACGAAATCACAATTATATTTTGTACGATAAAATCAATTGAGCAACGTCTTATCCGCATCTTATAATAGAGCCTTTACTTTTGACAAACGAAAAATTGACCCTGTGACCCTGTTAAATCCCATAAACCGTCGAGGAAACACTGATTTTTTATAATGAGAGTGAAATAAAATATTTCTTCAGGTGCCAATTGTTCGTGTGTCAAGTTTGGTTATATCATAACTTACTCTTGGCGCAGAACAATGAGCGAGTACTCGAATAAAATGTATATAATCGTGCACAAGCACAAGTCCTCGTCATTCGAACAAAAAAATACGAAAATCGTTGGTTTTCAGGGTCATCAGTAATGGCTCCACCATTGGAGACGGTAGAGACTTTTCCCAAACGATTTTTTCGTAGATAATAGAGAAGATCGTTCTCAACAAAACTGCATCACTACACAACTTGTGCCATTGTCCCTTCTCCTTCGAACCGTGAAATAAAAATGTTTCAAATTAAGGAGCGAGACTAGTGAATCCAATTCTCAGATTGGCATTTTTTTAATTATATTTTATGGATATGTTGGGGATTTCCATTTCGTTCGACAAAATATTCCAGGACGAACAAAACCGTCATGTTTACGAAGCCTGTTTTATGAACCTAATTTTTGCTAAA
>CAXHKQ010000117.1:0-30480 GCA_964017145.1 Agrocybe praecox
GACCAGTCAGGAATATTGGACAATGAAGCAGATGGGGCTGGCAACTGCCAGACCTGGTAGGTACCATTCTGGATATATGCACTAAGTGTGGCAACTACCAACATTTCATATAAGAATGTGACTGACATGGCTGAAGCATCAGCAGTCGTCCTACCATGATAAAGTACCACTAGTGAACGATTTTGACGTCGTCCATCTCAGCGAGGGTCGTTTGCTACGAGTAAGAAATGCATTACGAACTGCACCGTTACAGCACGTGTCTCAACAAATTCCAGGAGGTTGGCAGAGTACTCGGTTGTGGGGCCTCAGGATAGCAAAGAATATGCCTGGATCCAAACAGCGAATGGTTCAATGAAGTGGTGGAGTGCGGCGTGATGGAAGAACCAACGAACATCAAAAAAAAGCGCGTTAGAAGTACTGTTTGGGTGCGTAATGCTTTGTTTTTATTTCGGATTGCATTTGAATGCATATAAATGTATGCAGCGAAGGCCTCACATTGTATGGAAGAATCAGCACCGCCAAACTTACCTAGAGGAGATCGCTCGATGGGCTGGAAGGGGTGATTTTTCCTCCCCAAAGCATTGCCCTGATTGCTTAGCCCGTTGCGTTGAAAAGCCCTCACTTCCCGAATATCGCTGTGATGAGTGCTTGGTTCCTGACCTGGTCTGCTCCACCTGCTGCGTTAAGAGGCACGCCCACAACCCTCTCCACCACATTAAGGTAGCGTATCTATTCAGAACCTATCAGACACCCATCCGCTTAGATCTCTTCTGTCACAGGAGCATCACAAGCAAGCTGAAGTTCACTCGTCAGCAATATCGAGCCTCAACCCCACCCAGAAAGCAAAGGTTGGGGAGGCCCTCATGGAGATAGACCGACATCTCCCTGAACTCACAGAGACTTTCTCACCCGTCGCGACAGAGGCTCATCCTGGAAACAGGTTGTTGGATTTATTCGATGACCGATTCACTTTCGAACCATGCCCTACTGACGACGAGTCAGCGGACGCAGTTCGCGTAGGTCTTAATCAAGTGCTTCGTGAAGCACAAGACCAAGAAACAACGGTGTATTGTGCGGTCGACGCTTCAGTGCCGAACGATGTACAGCGACAGGCGGTCTCAACTGCCTTACTATACCGGGGACATGAACGGATTCACACCGTATCACATCCTGCCAGACGAGTGACTGCGCCCGATGCAGAACTCTTTGCCATTCGCTCAGCGATTGTCCTTGCCACTCAGCAGGATGATTGCGAACAGATAGTCGTATTCACAGACTTGATGGCCTCGGCCAAGCGAGCGCTGGACCCTACCCTCCATAGTGGTCAAGGACATTCCTTGGCCATATGTCGAGCTCTTCAACCGTGGCTAGAAGAAGATGCCGCATGCAAAGTAAACTTCATTCAGGTTCCGTCGAAACTGAAATGGAGAATACACCAAGAGGCCAACGACATCAGTCGTGCTCAAGTCGAACCTGTTGGGGACCACCCGGCTACTTCATTGGATAGTGTGCAGAAGGCCGTCACTAAAAGCGTACAGGAGGAATGGAAGGCTCTCTTCCGTGACCCCAACTATCGAGGGCATAACTTCTTGCCTCTCAAGAATCTCGCCGGGGATTTACTCGAGCCGACGTATCTTCAAGAAGGTACCTGGCTCCGTGAAGTGAAAGACGTGCACATACCGTACGTCGCGAGGATGATGAGATGCACCCTCAATCACACTCTGATTGGTGCTTACTACGAGCGCTTCAACATTCAAGAATCTCATGCATGCGAATGCGGTCGGGCCTTTGCCCGCCTTCGCAGACGTAGCGTAGTAGATAAATCTTGCTTAGCATGCTCATGTATGTAATGTAGGGACCGGACTGCAATCGCGCACTGGAATACAAGTGGGACTTCGGTCCTTTGATTTATAAAAAAAAAAAAAACTATACCGGGGGCATGAACGGATTCACACTGTATCACACCCAGCCGGACGAGTGACTGCTCCAGACGCAGAACTCCTTGCAATTCACTCAGCGATTGTCCTCGCCACTCAGCAGGATAATTGTGAATGGATCGTCGTCTTCACCAACTTGATGGCTTCGGCCAAACAAACACTGGATCCCACCCTCCATAGTGGCCAAGGACATTCTTTGGCCATCTGTCAAGCTCTTCAACCGTGGCTAGAGAAAGATGCTGCATGCAAAGTAGACTTCATTCAGGTTCCATCAAAACTGCAATGGAGGATACACAAGGAGGCCCATGACACCAGTCGGGCTCAAAACGAACCAGCCGGGGTCCACCCGGCTACCTCTCTTGATAGTGTACAAAAGGTCATCACTAAGCAAGTTCAGGAAGAATGGAAGGTTCTCTTCTGCGATCCCAACTACCGAGGGCACAACTTTATGCCACTCAAGAACCTCGATGGGGGTTTACTCAAGCCAACGTACCTTAACCAGGGTACATGGCTCCGCAAAGTGAAAGGTGAGCTTGTAACGCTCGTCGCAAGGATGAACAGATGCATCCTCAATCACGCTCCAATTGGTGCTTATTACGAGCGCTTTAACATTCAAGGAACCCATGCATGCAAGTGCAGCCACCACCTGCAAACGTGCGCACATATATTGCAAGTGTGTACGAAGCATACACGCGAGCGAGACGGTCGGACGCCCGAAACTCTGAAGGCCCTGATCAAGTTCTTGGACGACAACAATGCAGCGTTTGCGTTCAAGCGACCTGCAGGGGTCGGATAAGCAGGCTGGGCTCGCGCTCGGCCTGTGGAACAGCCTCTTCCTGGACTTCGGATTCTTTGCCATTACAATGGTGTGCGCTCTAGTACTCCAACTTGTGGGATTCATCCTGACCCTGCGGGGGCGTTGGGGGCCCTTTAGTGGGTACCTTTGCTTGTGGGTTTCGGCCTGACCCTTTGGGGGCGCACGGGCTAAGCGGAAGCAGCAATGTGACTTGGAACGTGAGGGGACTGCGGAATGGGCAGGAGTTGGACTGTGGGTTGGACTTGATGCCCGGCCATAATGCTCACTTGCTTGCGCCATCGAACCAGCAACATTCTGACTGCCTAATGGTGGTCTGCCATCTTGGCGGGCCTTAAGCCTGCCCTCGCAAACATAGTGTAGTACTTAAATCTTGCTTAGCATGCCACTGTATGTACCCGGCTACTTCTTTAGATAGTGTACGGAAGGCCGTCACTAAAGGCGTACAGGAGGAATGGAAGGTTCTCTTCTGTGACCCCAACTATTGAGGGCATAATTTCTTGCCCCTCAAGAATCTCGACCACCTGTATATGCTAGTGTTATATATGATATACAGGCAGTTGCCTAAATAGCTGATAAATGCATGTGGGCAATTGCCTACCTTCCCTTTTGGGAAGGTCTTTTTTTCGAGGTTTTTAGGTGCTGCGGCAGGCATATATGGGTGAGAAATCGCTTGGGGAGGCGGGCATAGGTGTTTTAGAAGCCGAGGAGCCGCATAGGAGGGCGGGAGCAGGGGTGGGGGGCTTGTAGGGAGGGCGGGCGCTGGTAAACATGACCAAACACGCCGCCGAACGCACGAAATGGCCTCTTTGGGCGTTGGGTTGGCTATTTCGATGGGTTCGGGGTCATTTGGGGGTGGGAAACTTGGCCAATAAATTCATATATATTAATAATGATTTTAGGTACACTATGCGCGCCTATTGGGAGGAGTGGAGGGGTGGATGGCTGTGGATGTAGTTGGATAATGTTGATTTTATTAATAGATCTAATTTTAGCGTGAGCGCGCAGTCTATTTTTGATATAGCACGCACTCCAGATATTCGGAATATATTTTCCGGTTTGATTAGATTAGATTGCATACCTAAAATAAGCTGATTTCGTTGCATTTAGGTGACTACTTCCAAATTTGGTAGTTATTGCCGTTTTCGTCTAACTGGTTTGTGTTCATTTTTTAAAATATAATATTTTATTTCTGAAAACATGGAACATATCTAATTTAAAATATATCATACATTTACATAGAGAGAACAAAAAAAAAAGTACAAAGGAGCACAAAAAAAAACATACCCTGTTATGTGTGGAGGTAGTTGGGGACAGCAGCCATGGTTGGAGTACCTGGCTGCTGCAGGTCGTGGTACGACCAGTGTGACCAGCGTCAAACGCTGCCACCTGGCGCATACCACGGCCACCCGCACTCATAAACGCACTTGTCATCATCGTCGACTTGACGTTGACGTTGACGGACGTCTGTTAAAGGGAGCGAGTGCGGGACGCTGTGAGCTACCTGGTGACCCAATATGGTGCACCCAAGACGAAGGACTGAGGAGCTATGAAGAGCTGAAGTCCAGAGTGAGTAACTAAGTGTATTGAGACATAAGACATACTACTGACCTGAAGTCCAGAGTGAGTAACTGGGGACTTCAGGCTTTGGTCTACAGACTTATATATGCTAAGGCATGTAAGGGATGTAACAGATGTGAAACGTGTGAGAACGTGAAACGTGTAAGAGCGTGAAACATGTAAGAGCGTGAAACATGTAAGAGAAGATGAAACATGTAAGGGAAGTGAAACATGTAACAGAGGGTGAAACATGTGAGAAAGGTGAAGCGTGTTTCAGGATGACAGAAGTGTGATGAACCTCCTGAGAGGTCTGGAAGGTAGGGACTTGGAGGGAAAATTCTAACACCCCCCCATCATCTGACAAGTCTACAAACTGAAAGACAGAAACAAAATGAAAGGAAGGAAGGAGGTGAAAAAGCGAAAATGCAAAGTAGAGTTATACCTTAATGCCAACATTGTCCCTGCAGTATTTGACTTGCTCAGCTGGTAGAGCCTTGGTGAGGATGTCTGCAAGTTGCTCCTTGGTGGGAATGTAGATGGGATGAATCATCTTGTCATGGACAGCATCCCTGAGCCAATAAAAGCGCAAATCCAAGTGCTTCATGCGTCCATGGTGTTCTGGGTTCTTGGAGACACTGATTGCTGACTGGTTGTCAATGTTGAGAGGAGTGGGGGTGTCTAAAGCGAAGCCAAACTCATTGAGTATGTTGCGCATCCATGCAATTTCCTTCCCAGCTTCAACAGCAGCAATGTACTCTGCTTCTGTGGTAGAAAGCGCCACAACTGTCTGCAGCTTACTGCTCCAACTAATTGCACCACCAGCCATCATGGTCAAGTAACCTGCAGTAGAGCATCCAGTGTCCTTGCAATCACCATGAGCAGCATCGCAGTAAGCAGCAAAGACGTCAGCACCAAGTTCACCAGAGTAGTGCAGCTTGTGTTCCAGAGTTCCTTTGAGGTAACGGAACAAGTGCTTGACTGCTGACCAGTGCTTGGGACCTGGATTGGAGCTGAAGCGTGCAAGAAAAGCGACCACATAGGCAATGTCAAGACGTGTCATAGTGGCAAGATACTGAAGAGTGCCAATGGCACTGAGATAGGGAATGGTTCGCATGAATTCAATGTCTTCTGGTGTGGAAGCGCCCATCTCCTTTGTTAGGACAGTGTTGGGAGTCATAGGAGTGAGGACAGGATGGCAGTCAGACATACCATAACGCTCTAGCATGTCCAAAATGAACTGGCACTGGTGGAGGGTAATAGAGCGTTTGGAGCGATCTCTGGTGATGCCAATACCAAGGAGGAACTCTGTAGCACCCAGGTCTCTGCATTTGAAGTGCGATGCAAGCTCCTTCACAGCAGCATCAACAGCAGTGGTGGATCTTGATGCAAAGGTGATATCATCAATGTAGATGGGGACAAAAATACTGTCAGGGCAACACTAAGATCAGTGTGACAAGGCCACCAACAAAGACAAAGCAAGAGAGAGAGAGAGAGAGAGAGAGATGAAGAGAGAGAGAGACACTCAATGGTTCTAAGAGATCACACCAATGATAGTGGATATCCTAAGAGATTGAAGCTGGGGCTACAGCTACCTACATGTCCAGTATATATACCCTACAGCTATTCTAGAATATTCCTACATTACATCATGAAACAGAAGGATGAGTAAGACAATGATATCATAAAGAAATGATGAATAAGACAATGACATCATGAAACAAGAAGAAGAATGATGTGGAGTGATTGAGGCAGTGCTCATGGGAAATAAAGATGATAAGTATCTAATCAAAGATCTGAGTGATAATCAAAGAGATAATCAAGGAGATAATCAAGGATGTAAAAGAGATAAGATATCTACATAATTAAGAAAGGGAAAAATACAAAATAAATGTATAAAAATAAGGAAAAATAGGGGAAACCCTGACATCACCCCCTCTCTAAGGCACATTTCCCACAATGTGCACATGTATGACTAAGTTTAGAGGGTTTCAGAGGAGGAGGAGGTTCAGTGAAGTTAATTAAAGGTAAAAAAGAAAGTCTATCAAATGTAAGAGCAGAAATCCTTCTGGGTGCAGCTGGATGCTTGGCATGAAATTCTTTGATTGATTTGGCTGCCTTCTTCAAATATTCAGCAGGTTCCCAACTGCTTTCTTCATTTGGATAATTCTTCCATTTAACCAAGTACTGCAGTTTATTTCTGAATAATCTGCTATCCTTGATGTACTCAACTTCCCATTCAGGATTTTCTCCTTTAATGACAGGTGGAGGTCTAGAGGGAGGCTTCCTTCCAACAGTATCAGGATGGTAGGGCATGAGCTTGACTACATTGAATACTGGGTGGATTTTCATGGTTTTAGGGAGTTTGAGCTCATAGGCATTTGAACCAACAACTTTGGTGATTTTGTATGGTCCATATCTTTTGTCATCCAATTTCTTGGAAGGCCTATCAGTCTTTAGATCTTTTCCATCCAGCCAAACCATGTCTCCTACTTTGAATTCTGTAGGTGTACCTCTGTTTCTATCATAGAATTTAGCCATGTCATCAGCAGCCTTCTTGAGTGCAGACTCTGCTTCTTTCCTGGCCTCTTCCATGTTTTTGACAAAGGTATCTACAGTGTCCATCTTGCTGTCTCTGAAAGGTTCTGTGCCCATTCTTGGATGTCTACCATTATTGAGCATGAATGGTGTCTGTCTGGTAGAGGCCTGAACTCTGTTGTTATAGGAAAATTCAGCCAAGGCCAACCATTCTACCCAGTCATCCTGTCTATGGTTTATGAAGAGCCTGAGATATTGTTCTACTTCTTGGTTGACTCTCTCAGTCTGACCATCAGTTTGAGGATGGTAGGCTGTAGATGAAGCAGTCTGAATACCCAGTATAGAGTTGAGCTCTTTCATGAACTTGGAGACAAACTGAGGACCTCTATCACAGATGATTTTGATAGGTAGACCATGCAATTTCCAAACATAGTCCCTGTAGAGCTTAGCAGTACCTTCAGATGTGACCTCATCTGTGGTAGGTATAATGTGAATCATCTTGCTAAGCCTGTCTACAACTATCATGATGGCATTATACCCTTGACATTCAGGTAAGCCAGTGATAAAATCCACAGAAATAGTCTGCCAGATATCAGAAGGAATTTCAGTAGGAGTCAGGAAGCCAACAGGTTTAGCAGGGAATGTCTTGGTCCTATTACATCTATCACATCCTCTGGTGTAGGCTGCAATATAATGGGACATCCCTGGCCACCAATAATTTCTAGAGACTAACTCTATTGTCTTCCATTTTCCTGGATGTCCAGCAATATAGGCATCATGATGTAGTTCCACAATTTTCCTTCTAAGGTCTTTGTCTTTTGGAACATACACCTTTCCTCTGTAGAGAACAAGCCCTTGCTCCTCTGACCATTCCTGTCCATCTATCTTCTTGGTTGAAGACTTCTTCATCTCTTGTACTGCCTTGACCACTTTCTCATCAAAGTCCTTTGCTTCTCTAATCTTCTTGAGAAGATCAGTCTCTGGACCAGCCAATGTGGTATGACCCTGTTTGAGAGCCTGGATCTTGAAGTAGGAAGGTTTGAGGAGAACTACATTTTCATTATCATTCTCCCCCTTCTTATGGTCTGATCTCCTAGACAATGCATCTGGCTTTAAGGACTTTTTACCAGGCCTATGATGAAGAGAAAAATCAAATCTGGACAAAAAGAGTGACCATCTGGCCTGCCTTCTGGTTAACTTCTGGGCAGTCATAAAGTACTCTAGATTTTTGTGGTCTGTCCAAATCTCAAAGGTATGTTGAGTCCCTTCAAGATAATGTCTCCATTCATCTAGTGCTCTGATAATAGCCAGCATCTCCTTGTCATGGATCTCATAATTCCTTTCTACTTCAGAGAGAGACTTAGACATAAAGGCTACAGGATGCCATTTTCCATCCAAACCTTCCTGAGACAACACAGCTCCAGTAGCATAATCTGAGCTATCTGCTTCAACTTTATAAGGTTTGTTGTCATCAGGGAAGATTAGAACAGGGGAGGATGTGACCTTAAGCTTTAGCTGGTCAAATGCTTCCTGGTGTCTAAGTCCCCATCTCCAGACTGTCCCTTTCTTTGTCAATTCATGAAGTGGCTTGGCAATGTCTGCAAAATCCTCTATGAACCTTCTGTAGAAGTTAACAAATCCCAAGAATGATTGAACATCCTTGACATTTTCAGGTTCAGGCCATTTGGAAACTCCCTCTACCTTGACAGGATCCATTTCAATCTTGCCCTGTGAAATGATAAGTCCAAGATATTCAATCTTTTCCTTTTCAAATTCACATTTTTCTGCTTTAAGGTAAAGTTTGTTATCTTCCAGGATTTGCAAGACCTTCTTGACTACCTCCCTATGATGCTCAAGAGTTTCAGTGAAGACCAATATGTCATCCATGTACACAATGACCACATTGCCATCAATAAGCTCTATAAAGATGTCATTCATCATAGTTTGGAAAGTTGCAGGACTGTTGGTTAAGCCAAAGAACATGACCAGTGGTTCAAACAGCCCTCTATTGGTTCTGAAAGCTGCTTTCCACTCATCCCCTTCCTTAACTCTAACATTGTTAAAGCCCCACCTGACATCCAACTTGGTGAAATATTTGGCTTTGCTGAGTTTGGTAATGATGTCAGAAATGAGAGGTAAGGGGTAAGAGTTTTTAATGGTCATTTCATTTAGCTTTCTATAGTCCTGAACTAGTCTAAGAGAGCCATCCTTCTTCTTAACAAAGAACACAGGCGATGCCATAGGTGACTTGGATGGTCTAATCCTACCAGACTTCAGATTCTCCTCTAAAAAAGCATCAAGCTCCTTTTGCTCATTTGGGGAAAGAGGATAAATCTTTGATCTGTAAGGCTCAGACCCAGGCTTTAGCTCAATAGCATGATCCCAAGGCTTTCTGTCAGGTAGCCTGTCAAAAGATTCCTTTGAAAAGACTCCCTTAAATTGGTGATAATGCTTGGGGACAGCTTCTTCAAAGGTCTTCTTTGGGGATTCAGCCTGTTGGTGAGACTCTTCTGCCAATTTCTGGGACACAGTTGAGGTAGCATTGATAGACTGCTTCTGAGGATGGAGATAAGAAATAAAAATCCTATCCTCAGGCTCAATCTCAGAGTCAGAGTCAGGTGACTGATCTACAAGATCTACACCTTCATCATCAAACTGAGGGAGCTGTCTTCTCTGTACTGCAGCTATCCTCTGTCTCTTCCTCCTGGCTCTAATCACTTCCATGTGGCAGTCAGATGGACATCTAGTAAACTGGACATCACCTGACTTCCAGTTGACATCAGGATTGTGTAGATAGAGCCAGGTATGTCCAATGATAGCAGTCTTGTCTCCTAAGTCACAAACAGCAAAGGTAGCCTTTTCTGTGTGGTTCTTGTACACCATAATCAAGTCCACTTCCTCATGAATAGAGCCACTTTTGTTGAGAGTACCATCAACATTGTAGACTGGAATGGCTCTTGGAAGTTTCCTTGTGTTGAGATTATGGTATTTTACAAAACCAGTATCCAGAAAAAGACCAGTAGCTCCAGAGTCAAGCAAAGCATCTACAGACAGCCTTTTTCCTGTGTCCATTGTCTTGAGAATGACTGACAAATGGGTAGAGGCTTTTGGTTTGTGCCCTAAGATGTATATCCTCTCAGGAGTAGAAGAAGGAGAAGAATCAGAATTTGAGGACATGATTTCTGTATCAGAGTCAGAAGAGATAGGATTGATTTTATCATTTTCATCTTCTAATACATTAAATCTATTCCATTGGGACATGTCCTTCACCAATGGTGCCTCTAAAAATTCTTCTTCTGTTCCTGTTGTTGTTTTCCTTCTTCTTCCTTAATGAGTTTCCCATAGAAGTCTTTCAACTCCTCATGGTTCATAGCATTGATATTGACTGAGGATTTGCAGTCAGCAGCCTTATGACCTTGCTTTCTGCACTTAAAGCAAATAAGTGGCCTGACTGACCTCCATCCAGAGTCAACTTCCATGGGAACAACATCTGGTTGCTTTGCCTGAGCAACAAAACCTCTCTGACTGCTTGAAAATGGAGAAGGATTGGGGGCTGCTGGCTTAGGCTGAGATTTAGGAGCCTTGGAGAAAGGAGAAGAGGTAGTAGAGGTAGACTTGTTAAAGGCTTCCATCTGTCTCCACTGCCTGTCTAGCTTGGTAGCCCAGGAGATCCAGCCATTCAGAGTCTTGGGCATATCAGGGACATTGTAGACCTTTTCCCTGAGAGACCTATTTAACCCAGTCTGAAACTTCTCAACCAAGGCAGCATCATTATACCCAGTATCAGAGACCAATTCCCTAAAGCTAGCCACATATTCATCAGCAGTTTGACTTCCCTGCTTTAGAAGATTCATTTTATGCCTGGCTGTGCTTGCAGGGTCTGGATCTCCAAATACCTCCCTGAATTCATAGACAAAGTCATCCCAAAGACCCTCTTTGGAATAATCTCCATCCAGAATTTTGGTTTTGTCTAGTGCCCATTTTCCAGCAGTACCTTCCTTCATATAGGACAGGGCACAAACAACCTTTTGAAGATCATCTGTAATTCCTTTCCCATAGAAATATAATTTGAGTTGACTGAGGAAGGTTTCTGCTTTTGACATAGAGCCATCATATGGCTCAGGAGGGGAAACCTTGATTCCAGCCTGTGAACCAAAGGTAAAGGGACCATGACTAGCAGGGGGAGGATGGACTTCTCTAGCAGCAGAGGAGAATGGTGATTGAGTGGTTGGAGGTGTGACTGACTGTTGCTGCTGCTGCCTTAAGAGAGCCACCTCCTGGGTAAGGAGAGAGATTTGTTGAAGGAGCTCCTCCACAGAGGGAAGAGTAGTGGTAGGAGTAGTGGTAGTGTCCATCTTGGTGCAGATAAAGTAGAGGCTCTCTGGTGTGTGTGTGGGAGAAGCTATCTACAAAAAGTGCCCTTGAGACTATACTAAGTAACTAAGAAAAACTATATACTGGATACCCAGTTGTCACCCCAAACACAGTGGGTCTAAACCTAGGATCACAGGATTGACTACCTGGTATTTTCCTAGACCACCAAAGACAAAAACAGTTGGCCTGAATCTGCCCCAACAGTTGGTATCCCTATCTACAAATTCACACACAACACACAGCAGAGAGTGAGCAATCCAGTAGAAAGAGAGATGTCTTGAGAAGATGTTGAAACTGGGGAGGGAGAAATGATGTAGAAGATTGGGAGAATATTGGAGGTTGAAGGGTTGGTGATGATGAAAAGGATGATATATGTGGTGAAAGGATGTGAGAGAAAATGGTGGAAAGAGAGATGAATAAATTGGTGTAGATGAGTGTAGGTTGATATGGATAAGAGTGAGATGATGGGTAGTGAGTGGTGGAGTTGTCTGAGAGAGCTTCAATCTTCTGTCAGGGCAACACTAAGATCAGTGTGACAAGGCCACCAACAAAGACAAAGCAAGAGAGAGAGAGAGAGAGAGAGAGAGATGAAGAGAGAGAGAGACACTCAATGGTTCTAAGAGATCACACCAATGATAGTGGATATCCTAAGAGATTGAAGCTGGGGCTACAGCTACCTACATGTCCAGTATATATACCCTACAGCTATTCTAGAATATTCCTACATTACATCATGAAACAGAAGGATGAGTAAGACAATGATATCATAAAGAAATGATGAATAAGACAATGACATCATGAAACAAGAAGAAGAATGATGTGGAGTGATTGAGGCAGTGCTCATGGGAAATAAAGATGATAAGTATCTAATCAAAGATCTGAGTGATAATCAAAGAGATAATCAAGGAGATAATCAAGGATGTAAAAGAGATAAGATATCTACATAATTAAGAAAGGGAAAAATACAAAATAAATGTATAAAAATAAGAAAAAATAGGGGAAACCCTGACAAATACGAACATCACCATTGGAGTAGATATAGACAGATCTGTCTGCTTCAATTCGCCTGTAGCCCATTCCAGAGAGTACACTGTGTAGCTTGATGTTCCACTGTCTTGCTGACTGCTTGAGACCATAGAGTGATTTTCGGAGCCTGAACACCTTGTTTGGTCCACCTTCATGGAATCCCTCTGGTTGTTGCATGTAGATGAATTCATCGAGATCACCATTGGTGAAAGCAGCAGAGATGTCCACAGAGCGAAGTTCAAGGTCATTGACAGCAGATAGAGCCAGAATCATGCGAAGTGTTGCAGGACGAAATGTAGGAGCAAAGACCTCAGTGTAATTGACTCCAGGACGTTGGCTGTAGCCCTTGGCAACAATGCGAGCTTGTAGCGCTCAACAGAGCCAGAAGCAGTGCGCTTTACCTTGAAGACCCATCCAGAACCAATAGCCTTTGCACCAGGTGGTAAATCAACCAACTCCCAAGTGTCATTTCCAGCAAGAGTGAAGAACTCTGCTTTAGCTGCCTCTGACCACTTGTCTGCATCTGCGCTTTTCATGACCTCTCTGTAATTTCGAGGGTCTGAAGTCGACGCAGCACCAGCAAATTGAACATGATCAAGACCATCCATATCATCCTGAGCAGTTTGGACAACCCACCACTCTCCTGGTGGCTTTGTTTGCCTGTTGGAGCGTCTGGGCTCAGGCTGAGGCTCAGGAGGTTGGGTAGATCGACCAGTTCGCTTTCTGGGAGCAGGTGGTGGTGCAGGAGGCAAGGGAGATGAAGCAGGTGGTGGAGGTGTGTGTGGAGGACTGTCTGGAAGTGGTGTTGTTTCTGGTTCAGTCTTTGGTGTGTTGGGTGCAGGTACAGGAGTGTGTGCATCAGAGGGCGAGTTTGCGACGTTTGGAGCATTTGGAGCATTTGGAGCGTCAGCAGGTGCAGCAGGAGGTGCTGGAAGTGGTTGGGGCGCATTTGGAGCATTAGGAGTGTGATTTGGAAGATTTGAAGCATCATCATCATCCCCCCCTAAATCTGGCATATCCACAGACTCTAAAAGTGGTGAAAGCGAACCAGTAGGGAAAAGGTTGATTGAGTCAGAGTGTTTGAGTCCAGGAAAGCTCCTTTTGTCAAAAACAGCCCTTTCAGAAATGATGAACTTCTTGGTGATAGGGTTGAAAAAGCGCCAGCCCTTGTAGCCAGTAGGATAGCCAACAAAGATACATTTCTCCATGTGTGGTTGGAGTGACTTCCTCTTGTCTCTCTGAATGTAGACATATGCAGCACAGCCAAAAACGCGCAAATTGCTGACATCTGGTTTCTTCTTGTACCACTCAGTGTAGGGAGTTGTACCAGGCAGTGGGGCTGTAGGAAGGCGATTCCAGACGTGCACATAAGCAGAAACAGCAAGCATCCAAAATGAAGCAGGGAGGTTGGCTTGAACAAGCATGGCAGTGGCATGATCAGCAATAGTCCTGTTGGCTCTCTCTGCAACTCCATTCTGCTGTGGCCTGTTCCTGGTGCTATGGCGCCTAACAATGCCACAGTCATCTGTAAACTTGATGAAAGCGTTGGACATGTACTCTCCGGCCTTGTCATCTTGCAAAGCTTTGATTTTTGCATCCAGCTGGTTCTCAGCATAAGCCTTGAATGTCTTGAAAGCTTCAAAGGTGTCGCTTTTTCGCTTCAGGAACATGATGGCTTTGAGCTTGGTGCAGTCATCAATAAAGGTAACCCAGTAGCGGTAGCCTTCTTGAGATGCAACAGGAAGAGGACCATGGAGATCAGAATGAATGAGTTCTAGTGGAGAGGTGGAAATGCGAGATGAGCTGGGGAAAGGAGAGGAAACCATCTTGCCAGCTAAGCAAGGTTCACAGATGGGGTCTGGTTTGGAGTCAGATGTGATGATGAGTCCAATGACAAGTTTGTCTTTGACAAGTTTGTGCACACTGTCAGTGCTGTGGTGGCAAAAGTGCTGATGCCAGAGGCTGGCATCCATAGGAAGAGTTGAAGCAGCATTGGCATGCTCCATGGGCTCTGTAGTGGCGTTCAAAATGCCATTGTTGCTGTCTGTGACTCTGGCAGTGAAAAGTGTGTTGCCTTTGAGTTTGAAGTACATGGTGTCTGCATCCACTTCCATCCTGATCCCTTTTCACTTTGTGAGGTATAAGCAAGCCAGGAGATTGTTGCGAAGCTGGGGGACATGCAAAACACGAGTCAACTCCACAGAACGAACTGGTTTGCCATTGATCACTGGATGGATGACCACAGTGCCAACACCAGCTGAATAGACAATGGTGTGATCAGCCAGTTTGATTGGGACACGAAATTCAGTGTATTTCTGAATCCACTGGCGATGTGGGGTCATATGGCTTGTGGCTCCTGTGTCTGCAAGCCAGTCAAAGTCCAAGTTGTCTGGATCTGAGGTGGTAGACAATGCACTAGCACTGCCAGCCCATTCAAGGCTCCTTGCATTGTCCTGTGTGCCCTTCTGTGCCTTGAGAAAGCGAGGACAACTGTGGATAATGTGAGAGTTTAGGCCACAAAAGGAACAGATGATAGGAAGGGAAGGACTGTTGGAGTGAGATTGAGCATGTGTGACAAATGACATGATTGCAAAGGAATGAAGTGCGATGGAGGTGTGAAAATGTGTAGTGTGGGTTGTAACAGTGTGACGGAGTGTTGTTGACAGTTATAAGACGAACGAGGCAACGGATCGAGTGCAATAAGCAAGATTGCAATGAGATCAAGATAAGACCAAGACAAGAAAAGTCGAATTTAGAGCGCATGAAGTGCGGGGCCCATAACCTGTTAAAGGGAGCGAGTGCGGGACGCTGTGAGCTACCTGGTGACCCAATATGGTGCACCCAAGACGAAGGACTGAGGAGCTATGAAGAGCTGAAGTCCAGAGTGAGTAACTAAGTGTATTGAGACATAAGACATACTACTGACCTGAAGTCCAGAGTGAGTAACTGGGGACTTCAGGCTTTGGTCTACAGACTTATATATGCTAAGGCATGTAAGGGATGTAACAGATGTGAAACGTGTGAGAACGTGAAACGTGTAAGAGCGTGAAACATGTAAGAGCGTGAAACATGTAAGAGAAGATGAAACATGTAAGGGAAGTGAAACATGTAACAGAGGGTGAAACATGTGAGAAAGGTGAAGCGTGTTTCAGGATGACAGAAGTGTGATGAACCTCCTGAGAGGTCTGGAAGGTAGGGACTTGGAGGGAAAATTCTAACAACGTCCCAGCCTGCACCTATCCCCTCATTTTCTGCTCGTTGCCTCTTCCCTGCCCATCTCCGCCCTCTTGCAGTCTCCTTCATCGCTACTCACCCACGTCATCAACCACGTTGATCACGGGCATGGTTGTGCTCATTTTTGTGTTCGCGCTCCTTGCATTCATCGGAGTTGCTGGTGCAAGGGGTTCCCGGCGGCAATGAGGATGGTGTTGACGTTAACATTGGCGATAGGGACAGACGGTGAAGGACGCTGGCGTAGGCGACGGTGGTAGGTGATGGTGAAAGACGAGAGTCGAACGCTGGAAGTGGTTGAAGTTTCCATATTTGGAAGCTTCTCACGCCACTTTCAACCTTCAAGCTCATTGTAATTGGCCTCGACAAGCTAGATCGTGGAAGGATCTCGTCAAATTAGTGTACATGTAGTATTTAGAAGTACATTACACTGTGTTTTAGGTAGAAATTTTTACAATTTCATTTTTTTATGGATGCAAAAAATGCCAAATTTGTTCTTGAGGGGTGATTTTGTAGCTTTTGGAAAACATATTCGGTTTTTTAACATATGATAGTATGGTAAATTCTCGATTTTTTGATACATACAAACACTACATACTTGTACAAGCACATGTAAAAGAAAAAAATTGTTGCCAATTTATGTACCAGGTCATATATTCATCATAGATGCAAAAATGCATCAAGTTGGAAGGCATTTATACAGTATCATATGTGTTCGTAATTCCATATTTTTGAAACATGTAAGATTACAGAGAAATCATAGCACAAAAATCTGTATACTATTATATGTCTAAATATCATTTTTTCCAGCCTCAGAAGGCCTAAATATGTCCTCATCGTCAAAATCAACGATGAGCTCGAGCCGGTTATTGCTCAGACCGGCGTGGGAATTACCCGATTTGGGTGAATTTCAACCAATGCCACTGCTGACTCCTTACCCTTTGCCCACATATTCACCCCAAGAACCGACAATGAAGGACGATAACGACACAAGGCCGCCGTCAATGCGAGTGCAGGGAAGCGAGTGAGGGGAAAGGGCAAGGCAGGTGGATGAACAAAGGCGAGAGGGCAAGGGTGCGAGCAAGCGGAAACGGCGACGATGACGACGACGATGAATGCGAGCATGACGAAGGCGAGCACCATGCACATCAGCACCATGAACGCTGGCATGACGCACGCTAGCACGACGAACGAGTGCACAACAAACGCGAGCACGATGAATGTCAGCACAACGAATGCCAGCATGAGGCACGCCAGCACGACGAACGAGTGCACGACGAACGAGTGCGCCAGCGACAACGGAGACACCCATTATGGCGAGCGTGAGCATGGGTGCAGACACAATGACGCGCACCAGCAGGTACGCGGTGAGGTGAGGGTGTGCACAGGGGCGAGGGTGGGTGGCCCAGGACGATGGTGGGTGCACGAAGACGGTGGGGGGTGCGCCTGTATGACGCAAGGCAAGCGAGGAGCATGGGACATAGTCCCATTCGCTCCTTTTTTTTTTTTTTTTTTTCATTCGCTTTCTTTTTTATCTTTGTTGTCCTTTTTCTATCTTTTTTCATTATTTCTGTTTGGATGTAGTCTCTACTTATATAAATAAATAATATATGTTTTTTTTTTAAATTTACAAATTCAACCAGCGTGCCTAAAATGGAAATAATTTCTAAAAATGGACGCGCTTCATCCAATATAGCCAACTGAGCGTAAGTTCAATATATAATCTAATCTAATCAGAACGGAAAACGTGTTCCGAGTACCCAGAGAGCGCGCTATGTCAAAAATAGACGCTATAATTAGATTTATTAATAAAATCAACATTATCCAACTACATCCACAGCCATCCACCCCTCCACTCCTCCCAATAGGCGCGCATAGTGTACCTAAAATCATTATTAATATATATGAATTTATTGGCCAAGTTTCCCACCCCCAAATGACCCCGAACCCATCGAAATAGCCAACCCGACGCCCAAAGAGGCCATTTCGTGCGTTCGGCGGCGTGTTTGGTCGTGTTTACCAGCACCCGCCCTCCCTACAAGCCCCCCACCCCTGCTCCCGCCCTCCTATGCGGCTCCTCGGCTTCTAAAACACCTATGCCTGCCTCCCCAAGCGATTTCTCACCCATATATGCCTGCTGCAGCACCTAAAAACCTCGAAAAAAAAACCTTCCCAAAAGGGAAGGTAGGCAACTGCCCACATGCATTTATCAGCTATTTAGGCAACTGCCTGTAATTCATTAATAATATTAGCAGCTATGGCTGTCTCGACGGGGATTTGCTCGAGCCTACGTACCTAAAGGAAGGTACTTGGCTCCGTGAAGTGAAAGGCAAACTTGTAACGTTTGTCGTGAGGATGAACAGATGCATCCTCAATCACACTCCTATAGGCGCTTATTACAAGCGTTTTAACATTCAAGAATCTCATGCATGTGAATGTGGTCACCACCTGCAGACGCGCGCACATATACAGTGGGGGACAAAACCGTTACAATGTTTTGTACATTTCAAGTAAACTAGAAATAACTTGGGAACCAGGCAAGCTAGAACCTTGAAATTTTAAATATAGATAGCCCTGGATATTATCTACCCAAACATATGTCAATGATTATGTAAGCACTATTTCTTCCCACACTACAAATTATTTAAAAGTACAAGTACATTGTAACGGTTTTGTCCCTCTTGAAAATTATATACTATTTACACTATTCAGTACTTGGTATACCCTCCCTTGGCCTTAGCAACAGCTGCAACTCTTCTAGGCATACTTTCTATCAAATTCTGACACACAGAGGCTGGAATTTCATTCCACACCTTCTGTGTCCTTTCCCAAAGTTCTGCTATGCTAGAAGGGGTTGTTTCATAGTCTCCAAGCCTTGCCTTGAGATGAACCCAAAGGTGTTCAATTGGGTTGAGGTCTGCTGATTGAGGGGGCCACACCATAACTTCCATACCACTGTCTTTTAGCCAGTTCATGGCCTTTTTGCTCTTGTGCTTGGGGTCATTGTCTTGCTGAAAAATGACATCCTCTGGATTCTTGTTGTAATATGCAAGGCTTTGCTGGAGTTCATCATCCAGGATGGACACATAGAGGTCAGCATCCATCCTCCCATCAATCTTGGTCCCATACCCAACTCCTTCCCAAAACATACAGCCCCAAAACATCAAATTCCCTCCTGCAAATTTGACTGTGCCCTCTACCAGCCTATCACTAAGCCCCTCTCCTGGCATTTTCCACACCCACTTCCTCCCATCTGACCCCAAACGATTGACTTTGGTCTCATCTGTGTAAACAACATGCTTCCAGTCATCAACAGTCCAGTGTATATGGCTCATTGCAAAGTCCATGCGTTCCTTCCTATGTCGTTTAGAGAGAAAAGGCCATTTCTTCTTGACTACAGCCTTTAATCCAGTGCTCCGAAGTGCTCTGCGAACAGTCTTTGATGATAAAGGCTGATTGGTAATGTCTTTCAAGGTTTTGGCAACCTCAACAGCATTTTCAGCCTTGCGAGAAGAGATAAGGTGTATGGCATATTTGATATTGGATGGTGAAAGCTTGCGAGGACGACCACCAGTGGACTTGGGAAGGTCAAAGCAGTATTTGTTGCGGATACGGGATATAGAGGCAATAGAACAACCAGTAATAGCTTCAATTTGGTGAGCAGAATGACCTTGGGTAAGAAGATGAATGATGTGGGTGCGTTGGGCAGTAGTAATGCAGTGCATGGTGAAATAATGAGTTGTGGGAGGCCACAAGCATTGTACAAGAGTATATATACCTATTTCCAACCAATCACATGATTTTATTTGCACTTATTTGGATGTAATCAACAAAGTCAGGTGATTTGGCTGAGAGGGACAAAACCGTTACAATGTACTTGTACTTTTAAATAATTTGTAGTGTGGTAAGAAATAGTGCTTACATAATCATTGACATATGTTTGGGTAGATAATATCCAGGGCTATCTACATTTAAAATTTCAAGGTTCTAGCTTGCCTGGCTCCCAAGTTATTTCTGGTTTATTTGAAATGTACAAAACATTGTAACGGTTTTGTCCCCCACTGTATTGCAAGTGTGCACAAAACATGTACCCGAGCGAGATGGTCGGTCACCGGAACTTCTGGTGCATCTGATCAAGTTCCTGGACGACAACGACTCGGCGTTTGCGTTCAGGTGACCCACAGGGATTGGATAAGCAGGCTGGGCTATGGTTCAGCCTGCGGGACATACTCTGCTCGGACTTCGGACCTCCTGCCACTACAATGGCGCGCGCCTCAGTACTCGGACTTGTGGGATTTGTCCTGACCCTGTGGGGGCATTGGGGGCCCTTCAGTGGGTACCTTGGTTTGTGGGCTTCGGCTCGACCCTTTGGGGGCACCCGGGCTAAGCGGAAGCGGCGATGTGACTTGGAACGTGGGGGGACTGCGGACTGAATGGGGTGCGGACTGCGGGCAGGGCTTGATGCCCGGCCACATTGCTTAAACGCTTGCGACGGCGCAAGCGCCATCGAACCAGCAACACTCAGACCGCCTAACGGTGGTCAACAATCTTGGCGGGCCTTTGCCCGCCCTCGCAGACATAGCGTAGTAGATAAATCTTGCTTAGCATGCTTTTGTATGTAATGTAGGGACCGGACTGCAATCACGCACCGGAATACAAGTGGGACTTCGGTCCTTTGATTTTTTTTTTTTTTTAAAAAAAAAAAAAAAAAAGTATATAATGTAGGGACCGGACTTCAATCGCGCACCAGAATACAAGTGGAACTTCGGTCCTTTGATTTAAAAAAATTAAAAAAATTAAAAAACCTCTGTATGCTGAAGTGGGCTGGCAGAGCCCACAACCCAACAGGGGTGGCTGGGACTCTTCCAGGGCAGCTTGCTATCCGCTGCCCTTCCTGCCCACACCTGGAAATCAACTTAACACCTGGGTGGAAGAACGCTCCCGAAGAAATGAGGTGCGTTTCAAATCCCTCCAGTCGCACTACTCTCTTACGCTCTTACTAATGTCTAGATATCTCTACATGGTGTTGATCTGCATGGATGCTAACTTTCGGCTGAAGAACCTGTTAGAATTTGCCCTCCAAGTCCCCACCTTCCAGACTCCATCACACTTCTGTCATCCTGAAACATGTTTTATGTTTCATACTTGTTTCATCATCTGTTACATGTTTCACGTTCTCTTACATGTTCCATCTTATCTTACACGTTTCACCTTCTTACATGTTTCACCTTCTTACGTGTTTCACATCTCTTACTGGTTACATCCCTTACATACAGTAACATATATAAGTCTGTAGACCAAAGCCTGAAGTCCTCAGTTACTCACTCTGGACTTCAGGTCAGTTGTATGTCTTGTGTCTCAATACATTCAGTTACTCACTCTGGACTTCAGCTCTTCATAGCTTCTCAGTCCTTCGTGTTGGGTGCACCATATTAGGTCACCAGGTAGCTCACAGCGTCCCGCACTCGCTCCCTTTAACAGAACCAGCTCGTCTCGAATTACTCCCAGGACCCTGGGCTAGGGATCGGCATGTCTTACATGGTTCTTTGTGAACCTTACGAATCCTACGTCTTGAGCCGTGCAGATGACGCCAACGTGCGTATTTCACCCCTCGTTTTCACTCATTGTTTCAAAACAGCTGCCTGAATTTGATCTGCTATTTAGATCAGCACCTGCGTTGGCTTCCAAGCGCTTGCTAAAGCAAATACGAAATTCTCTCGCGGTCTTCAGTACACTGGGGTCAACATGGCAGTATGCGGGAGGTTGGAGATGATCCTTCCCCTTGGTGTCGGAAATCTTCACAAGGGAGAAAGGTAGTTTTCCTCCCCGCTCACCAATTTCCTGCAACTTGCTCATGCAGCTGCAACAGATACTCTAACATGGATTATATATTCGGCTCCGTACTGCAGAGTGTGCCCGTCCCACTGGTTCTCATCAGCTACGGCATCGCCTGCCAGTGGTTCATCAACTTGTTCAAACGAATAGATGAACACTGGCCTGACGGAATCAAACCTCGCCCTGGTATGAAGATTACCCCAGCCATCCCTAAACTGCACGAGCCCATGCACCAGTCAGCCGGCCACCAGGTGTACTCGCTCAATTTTATACCCAGCATTGGCCACTCTGATTGCGAATGCCCGGAGCGTGTTTGGAGTCCACACAACCCGCTGGGCAACTCAACCAAAACGCAGGCTCCAGGCTCTCGTCAGGACGTCCTCGACGACCACTTCAGCTTTTGGAACTGGCAGAAGTACATTGGACAGGGAGTTACCCTACGTCGTCAGTTCAAAGCAGCAGTGTCTGAAAGAAATCGGCAGGTAGAAAACCACCGCGGACTCTGCTCCTCGGTGGGAGAGGCGTTGTGTGCCAGGTGGGAGGCTGTCTGCGTGGAGTGGGAGCAGGATAGCTTCCCAAAGACGAAGCCAAACCCATACCACACTGAGGGAGAATGTAGGTTTTAAAAAATCTCCCTACCTATTCCCCCACTGACTTCAAAACGTAGGCATTTCTGAAGCCCAACTGCGCAAGGAGTTTGCCAGTGAAGAACTCCGCCACGCTGAGTCTGGGCACCTGCCTATCCATGCAACAAGTGCGTCTTCGTTCATTGTACTAGGCTTAGAGCTTGAGCACTCTCAGTAAGCCATGTTTCTCCTCCTCTTTGAGCAACAGTTTGAGGCTCACTCTCCTCAGGCGTCATCTTCATAGGCTAGCAAAAGACCCCCTCTGTCAATCAATGGTCCGAAAAGAAGGGTCGATCATGGAGCAGTGAAACAGCCTCCGTACTCGCATTCGAGCTTGGGAATCCCTGCAGCTTGTTTACATGCCTGGTATCTTGCAATACCAAGCACCTACTGCTGCTTCTTTGCCCCCGACCACTGCCACCCCCTCTTCCAACAACCCAGAAGACCTCCAGCTCACGCTGCCGTCTAGCATCCCTCTGCTGTTTCGCTCTCAGGTATGCCTGCCTGGGCTTTCAGAGGTTGAGGAAAAGCTCTGCACTGCTCAGTGCAGTGACACGGTGGACTCGATTCGCCAAATTCTCAAAATCAAGCAGAGGATGGTGCTATTCAAGAATAAAAATATTCGAGGCCAAAAGGATGTAACTAGGTCCAGGGCTCTGATTGATAGAGTCCACCTCTGCGCTCGTACTGCTGCTGAGAAGTACCGCGAGGCTAGGAGGGCAAAACTTGCACTTAGTGGGCCTGGAGACTGGGAGAGGCACCTCCAAGTCCTCAACGACGCCGACATTCACAGGTATCAAGACCCAGAGCGCCTCCGTCGCCAGACTGGTCGGAAAGGCGTCCTTGAAGACAACCAGGAGGAGAACACTTTACCCAAAGAAACCCAGGAATTCACCTTGCTCAGCAAGCAACGCGATGACCGTGATGGCACCGGTGAAATGTGTAGGACTCTGTCCTGGATATGGACTTCTCCAAACTCCATCACCTCCGAGGACGAGAATGCAGTGGCACAGGCAACCAATCAGAACGCAGCTGGGCCGACAAAGTCGCGAAAGCGCAAGTCGCAGCTCCCCTCCTTCGTTGCAGGGGGACCGTCGAGAAGACAGGTCCTAATCCAGTTTGAAAGCGCAATCCCAACCTGCAACTTCAACCTCTACATAGTAAGAGCTCGACGCGCACTTCGCGATTGTGGCTCTACCCTCCAAATCCTGTCTATGGCTCAGGCCTATGCAGGATACAACCTCCACACTGATGGTGTGGCCAACAAGCGAGACCTTGAATATCTTCAAGGTCAAGCCAACGCTTCATTCGGGAGCTCAGCTGCTGGCATCACAGTCAGTCTACCCGTCGCCACTTTGTTTGTCCGCATAGTGGACATTCCTTACTACACGGACACTGCAAGAACGTCCAGAATCACATCTGACATAGTGCAAGGGGCTCTCAAGTCCTCTCCGCTTGGCGGCAACTTACACTTTGCACGCGAAGCGCGCATTGTACACAACTCCCCGGCCAGCACTGTCAGGGTTTCCCCTATTTTTCCTTATTTTTCTACATTTATTTCGCATTTTTCCCTTTTGTAGATGTGTAGATATCTTATCTGCTTCATATCTTTGATTATCTCTTGATTATCTCTTGATTATCATTTGATTAGATACTTATCACTTTAATTTCCCATGAGCATAGCCTCATCCATTCTACATCATTCTTTTACTTTCTTTATGATGTCATTGCTTTACTCATCATTCCTTTCTATGATGTCATGTAGGAATATTCTAGAATAGCTGTAAGGTATACTGGACATGTATGTAGCTGTAGCCCCAGCTTCAATCTCTTAGGATATCCACTATCATTGGTGTGATCTCTTAGAACCATTGAGTGTCTCTCTCTCTCTTCATCTCTCTCTCTCTCTCTCTCTCTCTCTTGCTTTGTCTTTGTTGGTGGCCTTGTCACACTGATCTTAGTGTTGCCCTGACAGAAGATTGAAGCTATCTCAGACAACTCCACCATTCCCATATACCACATCATTATCCACCTTTTATCACTACTATCTATCACCATCTCAATTCCTTCCATTCTATTCCCAAACCAACATCTCCTCAAGACCTTATCAACTTATTATTCACTCCTACTCTCTCTCTGTTGTGTGTTGTGTGTAAACTTGTAGATAGGGATACCAACTGTTGGGGCAGACTCAGGCCTACTGTTTCTGTCTTTGGTGGTCTAGGAAAATACCAGGTAGTCAACCCTGTGATCCTAGGTTTAGACCCACTGTGCTTGGGGTGACAACTGGGTATCCATTACATAGCCTTTTCTTTTAGTTACTTAGTATAGTCTCAAGGGCACTTTTTGTAGATAGCTTCTCCCACACACACACCAGAGAGCCTCTACTTTATCTGCACCAAGATGGACACTACCACTACCACTACCACTACCACTACTCTTCCCTCTGTGGAGGAGCTCCTTCAACAAATCTCTCTCCTTACCCAGGAGGTGACTCTCTTAAGGCAGCAGCAGCAACAGTCAGTCACACCTCCAAACACTCAATCACCATTCTCCTCTGCTGCTAGAGAAGTCCATCCTCCCCCTGCTAGTCATGGTCCTTTTACCTTTGGTTCACAGTCTGGAATCAAGGTTTCCCCCCCTGAGCCATATAATGGTTCTATGTCAAAAGCAGAAACCTTCCTCAGTCAACTCAAATTATATTTCTATGGGAAGGGGATTACAGATGACCTTCAAAAGGTTGTTTGTGCCCTATCCTATATGAAGGAAGGTACTGCTGGGAAATGGGCATTGGACAAAACCAAAATTCTAGATGGAGACTATTCCAAGGAAGGCCTTTGGGATGACTTTATCTATGAATTCAGGGAAGTATTTGGAGATCCAGACCCTGCTAGCACAGCCAGGCATAAAATGAATCTTCTGAAGCAGGGGAGTCAAACTGCTGATGAATATGTGGCTAGCTTTAGGGAATTGGTCTCTGATACTGGGTACAATGATGCTGCTTTGGTTGAGAAGTTTCAGACTGGGTTAAACAGATCACTCAGGGAAAAGGTCTACAATGTCCCTGATATGCCCAAGACTCTGAATGGCTGGATCTCCTGGGCTACCAAGCTGGACAGGCAGTGGAGACAGATGGAAGCCTTTAATAAGTCTACATCTACCACCTCTTCTCCCTTCTCAAAGGCTCCTAAACCTCAGCCTAAGCCAGCAGCCCCCAGTCCTTCTCCCTTTACAAACAGTCAGAGAGGTTTTGTTGCTCAGGCAAAGCAACCAGATGTGGTCCCCATGGAAGTAGATTCAGGATGGAAGTCAGTTAGGCCCCTTATCTGCTTTAAATGCAGAAAACCTGGTCACAAGGCAGAGCACTGTAGATCTACAGTGAACATCAATGCCATGAACCATGAGGAGCTGAAGGACTTTTATGGAAAACTGATCAAGGAAGAACAAGGAAACAAGAATGAATCAGAAAAGGGTTTTTAAAGGCTCCATTGGTGAAGGACATGTCCCAATGGAATAAATTTAATGTATTAGAAGATGAAAGTAATAAAGCCAACCTCTCCTCTTCAAATTCTGATACAGAAATCATGCCCTCTGATTCATCCTCTTCCTCCTCCCCTGAAAGGATCTACATTCTGAACCACAAGCCTAAGACCTCTACCCATCTGTCAGTTACACTAAAGACAATGGATACAGGAAAAAGGCTTTCTGTGAATGCTTTGCTTGACTCTGGTGCCACTGGTCTTTTTCTGGATACTGGTTTTGTGAAATATCATAATCTAAACACAAGAAAACTTCCTAGAGCCATTCCTGTCTACAATGTAGATGGAACTCTCAACAAGAGTGGCTCCATTCATGAGGAAGTTGACTTGATTATGATCTACAAGAACCATACAGAAAAGGCTACCTTTGCTGTTTGTGACTTGGGAGACAAAACTGCTATTATTGGACACACCTGGCTTTATCTACATAACCCAGATGTTGATTGGAAGTCAGGGGATGTTCAATTCACAAGATGTCCATCTGACTGCCACATGGAAGTTATAAGAGCCAGAAGGAAGAGACAGAGAATAGCTGCAATACAAAGAAGACAGCTTCCTCAGTTTGATGATGAAGGTGTAGATCTTGTAGCTCAGTCACCTGACTCTGACTCTGAGATTGAGCCTGAGGATAGGATTTTTATTTCCTGTCTACATCCTCAAAGTCAGTCTATCAATGCTACTTCCACTGTGTCCCAAAAACTAGCAGAAGAATCTCACCAGAAAGCTGATTCCCCAAAGAAATCCTTTGGAGAAGCTGTCCCCAAGCACTATCATCAATTCAAAGGGGTATTCTCAAAGGAATCTTTTGACAGGCTACCAGATAGAAAGCCTTGGGATCATGCTATTGAGCTGAAGCCTAGTTCTGAGCCATATAGATCAAAGATATATCCTCTTTCACCTAAGGAGCAGAAAGAGCTTGATGCCTTTCTAGAGGAAAATCTGAAATCTGGCAGAATTAGACCTTCCAAGTCACCTATGGCATCCCCTGTTTTCTTTGTCAAGAAGAAGGATGGCTCTCTTAGACTAGTACAGGACTATAGGAAGCTGAATGAAATGACTATCAAAAACTCCTACCCTCTACCTCTCATTTCTGACATCATCACCAAACTCAGTAAAGCTAAATACTTCACCAAGCTGGATGTCAGATGGGGATTTAACAATGTCAGAGTTAAGGAAGGAGATGAATGGAAGGCAGCCTTTAGAACTAATAGAGGGCTGTTTGAACCACTGGTCATGTTTTTTGGCTTAACCAATAGTCCTGCCACCTTTCAAACTATGATGAATGACATCTTCATAGAGCTCATTGATGGCAATGTTGTCATTGTCTACATGGATGACATATTGGTTTTCACTGAGACTCTTGAACATCATAGAGAAGTAGTCAAGAAGGTTCTGCAAATCCTAGAAGAGAACAAACTCTACCTCAAAGCAGAAAAATGTGAATTTGAAAAGGAAAAGATTGAATATCTTGGACTTATCATTTCACAAGGCAAGATTGAAATGGATCCTGTCAAGGTAGAGGGAGTCTCCAAATGGCCTGAACCTGAAAATGTCAAGGATGTTCAATCATTCTTGGGATTTGTCAACTTCTACAGAAGGTTCATAGAGGATTTTGCAGACATTGCCAAGCCACTTCATGAATTGACAAAGAAGGGAACAGTCTGGAGATGGGGACTTAGACATCAGGAAGCCTTTGATCAGTTAAAGCTTAAGGTCACATCCTCTCCTGTTTTGGTTTTCCCTGATGATAATAAGCCCTATAAAGTTGAAGCAGATAGCTCAGATTATGCTACTGGGGCTGTTTTATCTCAGGAAGGATCAGATGGGAAATGGCATCCTGTTGCTTTTATGTCTAAGAGCCTCTCTGAAGTAGAAAGAAATTATGAAATTCATGACAAGGAAATGCTGGCAATTATCAGGGCACTAGATGAATGGAGACATTATCTTGAAGGGACTCAACATACCTTTGAGATTTGGACAGACCACAAAAATCTAGAGTACTTTATGACTGCCCAGAAGTTAAGCAGGAGGCAGGCCAGATGGTCTCTGTTTTTGTCCAGATTTGACTTTTCTCTTCATCATAGACCTGGTAAAAAATCCTTAAAGCCAGATGCTCTGTCAAGAAGATCAGATCATAAGAAGGGGGAGAATGATAATGAAAATGTAGTTCTCCTCAAACCTTCCTACTTCAAAATCCAAGCTCTCAAACAGGGGCACACCATTTTGTCTGGTCCTGAGACTGATCTTCTGAAGAAAATCAGAGAGGCAAAGGACATGGATGAAAAGGTTGTAAAGGCAGTACAAAAATTGAAGGGATCCTCAACCAAGAAGATAGAAGGACAGGAATGGGCAGAAGAGCAAGGACTTATTCTCTATAGAGGGAAGGTGTATGTTCCTAAGGACAAAGATCTTAGAAGGAAAATTGTGGAACTACATCATGATGCCTATATTGCTGGACATCCAGGAAAATGGAAGACAATAGAGCTTGTCTCTAGAAATTATTGGTGGCCAGGAATGTCTCACTACATTGCAGCATACACTAGAAGCTGTGATAGATGTAACAGGACAAAGACATTCCCAGCTAAGCCTGTTGGCTTCTTGACTCCTACTGAAATTCCTTCTGATGTTTGGCAAACCATTACTGTGGACTTTATCACTGGATTACCTGAGTGTCAAGGGTACAATGCCATCATGATAGTTGTAGATAGGCTTAGCAAGATGATCCACATCATACCTACCACAGATGAAGTCACATCTGAAGGTACTGCTAAGCTCTACAGGGACTATGTCTGGAAACTGCATGGTCTACCTATCAAAATAATCTGTGATAGAGGTCCCCAGTTTGTCTCCAAGTTTATGAAAGAGCTCAACTCCTTACTAGGTATTCAGACTGCTTCATCTACAGCCTATCACCCTCAGACAGATGGTCAAACTGAGAGGTTAAATCAAGAAGTAGAACAATACCTCAGGCTCTTCATAAACCACAGACAAGATGACTGGGTAGAATGGTTGTCCTTAGCTGAATTCTCCTACAACAACAGAGTTCAAGCATCTACTAGGCAAACACCTTTCATGCTCAATAATGGTAGACATCCCAGGATGGGCACAGAACCTCTTAGAGACAGCAAGATGGACACTGTAGATACCTTTGTGAAAAACATGGAAGAGGCCAGAAAAGAAGCAGAGTCTGCACTCAAAAAGGCCGCTGATGATATGGCCAAATTTTATGATAGACACAGAGGTGCACCTACTGAGTATAAGGTTGGAGACATGGTTTGGCTAGATGGCAAGGACTTGAAGACTGATAGGCCTTCCAAGAAATTGGAGGACAAAAGATATGGACCATACAAGATCACCAAAGTTGTTGGTCCAAATGCCTATGAATTAAAATTGCCTTCTACCATGAAGATCCATCCTGTATTCAATGTGGTCAAGCTCATGCCCCATCATCCTGATCCAGTTGGTAGGAAGCCCTCTTCCAGACCTCCACCAGTTATCAAAGGAGAAAACCCTGAATGGGAAGTTGAGTACATCAAGGATAGCAGATTATTCAGAAATAAGCTGCAGTATTTGGTGAAATGGAAAAACTACCCAAATGAAGAAAGTACTTGGGAACCTGCTGAAAATCTGAAGAGAGCAGCTAAATCAATCAAGGAATTCCATGCAAAACACCCAGCTGCTCCCAGAAAAATTTCTGCCTTAACTTTTGATAGACTCTCATTTTCTCCTCTAATTAATTTTACTGAACCTCCACCTCCTCTGAAACCCTCCAAACTCAGTCATACATGTGCACATTGTGGGAAATGTGCCTTAGAGAGGGGGTGATGTCAGGGTTTCCCCTATTTTTCCTTATTTTTCTACATTTATTTCGCATTTTTCCCTTTTGTAGATGTGTAGATATCTTATCTGCTTCATATCTTTGATTATCTCTTGATTATCTCTTGATTATCATTTGATTAGATACTTATCACTTTAATTTCCCATGAGCATAGCCTCATCCATTCTACATCATTCTTTTACTTTCTTTATGATGTCATTGCTTTACTCATCATTCCTTTCTATGATGTCATGTAGGAATATTCTAGAATAGCTGTAAGGTATACTGGACATGTATGTAGCTGTAGCCCCAGCTTCAATCTCTTAGGATATCCACTATCATTGGTGTGATCTCTTAGAACCATTGAGTGTCTCTCTCTCTCTTCATCTCTCTCTCTCTCTCTCTCTCTCTCTTGCTTTGTCTTTGTTGGTGGCCTTGTCACACTGATCTTAGTGTTGCCCTGACAAGCACCATGGGCGTGGCCTACATCGACATCTGGGACACCAAGTCCGGAGCTCGCGCCAAACAGATCATCAACAAGACTGTTATGGTCCCCGGTAGGCAGTGTGAAATTCAAGCCGCCACCACCCACACCGGTGTCCCCCTCTGTCAGCGTTGCTGGCGATGGGGCCACTCCGACAAAGGATGCAGGCAACGCGCTGCGTCCTGCCCCCACTGCATGGGCCCACACAAGGCCGACGAACATTGCGACGTTGCCAAGTGCTGCAAAGGGAACGCAAATGCGAACCCACCCCTCAAACCAACTCCTGCTGGCCAGCCGTGTCCCCACACGGATCACTGCATCAATTGCAAGGGTGCCCACGCTGCGAACTCACGTAAATGCAAGTTCTGGACCAACTGCTTCGATCATGCATGGATCGATGGCAAATATGCAGACGTACATCGTACTCAACAGAATCTCCACGATCGTACTAACCCCCTCCCCGTAGCTTAATGCGCAACGGCCTAGGCAGGGAGATTAGTATATACTCGCACAATGTAGCTAAAAAATATGATTACCTACACGTGTTACTCGAAAAGTTAATAGACACTGTTGACGTTATCTTTGTGCAAGAACTGCCTTGGCAGATAATAAGACAAGCGCCTTCTTCAACTAATAGAGAAGGTGATAATATCGTTGGCGGGGCGTTCAGAGCCTTTCAGTAGGTACCTGGGTTTGTGGGCT
>CAXHKQ010000118.1:0-21611 GCA_964017145.1 Agrocybe praecox
CCTCCAGTTTCTTGGCGTTGCCGGTGACGAAGGTGATGGCTGGCTTGGAGCACATTTTGGGACGTGTAATGGCGAAAGCGGAGGCAGCTCAAATGAATGAAAAGCGAATTCTAAACACTGCAGACTGCAGCACGTTTATATACGAAAATGTAACTATAGTACTTCTATGGTTAGATGTGAGAGAGGCAGTGTTGACATATTTTAAAGAAAATACAGCGGAATTATTTATTTTTTCAAACTAACTAACCAAACAGCTGTAATTTTGACAACGTATAATATTTGTTATAATTATGAAAAAATACTAATTTCGGAATGACTACAACATATAGTTCCGCTGCAGTTTCAACATTGAGTATGCTACTGATAACACGTCGGCAATGCAGACTATAAATTACAAAAAACATATGATAGCAATTTTTGTTTTGATCATTTTGCGTGCTGCAGTCGTCGCAGTCGCGGCATTCGCCTTTCACAAAACACAAAAGTCGCACCACTTGTTGCGATCCCGCACATAGCATCGCTTCGAGATGTCCCTCCGCCTCCAGCGCCTGGTCACAGGCTTCAGCCGTTTGCTGCTCAACACCCAGCAAAGCAAAGGCAAGGGGCCCCGTCGAATTCTTATTCTTAGCTTATCCACGCAATTTGTAACAGCTCGTCTTCTCTGCGCAGGCATTACATCACAAGTCAACACCACCAGCGCATCTCAATCAACTGCGTCGCAACCGAAAGCCAATGAAGACGCCAACGTCGAAGCCACCGCCATTCCCGCCCACATGCAGCTGCATCGCCTGTGGCCAGCCGCGGATCGCTCCGCCCTGCTGCGCGACATGCTCGTCATCGAGGACTTTCTCAGCCCCGACGAGGAGCAGGCACTGTTCGCCGAAGTGGATCCGTACATGCAGCGCTTGCGCTACGAGTTCGACCACTGGGACGATGCCATTCATGGGTTCCGCGAGACGGAGCGCCAGCATTGGTATCCGGGCAACAAGGCGACGCTGCGGCGGGTGGGCGAGCAGGCGTTCGAGGGCGCGGTGATGCCGTACATTCATGTGCTGGATTTGGCGGAGGCGGGCGTGATTAAGGCGCACGTGGATAGCTCGAGGGTGAGAGGTTGAGGAGTAGGAGGGGGATGATGGAGATGTTTTCATTTTGACGAAGGTCCACAATTTCGATATTATTTCGGGATTCGTGAAGTAGAAGGAAGTGGAATTTTGGTGTCGCATCTGGATTGGTTATGGAGCACTTCTAGTTTTTTCTATGTATCTTGATGATAGGAATGTCCTATTTCAATTTCAGTAATAACGCACATGGCACATGATACTAACATAGTTCATTATGTTCCGGGAAAATCGGTTTTCTGGTGCCACCATTCTCAAATCGATAACATTTTTCGGAAGTGCCATCTTGTAAATGAGGAATTATAAATGGTCATGACATTTCATAAAGTAGTTTGAAAGTTATGCCGTTTATTGCAACAAACAGTTCATCAAATCCTAATGGAGAAGAGGGAATTTCTTTTCATGATGTAGCACTGTCTTTTAGTGAAAAATTGCGGCTGGAGCCTGAAGCCAAAACATGTCTTATTATGTGTGGTGCAGGTTCTTCCCCATCCGAAAACCAAAATCATAAATAGTTTTATGAAACTCCGTACCTGCTATTTGGGCACTGAAGACGATGCGTGAAGTCGACGCCTAAATGTGTCGGTTACTGACGAAAACATCAATAAGTCTACCAAAATAATTTCGGAAATTGAAAAGTTTGTCAGCTAAAAATTCCTGATTCCCTGAAGATATGAAAACAATGTTTAGAAATATCGAGCATGAGATTTTTATAGTATACATTGCTAAAAATTGGGATTTGCAAAGGTTAGCACCAAATACTTTTTGGAGGTGACAGTTTTTATCAAAAAGTTGGTGCTTTATTCATCATTTTTCCCGGGACCTAATGAACTATGTAGTATGAAGTGCGCATGCGTCTTGTTCCACAAAAACTGAAGTATCTTGATGAAAAATAACATTTAAAATATCTAAACTATTTTCGTGTTGGGAATTACATTTCTCCACAGACAAAGCCATGTTATGCCACGTAAAAAAACTAAAAATTAGTGTCACTATCACAAAATCAGATATTGTAGTATCATTTAGAAAAGAAAAAATCGTGCATTTGTGCAGAAGCGTAAATAATTGATAATAATATTTTATCGTTTTTTTCTTTTATTTAGCGAGTGTCCGATTACATCTATGCTCTACTATTTCTGTTTTGTGCCAAAACTATTGATCATATAAATTCCTGGTCAAACATAAAAAGCTTTTTTGTTCGGAATGCGATGACTAAAGCCCAGCTGTTTAGTTAAATTACTATTTCCAGTGCTGATGTGCAGACAGTCGTTACCATTAAATGCTTTTTTCAATCATTTTTGTTCAGAATGCAATGACAAATGTCCAGCTGTTCAGGTTAATTAATATTTTCACTTTTGGGTTGCTGTTGCAGAACCGTTTCTTGTTACTAGAGGGCCTGGAATATACTTGTATACTTGCATGAGACGGTTTAAATTATTATTTTGATTTGTAGATATTTTAAAACCAATTTTATAATTACTTCACCATATTCTGGGACTTTTAACTTGATTTGTCCACGCAATTTCATGATGTAGTCTTTATATTTTTTTAGATGTTCTAGATCATATTGCTAATATGTTTTTTTTGGTTAGTGAAGACGAATATAGCTTCATATTTCTCATATTTCATACCAAACAATGTTCTTGAATAAAGTGCGGCTGAAAAAAACGCATAACTTCATACCACTATAGCTTGAGCACTACTTGGATTAAATTGATTATTTTTTCAGAAAAGTGATCGAAAGAACTTAATTGATTTTTGACATGTGAAAATTCAAGTGAGAAATATATACTAGTATCACAATGGGATCAAAATGTGAAACTCTTACATAAGTCATCAAACAATTTATTGTCATTTCGCAGTCGATTCGACCGATCTTTGCCAATAAGTCAGTAGTTAATCAATAAAATGTCTCGAAAATTATTGGGTCGTATCCATCTTTCATCTTTATAGAAAAAGTATTTTTTCGTGGCCAGGAAAGGCGAAGTGGTAGCACTCGTGAAGAGAAATCCGAGGTTGTCGAATCGCAGTTTTGCTGTTAAAGTGGGTTTGCGATGAGAGTACAATGCGCAAAAAAAAACCAGCTTCAGGCCTAAGGTGCTATAAATAAGGGTAAAAAAGATGAGCAGAGACGTAAAGAAGGTTCTAGTGGTTGACAGCCTCCCACGAAAACTGTGATTTGTGTCTAGCCATACAAATGTTTGTTTGTTTGTTTCTGGTTTGACAGTCGATTGGCATGTGTGGTGATTTTAGCATATCGTGCATCACATGTGGCTAGATGAAACCGAAATATAAATATCAAGGAGTGCCTCTAGAAAAGGCTCCAACCATTCATTCGAAAGCTTGTGAATTCTAGATACTCTGGCCTTATTTAGTGTCGTGTCATCATGTCTTCTGCGATTGATTGGTATAATGGTGATATGATGACATTTTTGCCGAGGGAGGCACACCCTTTAAATTTTCCATAACTCCCGCCAATGGAGCGGTATTGAGCTCTAGTTAAAAGACTATTGAAGTCGACCAGTTATGAATCCCAACACATATAAGATTCGGAAAAATGGATTATAGCCTCGAGGAAGGTTATAGATAATATGCAAAATCGAAAAATGGAAGGTATTTCGAGATGCTTGATATCTTTGTCAAAATCGAATATTTCCGTTCTGTCTAATGAAAAAATCATAAAAAGAATAAACTTTGATATTCAGTTTCATTTTTTAAGATTGCTGCACATGTTCATAAGTTATAGAATTATAAAGTTATGCGTTTTTTTCAGCCGCACTCCTTATTACCTTTGCGCCACCTTGAACAAAATATTCCATCATTTGCCATCCCACAACAGTATTGCGGCTCCACGATCGCCGGCCTCAGTCTGATGTCCGACTGCGTCATGCGGCTGGTCCGCACCGACGAGCAGCGCTACAAGCAAACGAAAGAGGGCGGCGAAGTGGAGGCGGACGAGTATCGCAGTCTGTCCAAAGAGTCAACGGCTGCGCAGCCGGACGCCTCGGACGACCGGCACTATGCGGATGTGCTGCTGAAGCGGCGCTCGTTGTACATCATGAAGTGAGTATTTGATAAAATCGTTGGAACTTCATCTCTTACATTCTTCCGCACATTTTTCCGCACAGAGACACGGCGCGCTACAATTTCACGCACGAAATCCTCGGCAACGAGCGCTCCCTGTTCAAGGGCGCCCTGGTGCCCAAGACGCGACGCATCTCGGTGATATGTCGCAATAAACCGTAGACGAGACGCGAAGCAGACGAAGGCCGCTGCGCTAGGCTTGATTGATTTTTCGTTTCTCGCGTTTATCTGTTCCAACGTGATAATTGTAAAATAAATGCACGCATATACACTCTATTCTATTCCTCGGCGTCCTGTTTCTCTTCCGCCACTGCGGGCGAGCTGGAGTCATCGTCTTCAGCGACATTCTCATCAGCCGGACTGTCGGCCTCGTCGGCTTCGGACTTTGCCTCAGCGCCTGCTTCAGCCGCGACACCATCGCCATTTTCGGCAGCAGCTGCCAGAGCTGCAGCCTCTGCCTCGGCCTTCCTCTGGAACTTGTTGACGACTGTGCGGAAAAGAGCAGAAAAGAGATGGTCAATTGTTAACTTCGATCATTTTCAAACGTACATTTCGAAAAGCAGAGGCCAATGAATAATTAATTTGTAATTTAATACTGATGTTTTACAAGTAGTTTTCTTGGTTTCGAAAACGAATCGGTCGTTACTTCTTACATTTTCTATCTACAATTTAAAGAAAACTCTGAGCTATTCAATCGAATTAGACGGCCTTACAAGGTAAGGTACGTAATTGATAAAACCGATCGAAATGTTGATTATTTCAAGATATTTACTATGAACGCAGCATCAAAGCAGATAGCTGATTAGCAAGGCACAGGCACCTGTGCTTCTGAGGGCGCCCTTGAGACACTTCGCTCTCGCCCGACGGCGCGATCAGTATGTATTGTCCCTTCCTGTCCCTTGTATTGTCCTATCCATTGAATGTCGGGGTTTTTCTCGTTTCCCCAACACATTACACAGATACTGTTCACACTGGTAAAATCAAACACAAACACAGAACACACAACACTACACACCATTACATGTTACACACTCGTCGCCTAGAGTACTCGTCATTCGGGTCCACGGTGATATTTGACCCTATTGTCCCTCATGTAGCTGAGATGTACTTATACTGTAAATAAATTGCTACATTAAAAAAAAAAGATTAGCAAGGCCCGGAAGTTAAGGGCCCAAAAAAGAACGTTCTTCTTGCAATTATCGCACTAAGCACATCATTTGAACGTTTTGCCTCGGCCATTTTAGACCTATAAAATGAAGATATTCGACTGAATTTAAAATATTGTTTGCATTTCGTACGACGCCTCCTACCAATATAGAATCCGTTCCGATAGGGCCTTCAATACAACATTTATATCCCTAAATGTGTTTTTGGTGTGTTAGCTTTGACAAATCATCTCCCAATAATGTGCCAAGAATCTCAAACTCTTGATGTACAAAAAAAATCTAATGATGGGCTTCGAAGCGAAATTTATTTGTAAACCCGAATCTGTTTTTGTTTCACCGTTCACATGAACATCAACGAGTGAACCAAGGTTTATCTCTAACGAATTTATTTTGCCTGGTTTCTTTATGTTGTATCCATAAGACTTGTATGTAAAAAATATCATTAAAATATGTTTAAATATGTTTAAATATGTTTAGAATACAGTCCAATCATTTTTATCTGGAAAATACCTCAGAGAGATATACATTTGTAGTGTTATATCAATTTTTCATATGGACAATTTATATCACAATTTATTACACACGCGAAACCATATTATAGTCAATGATGATATTTCTTGGTTTCTAGCGGTTTTGTTCGTTTGAATGAGCTTAAAAGAAACTTATTTATTATTTTTCGACTAAGAATTTCATAGTTTCGGACACAATCTACTGGAGGTAAAACTTACCCCCTCTATTTTCAAATCGTTAAAAAACATGCTCTCGGTTTCTGGAGTATAGCATGAAGCACATTCCCGATACAGGGCAACAATTTTTGCGAAAATATAGCCAGATAAATGGACTATCGATTGCATTTTACCATTTCGAAATTGATTCAAAATCACAGACGTGGGAGATCGTCAAACTTTTTAGGCAAAACATGCCCCACCTTACCCTACTGCTATACAATTTGATGAAGACTTGCAATTTTTTTAAAGGTCATAAAAAGGGAAAAAGGGTCTTAAATAGTGAAAATAAGGAGAAAAAAATATGTTTGAACTTGTCTCGATGAGATTTGATTTTCAAAAAAACCGCTCCTTGTTTTTTCACAGCTCAACCATGATCTATCCAACATCCCACTCACCATATTTCGACACATCCGCTCCCAGCAGCCGCAGCATATGCACCGTATCATTCTGATCCGTGTACGCCCTCAAGCTCAACGTTCCCCTCCACCCGACCAGCGTCAACGTCAGCTCCCCATCCACGCACTTCAGCACACAGCTGCCCGCTCCCAAATCCGCCACCGCCTTTTGCGTCGCCTCCGTCAGGTTCTCCAGCAGCGGCGCATTGTTCGGCGTATTATTCTGCAGCAGCGCCTCCAAATCCGCTTTGCCAATGTCCACCTTCCGCTTCGGCCCAATCAGATGCAGCACACTCGGCAGACCCTCATTGGCCAACCGATACGAGCACTTCATGTTCCGATTGTCGCAACGCACAAACGTCTTGACGCCCGTATTGATGATCTTGATGTCGTCCTCGTTCAGCAGCAGAATATCCCGGACCGCCTCCGAGCAGAAGTAGATGTTGCGCTTCTTCTCGCTGTTCGAGCGCGTCAGCAGGCACTTGGGGTTGAACTCGTCGCTGAGCCCGTAGAAAGCCCGAATCTCGGCGAAAATCGGCTCATCGTCGCCGAAGAACACGTACGGATCCTCCTTGAAGCCGTGGATGCGGCGCTTCTTGCGCTGCGGTCCCCACGGCGCCGCCGCGGCCTTGGCATCGGATTCGGCCTGCCGCTTGGCTCCGGCTCCGCCGTTGGCGGCCGGAGTTTCGGCATCGGTTGCCTCGACGACTTCCTCGACCTTCTCCTCCACTTTCTCCGCCTCCTTCTCCGCCTCCGCCGCATCGGCCGCCTTCTGCGCCAGCGCCTCCTTCTCCCACGGCAAATGCCGGTGCTTCACCAGCGCCGCCACAAAGAACCCACCCGAATTCTGCAGCTGCGGCAGAATCCTCAAGCACCGCTCCAGATTGAACTGGGCCGCCTCCTCCGGCGTCGGCGGGAACATCTGCGGCCGCAGAACGGTGTGCAGACGCTCGGGCACCTGCTCGAAGCTCTCGTAGAATTCGATCTCCTTGCTGGCCGGCCGCCAGTGCGTCAGACCGGGCAGATACTTGAGGCCGGGCACCATTGCGCTGGCATCGACGATCTCGAGGGCGCCCTCCGACTCCTTGACGAGACGATGGAGAACGGCCTCGTTCTCGATCGGGTTCATCGAGCAGGTGGAGTAGACCATGCGGCCGCCGACCTGCGAGCGGATGGGATGAAGGAAGCAATGGGTGGTGTGAATTTGGGACATAGTTTTGAGCATGTTGCTTATTAAATCGCTTTCCTTCTTGGTTTTGCATACACAAATTCAATTTAAGTCTACAAAATAACGGCTGGATGGATTACATTGGAACTTTGTGGGAATCTTTTGACTAGCATGAACTGTAAAACGTTTTTCTTTTAAAGAATATTTTCTCGACATTTGTACCTCAACGGCTGATTTTCCCAAATTCGTCCAAAAGCCCGTTTTAACAGTTTTTTTTTCAAGTTCGTGTAGAGATAGTATAATTAATTTTGTTCGGAAATATTGAAACTTATCATTATTAAGAATATTGTATATATCGACATATTCAAAAGTCTTCATCAAACACGAAATTACACTTCTCCATCCAAAGTCCGATATCTCAATCTGCTCCATTTAGTGGTTGAGTTGAAATAATGTGCCCCTAGTTCGTGCACAATGAACAAAATCGAAAATATATTTATTTTTTTACTAACTATATTCATGACGATTGTGCTATATTGTGCTATGCTATAATCCATCCCAAAATCTCGAAACTAGAAAGTTCAAGCTTGAAGTAGGGACGTTTCACCCGTTGTGGACACAGATTGGTTTTTGAGCCATAACTGTTGATCAAGATTATATGTATGAGAACATGTGTACATTAATTGAAAGCCAATAAACATAGCTAAATACTGGTGAAAAAATTAATTCGATTATGTTAATAACACAAAAGTTATTCAACATCGAAAAAATCATGATTTTATACAGGGTGACCAGAAATAACCCGGACAAACGTTTTCTAGCGTAACTTCTTCAATACAACGAATAATAACAACATTTAAAATGATAAACTTCATTTCAACCATTGGCTTTTCAAATATCTAGACGGCTCCGTAGTGACTTCCTCGAGTGACGATGTACAGCCCTAAACGCTCCGTGAAAATTAGTGCGAAATGCCGCTCCTATTTTTCCGATAAACGACCCTCTCCAGTCTCAACGATTGGTTCAAGGCCTCCAGCATTTTGCGAGTCTTTGAACACACCACACACCACACACTGTAATCAATCAGATTCAGATCGGCCGAGTAGGGCGCCATTCTTCAGACGACATAAAATAAAATGTGGGTTTTGACGATTTTCAATGACTGGAGAGTTGGGACGTCCAGTGCAGTGTTCCGGTCGTTTTGATGATTGTGCCCTTGTTCAACATTGAGCATTTTCTCGTCATTGAATGAAATACACTCAAATTTCGGAGCAGCGGCACAGACATTTAATTTTTATTTCTTTTAGGCCTGCTTCGCTTACTCGCTTGTTTTCAAAAGTGAGGCGCTGAACTTTTTGTGGCTTGTATGCCTTGATTATATGTTCACAAACTTAGAATTTCCGCCCCGATTCTCGATTCCTTCCGATCTCACGAGCGATCTCAAATTTTCGTTTTTTACACTGAAATACACTGAAACAGTTCCATTTTAGCACTTCATTTTTTCGCCATCGTCCCAAATGATGAAGGAATTGACGGAATGTCAAATAAATACAATCTTAGAGAATATAACAAAGGCAAAAAAAATGTGCTGCGACAAGTAACAACCATGGCAGGCAGTCCCAAATGTTGTCCGGGTTATTTCTGGTCACCCTGTAGTAGACAGCCTTAAAACTACTTAAAAATAATTAAAAATCCCAAGTTAAAATGTTATTTTTGGTTTTTATTGGCACTGCCAACTGCTTTTGGACAAATTTATAAACATCGCTATACTGGAAATCGGATGATAATTATTTCAATATTTGGTTGTTAAACCCTTGAAAGTAGTCCATTTCAAAGGTTTGTGAATGTGAATCCAAGATCGATCGATGCCGAATTCGATGCCGAATTGCCTGCCATTCACTGATATTTATCAGCAGTATGAGAAATGCATTCAATTTGATTCGTATTACAAATTTTGCTGCCCAAAATAATTGTTGGTTGTAAAATGGTTCAAATAGTGTGTCCACAACTGGGAAAAGTAGGCACTTTCAAAAAATTAACTGAACATGTTTCGGTTAAAACTTGTTTAATTAAACTTGATAAAATCATAAAATATATTGCATTTAATTTACAAAAATGTATCACACTCATTAAAGCACTGTTTTCTAATAGGTAGAAGGGCCGCTGGTGCCAACAAAATTCGAAATTTCTATTTGGGGTCTGCCCTAGCCGAAATTAAATTAGGCAATTTTGTAAACTATTCTGTACTTTCCATTTGGGCACCGAAGACGATGCGCGCATGGGACGCTAAATTGTGCAGTTCCTGACAAAAACATCAATCCACCACATAATTTCGGAATTCGGAAAGGATGGGACCTTGAGATTGATGATACCCTGGGGTTATATACAAATAATATATATACATATCGAGCATACGTTTTTGGGCATGCAAGAGCTCTTTGTGGAGAGAGTGCCGCAAAAACGCAAAAACTCACAATCGAACAAATCGATCAATAAGCCATTATCAATGAATTGGCTATGAATTATCTATGGTTTTGTGCGTATTTGGCCCTCAGCGACTATTCTATATTTTCTAAATGAAAATTTAGCATCTCCAGGGAAAGAATGAGGCAGAACAAATCGAGAAAAGATAGCATTTTGCAAGACGACATACGAATACCTTTTTAAAGTGATCGAGATGTTTTAGGACCGCTTATTTGAAACAATCGATCTAAAATAGATCTATGTGAATGATAAAAAAAAATTGATCAAAAATGTTGGTTCTACCCTATTTCTCCCGCTACTTATCAGCCCATGTAGCAGGTCACATACACATTTTCAGTTGATTGTAGAATCTTGCGCAATTTAACACGCATTTCTCTGAAGACTTCATATTTCATTTTCAGTTCGATAAATCATAATTTCGAAATTGTTCATTGTTGAAAAACAAATTGCAATAAAGCAGTTCTGTTGAATGGACATTATTCTATCATTTACAAAATAAAACGATTGAGAAAAGTCTCATCATCATCATATAGGTGAGCCTTTGCTATTCCTCCATAAAACTAAAACCCACATCGATTTTTGATAATTTTTGCGAATGATGAGGATTTGAGCACAACGTCATTAGCACAACGTCATGATTTGTTGATGTATATGTGGTCTGGAAAGTGATCGAACATATGAAAATCTTCATATGTTCCACGGAACCCCAACCCAAATTCCTCTCCATTCTCCATGTGTCGCCACTCACCTGCAACACCTCCGCTCCCCTCTTCGCAATCCGATACTGAATCCCATGCAGATTCGCACTCTGCGCATTGTTCCACTTCTGCCAGATATCCGGATTCTTCCGCAGCGTCCCATCTCCCGAGCACGGCACATCGCACAGCACCCGATCGAACCGCAGCGCCTCCACCGCTCCCGTCTCCGCATTCGTCACCTTAATATTCGGGAACGCCGAACTATCGTGATTCGTCACCACAAAGCACGGCGAGTTCAGGCGCTTCGCCTGATGCACCAGCATGTAGCACCGATCATTGTCCACATCATTGGCCACCACATAACCCGTCGGCAGACCGCCCTTCACCTCCGCATCCGCATGCAGATACTCAATCAGCTGCGCGGTCTTCGATCCCGGCGCCGCGCACATGTCCAGCACCCGATGATGCGGCTGCACATCGAGCACCAGCGGCGGAATCATCGAGACCGCCTCCTGCCGACTGATACTGCCCGCCGACGTCTCGGCAATCAGAAAGTTGTGCAGCTTGTAGAACGCCTCCGAACGGCGGATGTCCATGCGCGTCAGCTCCATCTGCCAGGCGTGCTCGCCCGGATACCAGGGCAGCGCAAAGGGGGCGCCAATGTGGCGGTCGCCGCCGTCGGCCGTTTTCAGATCGGCCGCGCCCTTCAGATAGTCGTTGAAGCACTGCGACTTGATGAGGGCGAGCAGCGTGGCGGCTTCGCCGCGATAGGCGGTGATGCGGAACGTGGTGGGCAGATCGGCGGTGATGGTGGCGAGGAACGCGTCCCACTGGTCGGCGGGCACGACGCCGGCCTGCTGGCGATAGTAGGCGAGGAACTGGGCGTTCTCGCGGACGATCTCCTTGTAGGGGGCGGTGCGGCGGTCCGGATGGGCTTTGGGGCCCTGTCGAGGAATGAAAAGGCGAGGAATGCGATGTTAGTTTGGGAGTTTAGGATAACATAACCGCAAAGATTGTGCGGCTTTTTTGGAATACTTGCCTCGCGCATCTCGCGCTTGCGAGCGGCGAACGGATTGCCCTTCTTGTGCTTGCGGCCCATTTTGGTGGATGGAAATTGGCTGAAAGGTCTGGCGGAGTTGGTGTTGCGATTCGCTTGGGAATCGGGAGCCGGTTTCGCAGTCGAAAGTCGAAAACTACGACGTGTGAATGGATGGAAAAGCTACAAGTGAGACCGCGTCGCGTAGAAACAAAACACATGTGCGTGTGTTTTGTATATTGTTGTACTGCATGCGCGGATGAATGGCATACGAGGGGCTGTTCACTCCGGAGTGAGTTTATGAGGATATAGAAATATAGTCGAACTTAGGAAATGTACGATAGGTTTTTGGAAATACTCGAAATATTCTCTATAAGGCCGATAAAGCTGCTGTTGTTGCTGTGATCATTCGGTAATTTTCGAAAACATATGTAACTTTGAATCTCCATAAGAAAACGTAGGAAACCATCATAATTCTACAAAAAAACAATCATCAAAATCGATCGACAATTTTGAAAAATTGAAGATTTTCTTTTTCGAAATCGACGACCTGAGAAGATCCGCCCCTCGATCTGCATTGCCGACACAGTTCGAAATGCATTGAATAAATCGCGGCATCACTGCCCGCTGACAATGTTTTCATTTGTTGTTGCTGGCTTTATTTATTTACGCGATGCGCGAGCGAGAAATCGTGCCGAGGGGATCACCACTTGCGAGATCAATGTAAATCATTCAGAACTATTCGTTCATCGAATGAAATATTATTGGAAATCATTAGAAATGACTGGAATTGATGTAATTACATTACTAGATAATAACATGACTAAATAATAAAATGATATATAAAACAGCTAAAAATCCAATTTATGTTCGAAATCACGTAACATCTACGTGAATATATTCTTTATAATAATTTTTGTTTGACTGACCTTTCGATTTTGTGCGATACTGCGACACCCCTCGCTCGCGCTGCCACTCCAATTTTCGTGATTCGTGATTCATTCGCACGTCCAAATCGTCAAGCGCGTATCGCGTTTCTGCGAGCTGATAGGGAACAAGAAAATTACGATTCCAGTTGCTGCCTGCGGCCTAGGGATCCATTCTTCCCGTTCCGGCGAGTGCTGAAAGTGTCCTGCGTTCGAGTGCAACGAGATCGCCATCATGAACAGCGGCGAGAGCATCGATATTCCCGCGGAGGTGAAGTCGAAGCGGCCGACAGGTTGGTTGACCCAAACACCACAATCATCTTCTATATTGATTATTGTGGCGAGTAGCGACGAGTGGCGGAATTCCGTATGTTCCATCCCGCACAGCGTGAAGCCTTTGTTTTGTGTGTTTTCATGTGGACAGTATAAAAAAATCGATTCGTAGTGTATTATTCGTCAGACGCGCAGCTGTCGAAGTAAAACCATTTTCAATGCCAACGCGTTACATAGATTATATTGTACTACCCGAGCTCATTAATTTGAATCATTCATGAAATCGGGCTTCTTTCTTCATTCAGCATCATTCTATAGTATACGGAAAAATCGTTTATGAGAAGTATCAACCTTTGGTTGAGCCGCCCTTTAAATAATAATCCAATCGAATCTAATAATCTTGAATTGTTTTCAATGTCACGGATTTGTGCACATTTTCGTATTTCGTGTTTGGTTCGGTCACTTTTCACTTGAGTGAGCAATGTCAGTATGCTCAATAGAAAGGTAATGGAATTGTGTATGAATCCTTTCTATTAAAACAAATATGAAAAAGTTGCCATAAATGGTAATTCGTTCGACAATGTCTCCAAGTCTCCATATATAAACGGTGAGGTCTGTCTTAGGACGTACTCAGCCACAGGCTAGACTTTCATTTAACGATATTTCAGAATATTATAAAAGAATGTTTAATGAACAAAACTGCACCAATACATTTTTTTGTGACGTAAAAGAAGCACAATTTCAAGAATGTTTCGAATTTCTGAGCTAGACTAGTAAATGTGTCGTTGTCGTGTATTGTTATCGGTCACGCAAACACACGGGCTGATGGAGTGGGTGTGTGTGTGTATTTTAGATTGGCCTAGTATCATCGCTGATGTGTCGGTCGTTAAGTTACGGGCACTATAATTTTTAGCAGCGAGCGGGCAGAAAGTGACGGTGCTCTTTCACATGTCACTCTGCGGATGACGACATCAGCGCGACGATGATGATCAATTGTATCGATTTGTTTTACTAGACACGTCGAATATGCATGCGGAATGCGGGACGTTCGCGTGTAGGGTGTTACGTGTGACGTGTTTGACTGTAATGTTTTCTTATTGCACCATTTCTTCCAGTTTCATTAGCAAGCTGCTTCACATTTGTTGACCCAAATCCATGTTATCCCAAACAAATGTTACACCACGAAGAACGCATTCTAAACATCCTATGACTCTTACGTATCTTTGGATTTTACTTTGTGCAAAAGAACACAACGGTGCCGAAATTTTAAAATTTGAACCGGGGCCGTTAGAAACTGTTGGAAGGATGAATACCTACTCGATATTCATGGAAGCCAGCAGACACGCGATTGAAATGAATTGATATTTGTATATTATTTCACAAACAAAACAAAACACGCGGTGTGAGAAATTATATACCGCTAGATAAGGCGTTGTTCAGAAGCTCGACTATTGGCAACTCTAATTTTACCACAATGAACTTGCAGCGAAATGAATTTTGCTGAGCCCGGCTAGTTTTTATATATCATAAATGTTATATTTCCATATATCATAAATGTTATATTTCCACCATTTGATAGGCCTAATAACAAAGCCGCTCGAGCCTAAAATGTAAATAACGTACACCTTTTCATGCAAGAAAAGTCAAGAGACAGTCATACCACTTCCTTATCGTGTCTGGAATGTCATAATAAGTATTGTTCTTTATTAATATTATCTTTATCTACGACGGTATCAACTGATTCGTCGGTTTTAAGACCTGTTTGTCCAATTCCTCCTGCTGATCCCATCACAAATATACCTTTATCGACGTACAACTTTGGAATCTAAATTTTCGGATGTCTTGGCGATATTTATAATTCTTCACGTTTAGGGTACTCTATACATATAATTACCACAAGATGTACTATGCCAGAAAGCGCTTTAAAATTCTATATACAAAAAATGTTTCTCTCCAATGCCGCACGCTTCCCACACTCACCCAGACATCCTTCACACACCCTGCATGCGAACTAAGTGCCATGAAATATGCACGATCCCAACCGATTGCTGTTCATTTTAAATTCAAAAATATATATCATCGATAAACTGTAGTCTGTAGTGTACATGTGTGAGTGTGTGTTTATACGTTTATTGTGACGCGTATCGCAAACATACCTAAAACATTCAGCGCCCAGCGAGGATTCTTTCATTTGTGAGTCGAGCGTTGAGCTGGTGCAAACACGACGCAACCGAGACGATCCGACACTCCAGTCATGGCCCAGAGCCAGTCGCTGCTCGTGCAGCTCTGCAAGTTTCCCAAGAGCCACAAGATCAGATATACCGCTCTGGTTTCAATCATATTTGTTTTTTTTTTAACTTGATCTCAATTGGTTGTAGGCTCGCAATCTAACTTTAAATTTTTTAGTAGCCAAGCTATGGATTTTATTTCCATATTGCAATATTTTTCCTTTCGGATTCTACAATGGTTATGCCTTCAGCTAAAGAGGATATACAAATTTGCACCAAAACTAGACCAAGAGACAGCTGAATGTAATTAAATGTTTTCCACTCGCACAGATTCCGCCTTCAAGCAGCAGCGCCTGCCCGCCTGGCAGCCCGTCCTCACCGCCGGCACCGTGTTGCCCACCTTCTTCATCATCGGCATCGCCTTCATTCCGCTCGGCATCTCGCTGCTCTACTTCTCCGACGATGTGCGCGAAAAAGTGATCGACTACACCGAATGCCAGAAGGAGGGCGGCAACGTCACCTGTGCCGCCTTCATCGAGGCCAATCCGAACCAGCGGTGCGACTGCTCCATCGAGTTCGCGCTCGACTACGACTTCCGCGGCCAGGTGTACATGTACTATGGGCTGACGAACTTCTACCAGAACCATCGGCGCTACGTGAAGTCGCGCGACGACGACCAGCTGCTGGGTCGGCTCGGCACGCCGAGCTCGGATTGTGCGCCGTTCGAGTCGCTGGCGGGCGATGGGAAGTCCAAGTACGTAGTGTTTATTGATAATAACTAATAACGGACTAAAGGCGGACTTCACTTTATGGACTCCAGTTTCAACACATTGACCTTTCTCAAGATATGCTTCGTTTGGCTTATAGCTGATAAAAGCAAGAACTGTTTTCAATCGATCATTTTTACCCTTGTTTGCCCTTGGAAAATAAAGTTTCAGCAAAAAAGACTAATCAATTCTTTTAAACAAAAAGTGCACTAGAGGGTACATCATACAAAATGTTTTGCTCGAGTTATTTGCAATCATGGATCAACTATTTTATAATTGATGAAAACAAGAACGAATATTGGCTGAAAAAACCTCAGATCGCATAATTTGTTATTTATTATTCGTACTTCGAATCTTTGATCATTTTTAGTAGGCCAATCCAATTTTAATTGATTTACTAACAAGGGAATTGTACGGAGTATTGTAGAGAGGATCCAGGCGATGATAAAAATATACCACAGTTTTGTCATGAGGGCTCTCTCTGAAAAGTTGTAGCCAGTCAAAACTACCATATTTCGACACTCGCATACAAAAACTCAATTTTGGACTGCGCATAACTTTCGCCACAGGTCCCATTGGCATCTATTTTCTATTCCGTAAGGGATTCTTCGATTGCTTCCAGCGAACCCTGACTCTCGCCCCAGGGTGGACACGCGGAGCCGTTCCACACAGAAAAAAGAAGATGTTTTCTTATTTTTTTGAGTGATGAGGTTCTGTGCGTTATTTCATTACCAATCATTTGAGTATATCGTTCTATGTCACTCCTGTGACAAGTTACAGCATCTTAACCGAAGACGAAACACGTATTTTGTGTATGGAGAGGAGGATTTTATTTCACTCCCATACAAAATATTTGCGTTTCGGCGTCGGTATAAGAGACGTAACTTTACACAGGAGTGACTTATAATGATGTGGGTATACTCAAATGAAAAACCTCATCACTCAAAACAATTAAAAAAAATCGTTGTCGATTTTTTAATTTTTGGGTTGTGTTTTGCAAAACGAAACGGCTCCGCGTGTGCACCCTGTGGCCTCTACAATGCTTAAACTCGACAGAAAGTTGAGTACTTAGTACTTAGTGAATGAACATAACTCAATCATTAACATATCTAGAAAACGTCGGCTCTGGCCAAGAACCCCTGAAATTCAAGTGTCCGAACTCGTTTGTGATAGACTTTATACTACATGGGCTGATTAGTATTAAGACTACTGTAGAGTTAATTTGCTGAAATATGTTTCAGATCGAAGTTACCGCTGTAATGAAAAATAATAAATGTCAGCGATGCGGTGGGATTGGTTTTCCGGATGATTCCATTCGTGAGCTCGTGTGAAACGAGAAGTCTGTGTGTCCGTGGTATTTGGGGCGGTGTGCCTCACATATCAGAAGTGCGGATAGACCCTGAACGAGGATGGATTCTGCTCTGCTATCCGACAGTGAGTTGCGCGATCTTCTGGAGAGGTGCGGCGTCCAAACGCACGGTATAGCTGACCGGAAAACATTGGACCGTCTGTATGCCGAGAAGTCATTTTCTGCTGACAAGCAACTTGGTGTAACGACGAACACCGCGGTCTTCGAGGGCATGCGATCGCGCGCAAGCGCATCCATTGCAGCAGAAACTGGTGTCGATTGCACGCATATTGGGGGCGATGGCGATGTACTCGAAAAAGATGGTGCGTTTGGTTGTGACACGGCGGCTGATGATGGTGACGTGGATGCATTGCTGCGACGGCTGGAGGCTGGTGTTGTCAAGCAGCGTCGGATTAATGAGCTGCGAGCTGAAATGGCTCGTTTGATGGTGCAGAACGACGTGGAGACGGCGCGTAGACAGCGCAACATTGACGGAGGTGCCGCTGGTGTAGGTGAGGATTTGTTGGGTCTTGGTGATGTGCGTAACCATGCGGTGCCGGTGCCGGCACATGAGCAGCGCGGGGCAGCGCGCGGCGATCGAGATGTTATGCGTGATTTGCGTAACAACATTGTGGAGCCGGCGTATGGGCAGCGAGAAGCAGCGCGTGCGAATCGAGATGTTATGCCGGTGCAGCAGCTGCGCCACAACGCCGAAGACATAGCTAATGTCATAGACGTGTTTACTGGCGACGACAGGTATACAGTGCGATCATTTATTAGTAATGTAGAGACAGCGGCAGAGCAGTTTGGCTGGGACCATCTGCAAACATTCATAAATGCAAAGCGTTTCGTCGCCGGTACGGCAAGAAGTCTGATGCGAGCCGTACAAGTGCATTCGTGGGTTGATCTGCGGCGTGAATTACAAACTGAATTCGCGGCGCCCGTGTCGATCTCGGCTATTCACAAAACACTCGCCAGCCGGCGCAAAACCGCGAGCGAGACGCCGCAGCAGTACTCGATTGCTATGCGCGAAATTGCGGCTATGGGACCAGTCGATGAGGCCGATTTGATCGGGTATATCGTGAACGGCATTGCGCGTGATAAAAGCGAGCGTTTGTTTTTTGCTGGAGCGACTGACATGCACGGTCTGCGAATGCTTCTCAATCGATACAATGAGATCATCGCCGGTGAAATAGCTCCGCCGTTTCCACAAGCTGAGAAGCGAAATGCATTCGCTACTGTGCCCACGATGAGTACACAAGTTACTCCGATGCCATCACGCGTACGCTGTTACAATTGACAAGATGTCGGACACTTCGCCTCAGCGTGCCCAGCAAAACCACGACGTCAACCAACATGTTTTTCGTGTGGGCAGAGCGGTCACATGCAGTCGCAGTGCCCGTCGCAACGACGCGATCCGCGTCCACAGGTCGCGAATGTTGATACGAACCTCGACTGGCGAGCAGCTCTTGCAGATGCGTACACACAAGGTCAACGAGATGCCAAGGTGGCGGCCGATTCGCGTGGCGAAACCGTGACGGAAACTGGTCAACAAGCAGTGCGCGTCGTGCTGAATTCGAATGTTGGCGGTCCAAGCGGCGTTGGCGGAAATGAAGCAGCTGAGCGGGCGTTGGGCACGCACGTTTTCAACGAAAAGGTGAGTCTGTGCATGACAACTGGGGCGTTTCGTTTCGTTTTGTCGTTCAATTCATTGATGGACACTGGAAGTCCATCGTGTTTCATTCAAGCTAAGTTCGTCCCACCCACTCTTATGACGGCAACACGACGGGACAATGAATTCGTCGGTCTCAACGGCAGCCCGCTTTGTGTTGTTGGCATGATAATTGGTGCAATTACTTTTCGGAATACGATTTGTAACGACGTACGAATCTATGTAGTGAAAGATGGCACGATGCGAAGTCCCGCGATACTTGGCCGCAGTTTTATTGTGCCAAATGGGTTACAGCTCCTAAAAAATCCCGCATGTGGTTTGTTGTATTCCTCCAATATTGTGCTGCCATCGCTGTGTGATGACGAAATTCTGAACATCGATGTATCGGATAATGTAGAGGTGCCTGTGTATCAGCTGAATTCGAAAATTCCGCACACGATGCAAGTTGCTGTTCATGAATTAGTGAACAGTTGTACTTTTGCGAACGAGCTTTTTGACAGCACACCGTCATCCGTGCAATGTACGATCAAATTGATCAAAGATGAGCAATTCAATTGCGCTCCGCGCCGTTTGTCCTACCAACAAAAAGATGAAATTCGCAAGACTTTGGACAGATTGATCAAAGTTAATGTAATACGCCCTAGTCAGTCCGCTTATTGCTCCCCAATTGTGCCAGTCCGGAAGAAAAATGGTGATTTGCGTATGTGCATTGATTACCGTCAGTTGAATAAGCTGACAGCGCGAGACAATTTTCCCCTGCCTTTGATCGAAGACCAAATGGATTTGCTGTACAACAAGTCCTACTTCAGCTGTTTGGATCTCAAAGATGGTTTTCATCATGTGAACATGTCGCCTGAATCTATTCATTTAACATCGTTTGTCACACCACATGGTCAATTCGAGTTTGTGAGAATGCCTTTCGGTCTCAAAAATGCTCCATCCGTTTTCCAGCGATACATCAACTCACTTTTCCGGCACCTAATCGATTCCAACAAAATACTAGTGTACATGGACGACATTATGGTCGCGACGAGCAATTTGGACGAGCACATCAGCGTTCTGACTGAGGTTTTTGATGTGATTCGAAAGCACGGATTGAAATTATGTTTGGCGAAATGCACATTTTTTCAAACAGAGGTTGACTATCTAGGATATCGTGTAGATTCTCGAGGCATCAACCAAACGCTCATAATACGGAAGCAGTTCGCGGTTTCCCATTGCCCACCAGTGTTCGTGACGTACATAGCTTTGTTGGTTTGTGCTCATACTTTCGGAAATTCATCAAAGGCTTCGCTCTTATTGCTAAACCATTGTACGACTTACTGCGGAAAAATGCAACGTTCAAATTTGAGCAATCTGAATCAGGCGCGTTTGAGTTTCTGAAAGAATGTCTGCTTTCCAGTCCGGTTCTAGCAATTTACTCTCCGAAAGACGAGACAGAACTCCATTGTGATGCAAGCGCGTTGGGTTACGGTGCGATTCTTTTGCAACGAAAGTCTGATAACTGTTTCCATCCGGTTTTCTATTTTTCCAAGCGCACAACCGAAGCCGAGTCGAAATATCACAGCTTTGAATTGGAAACGCTCGCAATTGTTAACGCGTTGAAAAGGTTCCGAGTGTATCTAGAAGGTATACCATTCAAAATCGCGACAGATTGCAATTCACTGACACAAACGTTGCATAAGAAACACATCAATCCGCGCATTGCTAGGTGGGCCCTCGAGTTGGAGAACTTTGATTACAAGATCGAACATCGCTCAAACCAGCGAATGCGGCACGTGGACGCTTTGAGTCGTGTCAGGGAAGTCAATGTAGAGGAAAGGGAAGTCAATGTAATCGAGCAGAATTCTTTGGAACAGATTTTAGCCGTCGAACAAACTCGCGATGATAATATCATCAAAATTCGTCAAACTCTAGAGTCCATGCCTGCACCTAGCGGAAAATTCGAGTTACAGGATGGTCTTGTGTACAAAAAGAAGGACGAAAAACTGTTGTTCTATGTCCCAGACGTTATGATTTCGAGTATCATTCGTGCGAACCATGACGATTTCGGACATTTCGCAACTGACAAAGTACATGAACTGATAACACGCACATATTGGTTTCCAAATATGCGGAAAAAGATCGACGAGTATGTCCGAAACTGTTTGAAGTGCGTGCAATTTGCCCCAAATTCAGGCAAAACCGAAGGTGAATTACATTCCATCCCAAAAGGCAAGTTACCGTTCCAAACTCTGCACATAGATCACTTAGGTCCATTGGGCACAACGAAATCTAAACACAAGCACATTTTTGCGATCGTTGACGGTTTTACAAAGTTCATCAAACTCTATCCTGTGCGAACGACCTCATCAAAGGAGTCAATTAGCTGTCTTTCGACCTATTTTGCTGCGTATAGCCGACCAGAACGGATTGTATCTGACCGAGGAACTTCATTCACTTCATCAGAGTTCTCGAATTTTGTCAATGGGCTTAACATTCAACACATCAAAATCGCGACTGCTTCTCCTCAATCAAACG
>CAXHKQ010000119.1:0-14354 GCA_964017145.1 Agrocybe praecox
TTTCCCCGCGCTCATCCGCTGCTGCGACCCCGCCGCATGCGGACCGCTCAGCTGCCTCCTCAGCGCCCGTTCATTCGTCTTGGCGTCCAGCCCGAACAAGCGCGCCACTCCTCGCCGGATCCGCTTATTCCGATAGGCAAAGATCACCGGCGATCCAATCGACGAGACCATGACTAGAAGCACAGCCGCGAGCAGGGGACACTGCGGCGTCAGCGGCCACACTTGGAAGTGGAGGCCGTCGAGGAGTACCAGGATGCCGTACGGCAGATACGCGACCAGATACATGACCACGACTAGAACGGAGATGCGGGCGGCTCGGGATTCCTCTCGGTACTTGAAGATCGAAGAGGCATTCGAGAGCCTGTGGCGGATGGAGGACATGTAGCACAGCGCCTTCGAAGGCGTCACGTGCACGGTGACGGCATGATTGTGCGGATGCGGTCGCAGCTGAGCCTGCTGGGGCTGCTGCATCGTCTGATTGTGATGATGCTGATGCTGGTGGTGCAGATGATGGTGGAGCGTGTGCATGGCGACCGCATGCTGGGCGCCATCGACGCGTCGCAGGTTGGGCGTCGAGCGGACGTGACGCATCTGGACGGAGTATTCTTCTTCGTCCAATGCCGAGTCCATGTTGTGTCGCTGGTTGGCCATGTGCATGGGCTGGGGCTGTTCGATGCTGCCAAGTTGTAGATGGCGCGAGCTCATATTGCGCGTCAGCTGGCTGCGCTCGGCCACCGAGAGCGTGGCGATGGCGGGCACCATGAGAGTGTTGTTGTTGTTGTTGAGGTTCTTCTCCGGGTGGGATGTCGTGGGAACGTCCAAGAAGCGACCAGACGAGCGCTGCTGATGAACCAGCGGCAGAACTTGTTCGACTTCCTCGTCGGTCTGCGATCGCTGCTGATCGATGTTCATGATCAAACCGCCCGATGAGGCATGCCCACTCGCTAGCGGCGGCGGCGGCGGCGGCGGCGCCACGCTGCCCGTCGACACCCGGCAACTGGTCGTCGAGGCGGACGAAACATGCGCCGAGGCGGCGGCCAAATTCAGGGCGCTCTGCAGCAGCGGCGACGATCCGTTCTGACGCATTCGCAGACCATTCTGCTTGGCTTCGGTGACGATCTTCCAGTACATGCCGCACACCAGGCAAATGGGCGCCAGGATGATGAGCACAAAGTAGGCGGCCGCAAAGGCGGTGTCGTACAGCTGCTCGGCGCCGCTTCGATCGTCCGCGGGGATGATTGTTTCATCGATATTGGCAGGCTGCGGTGCTCTCGATCGGAACGCGGAGGCGATGCCGAACGAGATGCTCAGCGTCCAGCACAGGGCGATGGCGATCCATGCTTTGGGGCCGCTGATGCGCGCATGGTAGCGGAGGGGATCGGTGACGGCGCAGAAGGTGTCGCCGACGATGAGCAGGACGGAGAGGGCGCCTGAATGGAAGAGGTGCGGAGAATGGAAGCTGGTTAGTAAGAGTCAAATTGGTTTGGGATAATAACGTGGCGATTGTTCATCAATCAAGTGTCCAACTTTATTCAAATGTAACCGATTCTTTCATTTGGTCATTTTTTTTAAAACGATGTCCGAATCAAATGTTGAGCCCCAAGATTTGTTTAGTTTAATTAAGCCTTCAAACGAAACAAGATAAACGTGGGTAGCCTACTAAGAAAAGACGATAATTTTTGACATGTTATTGACATGTTTATGTTTATACTCCTGGTATGTATACTGTATACTGAAAGTAAAACCACAGAAAATGCACAAAATCACACTTGGTTTTACATGGTAAAATTGGGGGAAAATGTCATTAGTCGAGCTTTCGTTGCCAATGCGATGCGTTCAGTTTGATCAGCCGAGACACAAATCACACACCACATTCCACACATCTGGCGGGCAACGGCTGCGAATGGCGACCGAGTGCCGTGTGGAACACATTTATTTTGTGTGTGCTTTTCACCGAGCTTCTCGCCAACCAACGGTTCGAAAACCGGATGGAAAAATATCCCTCGATAACGCGCCATCTATCAAAAGACGCGCACACGACTTGCTGCATAATTGTGCCAATATTACCGCCATCTATCAGACAACGCACTCATCGCGCATCGAGTTTGAAAAATTCAGCGCTGTGCTCTTCCGTTGAAAGCTATGGAATTTCGAAATCGGTTGTAAATTTGATTTGAAATATTAGAGCGCAACGGGGTAATTATTGCATGGGGGCAATTTCAGCAACCTTTTCTTCAAAAACGGAGATATTTTACTTATATTAAATGTGTCTTAAATCTGATCGTATATGGCCGCTTACACAAACGTTATAGCTCTGAACAAGAACTAGATTGGACTTCATGTGCTATTTGCGGTCAAGATTATTGGTGAAATTCTATAATTTTGTTTGCAAACTCATGTCTGGTTCTTTGACTAGACATTTGTATATTTTCATGAGATTAGGTAGATTAGGAAATTTGCCTTCTTGCGAAAATAATTAAACAGTTTTGGCAATTTTAACTTGTTCTTGCTCATTTTATCAATTTTATGTGAAATATTAAATTGGCCATAGAATGCCTAATAAAATTAACCACCGAACTTCATCAAACATCAAGTAATTATTGTATTATAGCTCCAGGGAAGGAATGAAAAAGAATAGAGAGCATTTTACGAGAGATGTTGTGAGATCGCTGAATTAAGGCTATCGAGCTAAAGTAAAACTATGTAAAGAAATAAACAAAGTTTTCATGGAAAATATTGGTCCTTCATAGCTAGTGTCATGTCATTACCAAGGCCCCGAAGTTGAGGGAAAATCCCTTTTTTTCCTGTTCACCCTAGAGAACATTTGTAACCACGGTTATGCGTCACGTTTCCGTACGATTAAAATGAACTATACTTTTTATCCCCTTTCCCCCCCCCATTATCGGATGTTAGACCCTTTTTTCATCTATAATCCCTTTTTTAGACCCTTTTCGCATTTGTTCCTTATTTTCCCTATTTTTAGACCCTTTTTCGCCTTTTAGACCCTTTTAGGCCCTATAAAAAATCTAAAATCACACAGACGGTACAACGGAATAAGAAAGATAACGGTTTCCGAAATTGAATTATATTGAAAGTGGAAATCATGATCAATTGTCAAAAACATTAACATGTTTATATTGTTGGAACGGAGTTTCGAGAGTACCCACTGCCTCTATAATCGTTGAATGATGATGTATTAAAAAACTGGTCAAAATAAATTGTACAGGACATTTATGAACACATTTTTGGTTCCAATACATAGTCTCCTTGAAGGAGTATAGAAAAAATCCTGCGATCCTGAAATATCACGTTCATGCTCCTTCTGAAAGTATTTGGTCGATTGTGAGTTTATGCGAAAATTCTTGCGAAAATTCGCCGACACGTTTGCTTTAACGCGCTGTCAAATCAAATCGTAGAATCCGATATGGCTGAAATTTTTACAGTAGCCTTCGAAGAAAATGTAGTACGACTTTAAAAATGTTATATTGCGATAGTGTCGCCATAAGGCGTTTAGGCTATGCACTTATCGGACTACCCACGTATATCTGTTCAAAATTATGTAATCAGCTGTTGTTCTAATAAATCATTACAGTATTGACTTCATAAGCTGCACCATTTTTTCCGGTCGTTCCCGATACATTGTCTCTGTCACCTCTATGTTTCGCTCACCATTTCTGACGTGGTATAATATCCGAGACTGAAGAAAGATAAGAAAAACACCGACGCGCCTTACAATATAAATGGCGATATGATTGGCATAAATCAAATACGGATTGCGACAAGAATGGAACTCGAAACTCGTGTGTAGAACAATTGTGCTGCGCGCGCGTGTCGGACATCAGCGAACATGTGTAATACACGTAAACGTGAACGTATTCGGAACGTATGACGACGATTGTGTGTTGGCCGCCGTTGGCCGTTTTGCGTGGATCGTGTTCGAATATTAACATGCGTCATTTCGTCGTCGTCGTCGTCGTTGCAAATCGTGCTTGCATATAGTTTACACAAAGAACGTCAGAATCACGGCTTGCGCGTGTGTCCGCCCGACCGTGTGTCCAAATATGTCGGCCACATTCGTGCAATGTGCGGCAAATGTAATAATAATAATATTTTCGCCCGGGGCAGCGGTCTGCCCCGCACAGGCGGACAGGCAGCAAAATGCCATTTGACTGGCGCGCAAATGCATGCATTAAGTTGTCGTCGTTACAACCGAATAACGTCGTGCACACGCGACACACGGAAATGTGTCACCGCAGCGTATATTTTTCACCGGAGAGTGTATTCTCGTGTCGCGTGCGTGTGATCGAGCCAGCGCGCTCAATGAACCACGCCAGTCTGTCTGGGCGGGCGGGCGATCGAGCCGCGTCGGCGAACATACGCAAACATACACAAATCGCGCAACATCATTCACGCACGCACGCACGCGCAGAAATATACACGAAGCGTGTCACGATGCCGAATTTTATAAGCGGACAGCGGACGCACCGATTTGGCAGAAATTAAAAGGTTTACGACGTAATTTTTTCGGTGTCGTTTGGTCAAACGTTTCGCTGCGATTTTTGACATATTGCCGGGAATAAAATACACGACTTTAAATTCAAGTATTACCACCAAGAGCGGCTTGCTGGCGAGACAATTAATCATCTGAACCGCAGTGCGTTTGCGTTCTGAGTTCTGACGCGTGTTTGGAAGAGAAGAAGCGCGCGGGGAAGCCGTGTGAAAATAACTTTGGCCGCACTGTGGCGCGCGTTGTATGATGCGTCATCTGCTGTGCGTGTGCGTACTGCAGGAAATGTGCGCAGAAAAAGTGCATTGAATTCGGCGCGGCTTTGTCTCGTTACACGAGCGCATTAGCAACGTTTTTTGTTCGCTGCTTCCCGCCACGAAGCACGAAGCAGGCAATATGCTGAAAAGCTGCCGCATGTGCTCGCGTAATTCGCGCGCTTGCACACATAGGCAGGCAACACGACAGGTGATTAATTAACGTATCGTGTGTACAGCAAGCAGCCATCGTTCACAGACATACCAACGAAAAGTTCACATCTCACACCAGAAGCAGACGGTGGCGGGTTTTCGTATGTTCTGTGCCACTCGTGGTGTAAACAAACAAGCGCAGCGGAGGCGCGATCGCACATTGGACCGATCGCAAATATCCGGCGGTTGTGTGTGTATTATACGGTGATGTTTAGCAGCAACAGCAAGTGAGAAAGAACCATACATAAATACTGCCGTGCTTGCACATACTAGGTTCATGTCTAGGGCATTGGATTTAATTGCTTGTTCCAAGTTGAAACCGTTCAAATGAATGTTTATATAGTTCTGACATCTGGGAATAGGCAATCAATTGAATGTCGAATATCCACAACTAGGTCCTTCAATTTGCGCATGAAAATGTCTTGCCTGGTCTTGTCTAAAAACTGGACAATTTTCGTGTAAGGAGTGCGGCAGAAAAAAAAACGCATAACTTTTTTATTCTATAACTTATAAACCTGTGCAGCAATTTTCAAAAATGAAACGGAATATAAAAGTACATTCTTTTAAGATTCACTTGTTCAATAGACCGAACAAAAACATTTGATTTTGACGAAGGTATCAAGCTTTCCGGAATACCTTCCATTTTTCGTTTTTTTCAAGTACCTGTATCCTTCGTTGAGGCTGCAATCCATTGTTCTTCCAAATCGTTGTTGTTTATGACATCAACAACTTTTAAACTTCAATTTTATTTGCTCCAGAGCTCAATACCGCACCATTGGCCGTAGTTATGGACAATTCGGTGAGTGTGCCTCCGTGGGCACAAATGTCATCTTTTCACTATTATACCAATCAATCGTAGAAGACTTATGATGACATGACACTAAATCAGACCAGATCAACTAGACACCATAGGCTTTCGAATGAATGGTGGGATCCTTTTCTAGAGGCACTCATTGATATTCATATTTCGGTTCCATCGAGCCACATATGATAAACGATATGCTAAAATCACAACACATGCAAATCGCCTGTCAAACCAGAAACAAACAAACAAACATTTGTATGGCTAGACGAAAATCGACATCAGTTTTCACGGGAGTCTTTCAGCCACTAGACGCTTCTTTAGGCATATGTTCAGTGTTTTAAACTCTTCATAGCACCTTAGGCCAGACGTCGATTTTTTTTAGCATTGTAATCTCATCGCATTCGACAACCTCGGATTTATCTTCACGAGAGCTATCACTTTCTTCGCCTTCCCTGGCCTTACGATAATACTTTTCCTTCCACAACCTTTTTTTTCTATAAAGATAGGACGTTTTTTTATTAGACCCGACAATTGTTGAGACAATTTATTGATAAACTTCTGATTTATTGGCATTCACTGCGGATTATCAATAAATTGTTTCATGATGGATGCAAAGGTTTCAAATATTGATGCCAATGTGATACTGTAGTATATTTCAAAAGGAAATGATTACATGTTAAAAATCTTACAATTCATACTATCACTTTGACGAAAAAACTATTTTATTAATCCAAGTCGTTTTCGAGCTACAGCCAACAAAAGTTATGCGTTTTTTTCTGCCGCACTCCTTACAGAGTGGGGCTACAAAATCCGAACGCGATTCAATTATGATTTGCAGTTTGCAGCCGTTCTATTTCACCTAGAAAGGTCTTGATTATCATTACGAATAGCTTTTAATAACTGTACCTAATATAAATGTTCTCGACACAGCCATATCACCGAAATACATTGCTGAAATAGATCCAGTGACGTTTGAAAATCTAAAATTTAATTAATTGAGTGCTTTATCATAGCAACGATAGCAGATATAAATTGTGACACAATGGTAATGTCGGGCGAACGTTGCAGACAGAATAAAGATACATAAAACCAAGCAAGTGAAGATATTGTTGTGTGAATATGTTCGTGATGGCCTAACGAACAATTCATTGGTCGGTACTGAATTTATATAAGAAAAAATATAATTCACTTCGGTAGTGTTACGGTTATTTTAAGAAAGACTGGAGACGATATAAATAAACCATGAGCCCTGAAGTAATGCGATTATATATCGGAAACATATAATTATCATGTTGATCCATCGTCCTGTGGCGGTCTTTACTATTCACGAATAAAATACACTGCCAATTGCATGACCCCAGTAACTAGTAACACATGTGTTAATTACACCCGCTCTCTCTCGTAGGTTCGGTCGGTCTTTACGCGGGCGATCGCGCGGGCGCAATTTCGGTGTGTTTACACCACACCTTTAATTTATTCGAATCTATTTTCGGGCGGAACACCGCACATTCGCGATTGGCGATTGCATGACGGCGGCGGCGGCGGCGGCGGCGGCGAGATCATCGCGATCGCGACGGGTGAGACAGTTACAAACGGGCGCACGGCGCGAAACATCAATTGCGCATTGCGCCCCGTTAGACGGCGTGACTTGAAAATTTATTATACACACGCCGTGCGCGCAAATCAGCATAATTTGTCGCAGAGAGATCGATCGATCGCAATGTTGCTCGGATAGCATCGTTCGATCCGATATATGGAGTCTCGAACGTCGAGAGAGTGCGCCGAATGTGTATGGTAATAATAATATTGAGCCGACATTGAAATGTGTGGCACGCACGCGCTCATCGACACATGCTAGCACGTACTCGTACACACCTAAACCGTGTGAGTAATGCTAATTTGACACATGCGTTCATACACATTATATGCCATAAAGTGGAAGTCAATATAGACACCGACACCGGTATGTGTGTTGATGTGTGGGCGGCGCGAAAAGGTGCAAATTTTCGCGCGAGCATTTTAAATGGTTTGTGTATGCGTTTTCGCCGAGCCACCGACCACCACCACGTGCTTGAATTGAATCATCACCATCACTTCTGGCTTTCAGGCTGCTTCGTTCGGTAATCGGTTCGAAATAGAAACGTTTTAGTGCCCCCTGATGGGTGGTGGGACGCCTCTCACGTAGTACGTACACGTACGTGCGTCGAACTCGAGCTCAAAGTTTGATGGTTTTTATCGCGTACGCGCGAAAAACGCGTAATCTCATCAGGCGGATCTATAAAACCGGTACGCATATAATTGAAGTGCGCATGGCATGTGTGTGTGTGTGTTTAGTACACGTTTATTACATTAATTGCGTACTCGAAGTCACTGTGTGTTCATTGTCTTCAGCCTCAGCGTGTGTGTGTGGCGTCGAAGCCCTATCATAAATGCGCGCACGCACGTGAGAAAACGCCCAGAGCAGCGCCATAAAATGTGCTCTTGATTGCACACACACCGACGGTCGCCATCGTGGCACACAGACACACTCACTTGAAGTAATGTGTGCGTGTGCGTGTGTCCAGCTCCGTGGCGTCGCGGAAAATGTCGCCCGACATGGTGCAACATTAAATTGAGTTATTTACAACCGGTTGAAATCCGCTACCTCTGCGAATGTGCGCGATATCTATGGACTTAGCACACCGTCATCGTGTGTGGATGTGTATGTATGGACGGTGGATACCAAAGGTACAGTATATTATTCGCACATGTACACGAGCTTATCTCTGTGGCTTCGGTTCGCCCCTCGCCTCAGCTGCGCTGTTCATTCCGTCTGCGATCTCTATTGCGAGTTGCGAGTACACACGTTCGAGATACGGCGCTGTTATTGGCTTGAGCATAAAGTTTTATATTATTCGACCGATGAGTTGCTTCAGTTTTAATCGGTAAGAACAACGATTTTTGAAACTACTAAACATTTCTTTATTCAAATCGGGTATCAACCAGAAACGGAGTTATGTGCAATTGAAATTTCGAAAAGTCACGATAATTTTGGACATCCTGCCAGCGGGATCAGAGATGGAGAGTCAAGATGGAGAGTCCCTTTGAACCAAACGTGTAGTTCGAACCTGCCAATGACCCTATAAACAATTGGCTAAATTTGGCAATTGCCGCGCTATTGCACTGTACATGAGGACTAGGTGTACAGTGTAATTGCGAATCTCGGACCGCGTGCAATAATTTGAGTATAGCTCCGCGCTCCTTTACATTGACTGGACGGATCCGTCTTTGACACAGTCCAGTCCCTTGAGACTGGATTTGGCAATTGCCGCGCTATAGCACTGTACTGGAATTCAGTGTAATTGCGAATATCGGACCGCGTGCAATGATTTGTGTTTAGCACCGCGGTCCTTTACATTGACTGGACAGATCCGTCTTTGACACAGTCCAGTCCCTTGAGACTGCATTTGGCAATTGCCGCGCTATACCACTGTACTGGAGGACGGTGTCATTGCCAATGCAATTGTCTCTATTGTATTCTCAGTCGTGTTTGTGATTGTCTCGTCTTTAGCATGCAGGACTGAACGTCGTCTCAATCGTGTTTGTGATTGTATCGTCAATAGCATTCAGGACTGATCGCCGTCTCAGTCGTGTTCGTGATTGTCTCGTCTGTAGCATGCAGGAATGAACGCCGTCTCAGTCGTGTTTGTTATTGTCATTAGAAAATAATTCCATTCTCAGTTTCAAGAGTTGCCTATTTGCTAAAGTGCAGAACATATAGGACTTGACGTCGTCTCAGTCTCATTTGATAAAGTGCGGCCTTGGCCTTGAGGACTGGTCGTCGCACCAGTCACATGCGTTATTATCGCGCCTATAGCATGCAGGAATTATCGTCGTCTCAGTCGTGCTTGTGATTGTATCGTCAATAGAATTTAGTACAGATCGTCGTCCCAGTCACATTCGTTATTATCGCGTCCGTAGCATTTAGGACTGATCATCGTTATAGTCACATCCGTCATTGTCTCGTCCATATCATTTCGGACTTATCGAGGTCTTGGTTCATTTGCTAATAAAGCATTCGTTGCGTTGAAGACTGTCCCAGGTCCCAGCCTCATTCGCTATTAGAGGGACTTTATCATTTGGGTATGGACGTCGTCATTGTCCTATTTGTCATTGCCGCGAACATATCATATTAGCCCTATGAGTGCTAAAGTCTCATTTGCAATTGTTGATGTTAGGACCGTGCAATGACAAACGCGACTTTGACGAACCGGACTAGTCCTGCGACCAATCCTTCCGGTCCATCTTGTCCGCAATTGTTTATAGGGTGACCGATTACAATAATTTTAGAATTATGAAAAATTGTCTTGGTAGTAAAAAGTTGACCCATCAACAATGCTCACCTGCAAGTAGACAAATGAGCGAACAAAACAATGTATAATAAACTCAAATCGGATTATGATAACTAATATTAAATTGAGCATTGAAAACAAGGTATTAATAGTAGAAGACTTCATGCTCAAGCCAATATTTGCGAAGTGTGGCTGGCCTGGCTTTTCGCTCAGACAGTTGAATCGGTCAGAAAGCGACGACGACGACGACGACGAGTGCGAAGCACAGACAACGCGGACGCACATTAGCTGTCGTGTGTGCGCTGTGTCTGTGCGAGAATTTAATCGGCGTAGAAGCGCGCGGCGCAGAAAATTCCGAACGCGGAAACTTTTCCCGATTCGCGTGAAGCGCACTGTATAAATCATCGCCGTTGTCTCTGTGACATGGCACGCGAATGCGAGCAGAAGCAAAAGGCGTTCCTAATTGTAAGCATTGTAAGCGCAATGCGATCACGATCGCTTCGTCGGCCGTTGTCGCAAACGACGCGTCGTAGGCTGATATGATTATAATTATCATTTGTACGACATAATGCGTCGGGCGGGCATTCACCAAGTCAAGTGTTGGGCGGCCCGCGGCGGCGATAATCTAATTGTGTTGCGCCGGCAGGGCGTCGCAGGGCGATTATCGCGCCTCTCTGCTGTCCAGAAGGCACGCGTAACACGCAAGCGGTGCGTGACAGACGCCGGCGTGATTGCGATTACAAGAAAGCTTTGGCGCGCCGATTGCACGACACAATGACTGTTGGGCGGCAAAAGGTGTGGGTTGTGGGTAGATAAAATAGCTGTCGTTGGTTTAGTGTAAACGAACAGTAGTTTTATGTTGGAAGTGTGGAATGTGATACGATCGCAGTGTCTGGAGCATTATTATACGGGGGTTTTCCAATATGAAAGTCCGAAATGCTTGAATTTCACTAACCCGATCTGAGGTAGTGATAATGGTATAATTTCCATTATAAAACAAAACTAATAGCCACAACGATTCCTGTTAATTTTTGTGAATGATCAGTATTTGAGCACGATTCTATTACCTTTCATTTGAGTGTACGTTTATAGTTCATAGTCACTCTGGAAAAGAGTTACGTTATTTGAATCGAAGACGTAACCCTGATATTTGGTATGGAACGTGTAATCCATCAGTACAAATGGTTCGTGATACGTCTTCGGTTCAGAGGACATCACTCTTCTCTAGAGTGACTAAGAGCTATAAACGTATACTCAAATGAAAGGTAAAAGAACTGCGCTCAAATCAACATCATTCGAAAAGGCAGTGGGTACTCTCGAAACTCCGTTCCAACAATATAAACATGTTAATGTTTTTGACAATCGATCATGATTTCACTTTCACAATTTCACCAATAATCTTGACCGCAAATAACACATGAAGTCCATTCTAGTTCTTGTTCAGAGCTATAACGTTTGTGTAAGCGGCCATATACGATCAGATTTAAGACACATTTAATATAAGTAAAATATCTCCGTTTTTGAAGAAAAGGTTGCTGAAATTGCCCCCATGCAATAATTACCCCGTTGCGCTCTAATATTTCAAATCAAATTTACATCCGATTTCGAAATTCCACAGCTTTCAACGGAAGAGCACAGCGCTGAATTTTTCAAACTCGATGCGCGATTAGTGCGTTGTCTGATAGATGGCGGTAATATTGGCACAATTATGCAGCAAGTCGTGTGTGCGTCTTTTGATAGATGGCGCGTTATCGAGGGATATTTTTCCATCCGGTTTTCGAACCGTTGGTTGGCGAGAAGCTCGGTGAAAAGCACACACAAAATAAATGTGTTCCACACGGTACTCGGTCGCCATTCGCAGCCGTTGCCCGCCAGATGGCAGCCTATCGAATTCGACCCATTTCTTCAAAGGGCAACGATGTGTGGAATGTGGTGTGTGATTTGTGTCTCGGCTGATCAAACTGAACGCATCGCATTGGCAACGAAAGCTCGACTAATGACATTTTCCCCCAACTTTACCATGTAAAACCAAGTGTGATTTTGTGAATTTTCTGCGGCTTTACTTTCAGTATACAGTATACATACCAGGAGTATGAACATTAACATGTCAAAAACAAAAATCGTGGATATGCTAGGCAGAATTAGGCCGAATGAGGCCGATAAACTGCTGCGACTACGACTTAGATTATAATTCGTGGTTTTCCAATATTGAATGAAGTGAAGAATATTATTTAAATAAACGCTATTCGTTTCTATTTAAATCTCACACTCCAACATGCGCCATGCTTCGTCTTCGTCACATCGTCGGTGGTACAAGTACACACACACACACAGCACCATTCGAACGCGGATGTTCGCACTTGAAATGTGCTGATAATAAAAAGAGCACACCCAAACGCAACAATCCGATGCGGTGGTAAAAGCAAGAATTGCGCATGCATATGACTGTGCACTTCTGCACTGAACATTCGCAACCGAATTGCATGTGTGCGCCATATGCACGTGACTTGAGGACGACAATCCCGCTTGAATGGCCGGCGATTCTAACGCGACACGTTCGATTGTGTATCGCGCTTGAGTGCGGCACGCGTGCTTATCACACCCGCCGCCAGCACATATACTTCAATGTATAAGTATACACAAGCCGATTATGGCTTGTAAACATCAAATACTATATACCGTCCAACAATGTGAAGCGCTTGGGCTGATAAATCCCGCCGCGGTATGCGTCAGAAATGGCCGTACACAAACCGCATACACAGCACTGGAATCGTAGGAAAACCGCCAAACGAAAGCAAAACCCGTCGATCGAAATCTAGCCGCTCCATTCGCGACGAACTGGCCCCGCAATGGAATATTAATCAAAACGACGACGTAGGACGCCGAGTGCGATGACAACGAGGCGGCGCCGGCGCCGCGTAATCAATCTAAATAAATTAAAAACAAACACGCGCTCACGCTCTGACAAAGTGCACAATAGAGCAATACCGCTTGCCGTATTCCGCAACCGCAAGCTGGCGGTTGACTGATGAATTTCAACCCGACCATTAATCGACCAAAGGCTCAACAAAATCGCCATATTGTGTGTGTGTGTGTTCAAACGGAATAAAATCACACACGAATGGAGCGTGTAATAATAATGGCCGTTTCGGACAAAACGATTGTGTGGTATGAGATACGATACGATTTCGGTTATTTTGCCTGGGTATGATTTTATCGCACACGCAGCTCTGCGATTGTTGCAGTTCAGCCAGCGTTCTCTCACGCATGAATTCACACACATAGTATACTTGGGAACACTTGCGCTTTTGCACACACACACTCCGCACACATCACACACCTTACACACACACACCACACAACACACATATGTGACTCAATGGCATTAAATAAATACACAGCATTATCACAGTGAGTTGGCGCTTTAATGGGGCGGCGGCGGCGGTGGCGGCGAATGGCGAACGAACGTTTGAGTGCACAGAAATATGCACGATTGCACACACGCGCGCAGCAAATGGTCGTCGTCGTCGTCGTCGTCGGTTGTGTGATCGTGTGTGCACGAAAAGAATCAGTCAGTGCAATTTGAACGGGGTCCGCGGTCAGCAAATACACTAACGCGCGCGAATCAAGAGCACTCGGCTGGGAAGTGGATGTGTGGAAGCGAAAGTGGCGGATTTGGATGATTTCTACCACCATTTATTTGTTATACAGGGAGCGAGGTATGAAGTGTTACACCGGAAAATCCTTATATCTCGCTCATTTGTAAACATTTGAAATTGGATTTTTAGCACGATATTGTACACATCATCAGTCATATGAATTTCATCACGATTTTTCATGACACCAATCTTTGAGCCTTTTATGGCTCATAGAATCGCGATTAACATACGTTGCGCTGCTCGATCGACATGTATGAGAACTGCCGCCGATTCTCGATTAAATATGGACCTTGGCTTAGTTCTTGTTTCTGCGTTTTGTAGAGGACATTTTTACCTACATAATAATCCTTTGAGAGGAACCGTCTATCGATATCCGAACTGGTTTAGGCAGTGCCAAAGATACTGAAAATATATAAAGTGAAAATCGTTTTTTTCTTTGAAATGTGTTTTCCGAGTGCTTTGAGCGATGATGCGCCTTCTTTTGGAATCTGAATGACATTTATTCTAACCAAGTTGGTTCCTACGTCATTAAAAATAATGTTGTCATCATTGGACCTTACATAAACGGGCCTAGTTTGATTCTAT
>CAXHKQ010000120.1:0-14930 GCA_964017145.1 Agrocybe praecox
CAAGTTTTTATAGCGATAGGCCAAGTATTTTCTGAGCAAGGTCTCGTTTTATACCGAAATGAAACGTGTACTTGAGACTTCATGACAAGGTCAAACTGAAGATACGCATACCAATGGCATATAGTTCGAACATCCATCTACCAATTAATAAAACTTTCGAATGAAAATATATTGTCGTTTTTTTCACAATTAACAATTAACTGTTGTGTATGTGTGTGCAAAGTGTATTCAGAGTTCAGAGTCTCCCACGTGATTTATGCTGAAGGCAAAATTATCGTTGGTGAATACATTACATACATTTGCACATGGCGAATTCGTCTGAAAAATCAAATGAACATCCGAACGCTTTGCAAAATCGCATAAAATTATGCTTTTGCACGTGTGTAAATAGTTTTTTCTTTTCAAATTTGCGATGCCGCAATAGGCTCAAGATCGCAGTGTTTTATCCGCAACGAAAGAAGTGCCATTTACCAATCTCTCGACCATTCTACCATCGCCGCAGACCCTGCATCCTGATCTTCGACTCGCTGGCCGGTGCGTCGCGCAGTCGCGTCGTCGCGACGCTGCGCGACTACCTGACGTGCGAGTACCGCTCGCGGATGCCGGACGGCGGTGCGCACACGTTCACCAAGGACACGATACCCGGGCACTCGGTCAAAGTGCCGCAGCAGAACAACTTCACCGATTGCGGCCTGTTCCTGCTGCAGTATGTGGAGCATTTCTTCAAGGTATGAACATAGATGTTGCATATACTTCTCATATTCGAAGGGCTCCCACGTTTCAAATTGCCAACCAATTCCAAATTGGAAAATGCAATTGAATTTATGTACTAGCTTTTTGGTATATTTCTGATGAGCATTGTTTCCGTGGGCATGCCCAATTCCAATGCGCGAAGTTTCTTATCTTATACATAAAACACAAACTTATTTATCTTTGTCACGTTATACTGAAAGAACCGTAAGCAGAATCACATGTGTGTTATAGTGAACGTGTGCGCCCAACCTTTGAGATGGTTTTAGGCTTTAGTTTGGTCAGATACATTGCGCCGTTGCCGTGTAATGAGCAGCGAAAGCACGAGAAACACGAAATTACCTCACACGGATACACACATACAAAGAATTCGCATTGCATGAACCAACAGGCAGTCGATGGCACTGAACATCAACAAACACCTATTTGTGCATGTGTGTGTGTGTGTGTATGTGTGTGTATGTGTGTGTGTATGTGTGTGAGTATGTGTGTGTGTATGTGTGTGTATGTGTGTGTCTGTGTGTGTGTGCGTGTGTGGGAGTTGGTGTGCACAATTTCTGTCGTTTAAATTACCAGGCACACAGGAAAATGCGGATGACTGTAGACACTGGTGCATTGCATAACACGCATACACTCAAACGTTTATGTTGAGGTTCAAACGCACAACACAATGCACAGTGATGATGATGATGATGATGATGGAGCTATCGGGCCGATTTTTTGTACAGTGGAACCTCTCTAACTCTTCAAGCAGTGATCCTAGGCCGGAAACCTCTCTACACCGGAACACAATTTTAATTCAGTGCCATTAATTTCGTGATGCACTTTTTGATCAATGTGGTTTCTGTACAGTGGATCCTCTCCAAGCCGAAATCTCCTTAAGCCGGAAACCTCTCTACACCGAAAAAACATTATGGTCCCGTGTCCCGTGCGAAATATTTTGTGATGTACTTTTTAATCAAATTATTTTTGCTACAGTGGGGACCTCCCTAAGCTGGAACCTCTCTACACCGTAACGAGATTTTGGTCCTGTGCGATTAATTTTGTAATGCACTTTTTGATCAAATATTTCTTTTGTACGGTCAGGAACCTCTCTACACTCTACACCTCTTTACACATAATCAAATTATTTTTGCTACAGTGGGAACCTCGCTAAACCTCTTCACATCAAATCAAAATGTTGGTCCCGTGCGATTTATTTTGAAATGTGTGTTTTAATCAAATGATTTTTTGGTACAGTGGAACCTCTCCAAGCCGAAACCTCCCTAAGCCGGAAACCTCTCTACACCGGAATAACATTTTGGTCCCGTGCGATTTATTTTGTAATGCACTTTCGAATCAAATTAATTTTTGTTGTCATCGGCGGCGGACGCTGGCGGCGAAGCCGCTAGTAAACAATTCTTTTCAAACGCCGGAAATTAACATTTTCATCTATCGCGTGTGCGATAGATTGCGTTCATACAATATCTGGAATAGACTCAAAAAATAGTTTCCAATTGCTTGCTTGGCCTCCCTTATATACTCCTTTGTATATGAAGAGTAGCAGGGCTTCATAACCGATTCAGGTTTTCCAGAGACCATGTGGTTAGCACAGCGCTCCAAAGAGCAACCCTAGGCAACATTTAACATCCTTCCTTGGATCATCGTTAGAAGAAAAAACCCGTACCCATACCGGGATTCGAACCCAGGACCTTCCGATCGTGAGGCAGGCACTCTACCCCTACGCCACTCAGACGTTCCAATAAATATTAAACATAAATGTTCTTCTGAGGAACTGATTTTGTGTTTCTATTTAGAATAAATGTGCTTGGGTATGAAGTATTAAAGTATTTGAACGCATCTTTAATTGGAATACAGCGCTACTCATTTTGTATTCAAGGTTCCACTCGAACAATACAATACGATAATAACGAAATCAGACGTTGATGTTCGAAACCAAACCGACAGTTTCAAAAAGGCTCACATTAAACTACTTATTTTTTCTCTGACAAATAGGAGCCGATTGCTGACTATCACATTCCGATCAAAACGGTGCACGATTGGTTCGACACGATGGTGGTGACGCGGAAGCGCGAAGAGATCTCACAGCTGCTGATCGATCTGATAAGCGTTGAAAATAAGAACGCGCTGCCTCTGCCCGAAATCAAATTCCCAACGCTGAATGGTACGTATTTGGTTAATATAGTTTGTGTTTTTTGAGTCATTTCATTGAATTTTCTATATGTTTGCACGTACAGGTAAACTACTGGATCCTGAGGACTCGTTCAATGATGATGGTGAATTCGAAGAAGAGGAGGAGGAGGAGGAAGACGAGGAGGACGACGATGGAGACCATCGCATGGTACGTACTATTAGGAATGGAATTAATTTTGTATTTCGGCCCCCAAATACTTTTTTTCATATCGAGTATTTGGAATACTTTTCAGTATACTGCACTTCTTTTTCATACTCGATTTTTGTTCGAGTTCGTTCGAATGCAGACCATGATTCAATCAGACACTATTGATGTGCTTTCGCTCTGCATTTATGCATGTGAAAAACAGCTCAAGATAACGATTAAACCAATGCAATAACATATATTTTCTAGTATCCAGGAACACATTTTGTGCATTCTGTATTTTTCACTCGAAATACTTCATTCGTATCCTTAACAAGCCTGATTGTTTTTCGTTCTTCCACCCAACGCAGAACGAAGAACATTTGGAAACGACCGAGTCCGATTCGTCGCCAACGAAACAGTCGCATCATCGCGGTCCGCTGCAGCAGCAGCCGCAGCAGCCGCAATCGCAGCCGGCCAGTGTGACGAAAAAGTTGGCGGGCAGCACGGCTGTGAAAACGCTGTTGCCCACCTCGGCTGCGGCGACGGCCACCTCGACGGCGGCCACGGTCGTCACGCGCACGCTGTTCAAGCGGTCACTCGAGAGCAAACAAAAGTCGGAGAGCTCGCGCAAGATAGGTAGATTTGACGAGTTGAAGAATTCATAAGCCAATAATAATAATTGTAGCACAAGCACAAACATGTGAGAACTGTACATTTTACGATATTAGATGCGGCGTGCAATGGAAGAGATTCTGTTGGAATAATTAAATCGACTAATATAATATTCGATACAAGATATATCTTAAAAATGAAATCTAATTAGTTATGTACAGCATTACAATACGTATAATATCAGGAATGTTTGAGACAATTTAATAAAAAATATGAAAACTCAAATCCTTCGACATAACTACATCGCAGTGAACACGCATACGCAGTGGTCGAATACAAATGCATCTTTGTTAAGTTTCCGTTTGTGAATTATGTTTTAATATGATTGAATAAAGTCCTACGTCTTTGATAATATCGCAAAATTTGGCTCCGGGGTTTTGGCTAACGAGGTTGATATGATGATATTTTTCAGACCGTGTTTATCGGGACCGTACATTGTTGTGCTCCTTTGTTATCTCGAATTTCTTTTCATGAAATGCAAATCAATGAGAAGTTTTGTGGGAACCAGCAACAAGTCAACGTATGATATTTTGTGCGTGACGATTAAAAAAAATACAATGTTAGTGTTGGGGTCCTTGATATTAAAATTTAGGCTCCTAAGAATCCTAAATACCGGTTGATGTTGGTAAACTACATGGAATGGGTTCATACTATATATTTCATATATACACTCACTACATGTCATGTAGTTGGAGTGTAGTAAATAGCATGAGTATATAACAAGTTCATGCCATGTCAGATGTAACATGACATGTCATATTACATGACATGTATGTTACAACTACATGAAACAACTACATGACACGACTACATGGAATTCGAGGAGAGCGTTCAATGGCTCTCCTATTAACAGTAGACACCCCACGTAACGCCACGGCGTTATTTCATGCTTTCTCTTCGATATTACTCGGTCCCTATGTCTTCAATCTGAATACTTTTTCGTTACTTTGTAAGTCTGATTTTTCTTGACACGATACCATTTTTTTTAAATGAAAATACCTATCATATTATACTGGGCTCAAAGTCGAATACGACTCGGTCTACCACGTGAAGCCTCGGTCGCGGCGCGTTGTCGTTGTGCAATTGTTGTTGCGCGCTTAAAGTGAGACAGTCAGAAAGAGAGGCGCTTTCAGCATGTCAGTTCAGTTCGTGGTTGTTTGTTTTGATTATGCACTGGCATTCGAACTGACATGTTGAACGCGCCTCTCTTTCTTTCAGCGCGCAACAACAATTGCACAGCGACAACGCGCTTCGGCCGCGTCTTCACGTGAAAGACCGAGTCGTATTTTTTGTGTGGGGTGTCTACTGTTAATAGGAGAGGCCAAATTTGGCCGCATTATCATAAGCCGTTATAAGCATTGCGGTGTAGTGCTGCCGGTGTATGGGCGGCACTGATCAGCCGTGCTTTGTCGGTAGCAAATTGTTTATTATTGAAAATAACAGTTTCAAAATGTTATGTCACGGACAATTTAAATATGTTTCCGACTTTCTGATAGAAGGACCTACGATACATTTACAGCCTCGATTCATGCTTATTACATTGTATTATACGAACAAAAGATCTTATGGTAACTTATAAGTGTAACGAACTTTTTGGACGTTATCTTGTTCGAAGCCCAGTCTTTTGCTAACATCAAGGCCCACACATTAAAAACTCCGCAGAACTATTGGGGAAAGATATGGCTCTTCCACATCAAGAAAGATTTAGTTTAAAATGAGGCCCAAAGTCCAGCAGGTGTCTTGGTAACTTTAGACGACGCGATGATAGAGTGTGTAGCGTAGTCGGGTTTTGGGATCACTAGTTGTTGGTTCGAATCCCCGAAGCGGCACCTAAAATTTATTAAACGCGTCGTCAAAAACTGGAAACTGTGTGATAATAGACGGGTCAGTAGGCTAAGTATTTTATTTAGTTTAAAAACTATTCACTAAACATCTGTATCCAAAGGTTCATCATAGCTAAAATGTTTCTATAGTTAGAGTCCAATAAGATCAACAATAACAGAAAAAATAAGTAGTTATGGTTTCTATTGTATAGGCTAACACGATATAACAATTTATTGGAATAAAGTAAATCGGGAGGTGTGTTTTCTACGTAATAAACTCACAAACCATTGTTAAATATGGGTTTTAACTTTATTTTTGGCATAATCAAAAACTTAGTCGTAAAGTGACCACCCTGTAGATGTAGAGTGACTGTCAAAAGTCGTCGGTCGCCAGCAGGAGTACGCATCAGAATGCAAATTTTATGCATGACGGGATCAACATTATCAATGGGTTTCTCCACAATAAAACTCGTTGAAACATCTTCAATAATATGCAGGAAAACCCCGTTCCAAAAGTGTTGTGGTTTGTGCAGAAATTGCATTTAAAGTCAAAATTGCACCTAAATCATTCTCCAAAAGTCGTCGGTCGCTTCCACTTCCGTCGGAAGAATTTTGTATAATAAAAAACGATAAATTATGCGCAAAGTCAACCAGAAAACAAGTATTTTTTGCCAGCCATGTAGTTAAATGTTTCAAAGGAGTCGCTAGGCATAAATGTAACCCCTTGAAAAATTCGACGAAATATCCTTACTCATGTTAACACGTAACGTACCGCTTGACAACACCGTTGGCAAGGCGATTGATGCTAAACGACGCATTGTATTGAAAATCTGTTTTCATTTTTAGAATACTTTTTTTTTATAGTTCAATTAATCGCATTACAAAAACAAAATTTTCAATCGTCGATACAGTAGAACCCGTCTTTTTATGAAACGTTAATGTTTGTGGGAAATAACTCGAATATACGAAACAAATTGGTATATGCCATTCATGCTATTACGTCATATGATGGTGCGGATGCTCCTAATATCTAACATCATCTGATATTATGAAATCCGATTTTCATTATTTTAGGTCAAAGATATTGGATAAATTAATTTTTTTCGTCCATTTTTGCAAGGAACTAACTCCCAACATAATTTTTTGGACATTTTTCAATTTTTTTCCATCATTTGTTCACATTGCTCAGCTCAGAAATACAATAAAACAGGAAAAAATGGGACTGGGGCGTTACGTGTTAGAGGCCATCAAATATTAATATTTTGGGATAGGCACTCGTAAGAATAGATTGATTTCTAGAGTTGATACTTGTGATCGGATGCCCTCAGCGTGCACTATATTGACTTAAAATGCAATTTCTGCACACTCCACAACACTTTTGGAACGCGTTTTTCCTGCATATTATAGAAGAGGCTTCAACAAGTATAGTTGTGGTGAAACCAATTGATAATATTGATCCCGTCATACTTAAAACATGTGTTTTAATGTGTATTCCTGGCCGACCGACGACTTTTGATAATCTCTGTATGTAGTTATTTGTTACCCGACAAACAAAATCACGAACTGGCTACGGTCGCTGTATAGTGACGACCAAAGGATCATCATCTGTTTGCGGTCGACGAATTTGATAAAAACACAACATATTGAATTATAATTTAAAATATTTGTATTCATATGTAATATTACTGACATGTTACGTACAAAAATACACTTACATAACTAATTGACATTTGCATATCCGATGCGATTATTTCAATTGTTCATCATCAATCATTCGCCCAATCCATTCACACCTGTATACACATTTTCTTGTTCATCCATTCAAGCGCGCACTTTCACCAGTTATACAATTGATTACCATACAAAAAAACAGCCTGTAATTTGATTTTGTGTTCCTCTCCCCCGGGTGTTCCTCTCAGTTGGGGGGCGGGGGATTGGGGGTATCCGCGAGCCGCTCAGCCAAACAGATTCGGCACAAACAGCTTCTGGTGGTGGCCCTGCGTCGCCTTGTACTGGAACAGCGGCGTGTACACGTACTTCTGACCGTTGATCGTCTGCTGCTGCGGCCGACCGTCGCTGGCGAAGCCATTGCCATTCTGACCGTTGAAGCCATTATCGATGCTGTTGCCGTTACCATCGAACCGGTCGGCAGAGGCTGGCCGATAGGCCGACTGCGACTGCGGCCGATACTGCGGCTGCGGCTGGGCCTGAGGCCGGTTGTAGTAGTTGTTGTAGTAGTCGTTGTAGTAGTTGTTGTAGTAGTCCTGCGTGGACTGCTGCCCATTGTAATACTGCGCTTGACGACGCTGGCGCTGCTGCTGAGGCTCTGCAGCTTCGTCACTCGCTGCTGACATGCTGTGCTGCTCATCGGCATTGTTCGACGCAGCCAGCACGGCCAGCAGTCTGGACGGGTGGGTCTCGGCCAGCAGAGCGGACGCCACCTCGTCGGACGTGGCCAGACTGCGACAGCGTGCGGGCGGAATCGCCGTGATGGTCAGCACGACCAGCACCAGGGCAGCAACGTTGAACATCGTCGGGAGAGACCGTTGGGTAAACTGAAGGACGAGATGAGAATTCAAATTCTGCCGTTAGAACATTGTCGTAGGCTTTGGGAAGGCAGCTGTGTGTTGATAGACCTACCATTTTGACGGGATTTCTGTTTGAAGTAGAATCGATGTCGATCGATGGACGAAGTGGAGCAGAGTACCGGATGCCGAACGGACTTGGAAGTGCGGGTTGAAGTGCGTATATATGGCGTTGAATTGCTGATGTCGCACACTCTCTGTCTGTCTGTCTATGAGATATGAGTTCAGTCGCAATGTGGAGCCGAATGATGGGTAAGGCATCGGTGCGCTGGCTATTTATACGGCAGACGGGACTGTACGAACGTGCGAGTTCGCACCAGCTCCAAAGCTCCTAATTGGCAAGTATCGACGTGACCAGCACCAGTCTCAGCCAGTCGTCGGGCGAACGGCGACGAACACCTCACCTGTGTGAGTGTATGCGTTGTGGACTGTTTTGAGAGCGTGCTGTACAATCTTACCAGGTTGATAAGAATCGGACAATTGCGAAAACAGGCTATATCTTCGCATGTACATGTTTCTATAGAACCAATGATGACATACAAATTATCCCGTTACAAATAATAGAGCTGTAGTCAGGCTCGTAGAAAGGTTTTTATTCTTGGGGCGCAGATCGGTCACCCAAACTTCACACAACATAATATCGCAACTTACACAACAAAACTTCAAGACAGCTTAAAACTCTTTTTATGTAAAAACTGGTCATACCAAGGTCTAGGAATATTTTCGAATCACAGTTCACATCATTCTATTGGGAACTGTTGAAAACATAACATTTATACACACTCGCAAAGTATTAGCAGAAAACCAACTGTTATTACGGACATGCGGAATGATAACTTAACCGATAAGAAGGCACTGGTATAATTTTTCGTATCTGAAAACCTAGACTGCGTGGCCCGTAGGGCCCTAGATATTAATTCGGTGTTTTATTCCTCGAACTCCGAGAAACACCAAAAAACTCAAATTCAAGTGACACATTTTTTTCATTTTGTGTGCTCACTGCCCACTCATAATCTGGGCTCTGCCCAGTGCAAAAGCCCACTTCGCCCGATAGAGGGAGCTACGGGCCTGACTGTGGTTTGTTCTACCGAATGCACTATGCGGACATCTGCGCTGTTGAGACCTACGCTGTTTCTATTTTTGTGCGAGTCCGTGATATTCTGCTACGCCTTGGAACAGAATTGCTCGAAGCTGATGCGTTTGGTTTGTGAAATTATTTAAATTTGAAGTGAAATTACTGCTAACATTGAAAGACCGAACTCACGTCGTTAAACATGCCAAAACGATTGATAGAGCGAAACCTTACAATTATATCAGCTACAAGCGCACAAAAACCATCTTTAAAAAAGTCAAGATGCAGCAAGAAGCGGGATATTACGGTAACAATTAAGTGTAGATGTAAATCAACAAATAACGGTCATAATGTCTATTGAAAACGGCGATGTTCGATGACCACATATCCACCAGGAATTCCCGACGATCTCTCTTTGAACTTCCTCTAGTATGTTCGCTGTTCGATTTCATTCTCATGAACCTGGTATGCCATGTGCGAGATCCGATCGATGCATGGAAAAAGTAACACACCACGATTCACACGCGCAGCAATAAATCCAAATTCCGATCGAATCCATAATACAATAGACCGCAATTTTTCCCCGAGTGTCTAAAAATATTCCCGCGTCTCGCACATCGGCTGCTGGTTGGATTTCGACCAGCTCATAAAATCATTATGGAATTGTTGATCATCGCGCGTGCTGCGGCGACTGGAAATCGCACACGGCGCGGATCGCGGATTTTATTGACGAACTGCGGTGCGCGTTTTGTACCGTTTCGGGCGGAACGCGCCGCGATTTTGACGGCTTCATTTCCAACAATTACGTACAGTTTTTTCAAGTAATAAATCCGGTTAGCACCCCGTTTCACATGACTTGCACGGCGATCTTTGTGCTCGTGCGCCAGAAATCGCTGACTGTACATACACACTTTGGCTCGTGTCTCGTGTGTGTGTGTGTGTGCATAGTTACGCCATGCGTGAACATGCGAATTTTCCCAAATTCGCAATGCCCGTTTTGCTACTAGAAGCGTGCGCGCACGGCGGCACGTTCGAATTGACAAAAAAAAACGCGATTCGTTCGTTGTCAAGTCGTTGGCATAATGCTCTGGCTGGGCAAACGATCGATCGATCGCGCGCTGCGAGCGCGGTGCCATTGGGCGCGCACCAGGAACTTAAACGAGGTGTTAATTGCACGGTTCCGTGTTAATCATCACACCCCGGCCGAGCCGAGTGTGAGTGCGAGTCCAAACAACGCCTGCACAAAGCGTTGTGTCTTTCCCATGGAGCATGGATCGCGCCGGAGACACACTCACCTCGCCGCCATCAGAGCACGGACTCACGCGATTGAACCATGTGATATATACTTGCGCACCAGGGAAATGCTTATGGAATCGCCGCTTCGCGAATGCACCTACTCCTTCTAATGAATTCAAGAAAAATCGCGGCTGAAAGATCTCACCTCTGGCTAAGAGCGCCGTAAAAGGACCGATTTCACATTTTCATTTTTACACTTTATTTAAGAAATGTAATGCAAAAAAAAACAAAAAAACAAACAAAATCATTTCTAACTGATGTAGAAGATACAAAATCGTGCTTTCGATCATGAGCGCAAATCGATAATATTAAGCCATGTTCCTAATGACATCAAAATCTTACTATCCATTATATATAATTTATCGATTTTGAAATTTAGCGAGTGTCCGATTGAATGAGCATCTACTCTAGTTATACTAGCACGTAAATATGAAACATGCTCTAATTTTAGGTTTAGAGGAGGGGTGAAACACAAAAAATGTAATGATACAGTTTGTTGATAAACCACAATTCTATTATCTACGACAAAAAGAAGAAAGCCTTTTCCGCATCTAATGGTGGAGCCTTTTACTTTGAGCAAAAAAACCAAAAGCCATAAAGATGTTCGTATTTTTTTGCGAATGATGAGGATTCATGCACAATGCAATTACCTAACCTTAAAAAAATATGTCATATAAACCGTTGTCCATGGAGAGTGAAGTAAAATACACCCAGCGAAATAAGATTACAGACACTTGTTATATCTGAGTTCTAGGCCAGAGCCTATGTAACCGGGAAATCTTCATTCACTAATTACTAAACTTTTTGTGAAGTCTGAGAATGGTCGAGTTCATAGGGTAGACACACGGAGCCGTTCTGTTTAGGAAAACATGAGTAATTAGTGAATGAAGATAATTATATAATCAATATTTTTCGAATACATCGGATATGGCCAAGTACTCAGATATAACAACTATAGCGGTAATCTTATTTTGCTGGGTATATTTCTCCCGTTTTTGGTTAAGGGCTCATAACTTTCCTTTTGATGAATTAGAACAATGAGCGTGCATTCAAATTAGATGTAATATAATTGTGTACAAGTCCTCATCATTCGAACAAATTTACAAAAACCGTTTTGGTTTTTGGTTTTCAGGCTCCACCATTAGAGACTTTACTCAAACAATTTTTTCGGCTGATGTAATTTCGGTCATCTTTGAGAATTACATTTCAAGTCTTTCTCATGAACATGGAAGGATGAAAATTAATAGAATTCATTGGTTGACCTCTTTACATCGCATTATATAAGAATAGTAATTGTTGGCTCGTGGGCAAGTGGACTGTATAGAGACACACGAAAACGACGTTGACCGCTTGAATTCTCGTGAACATCTAATTTATTGGCGAAAATATGCACTCTATGTTGACAGCTCTGTCGGACGAACACCCAGGTTGCTGATATAGTATGTCGTTGATAACAAGTGTAGTGTAAGATCCAACATTCTCCCCACCTTGCCATATCGTGGCAATGCATACATAATTTGATATATGTGGAATTCGTACATGTGAAAACTGGACGTGTGAAAGTGTGAACAATTCAAAGTTTCGAAAAACTGAGTTAAAAGTAAAGACATAGCCCTAGATCAGCATGAACATGACCTGCCTTTCCAAAATGCGTCTCGACGACGCGACCCTGTTCTCAGTTAATGCAACAGTTGATGCAGTGTTCCATTTCCAACGCCAAGCTCTTCCTTCTTCAACATACAATTTAGTTCGTTGCTGAATGTAAGTACGTTCGACTCCACAGCGCCCAGCTCTGATGCATCGTCTGTTGCTGTTGCATCATATTCCAACGCTCCGATGACGACAAGGTGTTGTCAATTGCGATTCGTCGACCTATCATCAAATAACCAGGTGTTAGAACATGAAAATACTTCCCGCTGCTGCCGAGCCTCTGCCGCCAGTTTTCGCCTAGCATGCACGCCATCATCTGTTGTGAAAATTGCCGGTCAGTTTCGACAAAATTCGTCCCATCGTCAGTCGTTGCCGCAATCGACGCGTCTCGCCTAGTTCTCTCCCCACCATGCAGAAACGGCAGCTCCATGACCATTTGATTGTCGTCAGCTCGCGTTGTCGTCACACACGCCTCTTTGTCGCTAGGCAGTATTCGTCGAATCATCACATCGGTGTTGATTGGTACGGATCGCCTGGTGTCTCCACTCATCAACCAACCGAAAACTGACTCCTGTGCCAGCATTCCGTCCGCTTTCAACACACCCGCCCGCAGAATGTCGTGCACGACGTCGCATCCCAGTAATGCATCGATGCGCCCAGGACAGTCGTAATTGTTGTCGGCCAGCGCCAATTCCGCGAACATTGAATGTGTAGATTTCCGGAGCTGCGTCAATGGTAAATCGGAAGTAACCATCGGTAACACGAACGCCTCCACCTCAATTCTCTCGTTTTCCAGCTTTCCGTTGCGATCCGAGACCACAAAACGCACACACCCGGAAGTGCTGCCCGCCGATGCCTGTCCGATGCCGCTGATAATGAGATCTGTGCTGACCTTTTCAATGCCAAGGCGCTCCACTGCTCGATCGGAAATAATCGAAATGTGTGATCCGGTGTCGATCAATGCACGCAACAAAATCGTTCGCCCATTGAGAGCCGTCGCTCTGATCCAGGCCGTCGGCAAAACCACAACGCTTTTGTTGGACGGTGCTAAACCACACACATTGCTGCTCATCACAGGTGTCACGAAGGGATTCGGTGTGCGTTCCGCAGCTGTAGACCAGCTGTGCTCCCTGCTTTGCTCGCCGCTTGGCTCTCCGCTCAACTGCGTGATTAGCTCCCCGCTCTGCTCCTTGCTCAGCTCCCTGCTCAGCTCCCTGCTCAGCTCCCCGCTCAGCTCCCTGCTCTGCTCCCCGCTCAGCTCCCTGCTCAGCACCCCGCTCAGCTCATCGCTTAGCTGCTCGTTCTGCTCCCCACCCAGCAGTCCAATCTGTTGCTTGTTTGGCATACATGCTGAATCCGATGGCGCCGACTCATGCAACATAGTATGATGATGGCGTTGACACAAGTGGCATGACCGATTGACCGGGCATTTCGAACTGACGTGGTTCGAAGAGCTGATGCAGTTGTAGCATAACCGATTGGCCTCGACAAATTCTCGGCGCAAAGGTACTGATGCGTTTATGAATTGCGCGCACCTGTACAATATGTGTGCGCCGTTGCACAACGAACATACCTTGGTATTTGGTGATGCAAACACTACATGAGCTTGCGCATGCGTAATGCGTCGATCGAAAGTATTTGTCCTGGCTTGCTCTACTTCCTGCACATTCGATACATTGACCATTGCCTCAGACGTACGCAATGCGCCGCATAGAAATGCGTCCAACTGTACAAATGTTGGCATTTCTGTCGTCGTATTAATAGACGTCTCCCATTTGACTCGGGTTTCATAATCCAACTTCAAGACCGTTTGTACCACTAACCAATCACCCCAATTGTCTACCTGTCTGTGCAGCACTCCAAGCGACCGGACCAACTGGTTCGTCCCGTCTAAAAGCCGCGCCAACTCCACGGCGGAATTTGACTTCATTGCCGGCACGCGAATGAGCCGCTCGATCAGCCGCGACACGAGTAGACGCTCATTTTCGTAGCGTCGCGTGAGAGCGTCCCACGCGATCTGAAAATTCGCCTCAGCCACATCGAACCCACCGATTAACTCCGCTGCCTTGCCCGAACACGCCAGCTTCAGATGCTGCAACCGATGAATGTTGGACAGCGACGGATTTCTCGTTACAATCGCGGTGAATAGATCTCTGAACGCAATCCAGTCATCAATCTCGCCAGTGAACTTGGGCACATCAATTGCCTTCATTCTGAACCCTTGCTGTCCGCAAGCGCCGCCTTGATCCTGTCCTGCAGCTTCCGCATTCGCTTCAGCGCGTCCCGGAGCTGGCATCATGGCGCACAGCTCGTCGTGCGCGACCTGGAACAATTCCTCCACCGCTTCGTTCGCTTCGACCGAAAGGCAGTCGTCCTTCGCCTCTTCCCCTTCCGCAACCTCATTGAACGCCCTGAATTCGGCTGCGTACTCTGCCCAATAGTTCTGCAGTAACGTCTTGCGTGTCAGAACTTCTTCCGCCGTCCTCAATCTTCCTACACACTTGCCTGTGTTGACACTGAAGCGCTGGAGCCTGAGCTCAGCGAATCTCAGCGCTTTCAGCGACATCCTTGACGAATTGACTCCGTGGTGATATCCGGCTCGAAGGACCAAATGTTGGCTCGTGGGCAAGTGGACTGTATAGAGACACACGAAAACGACGTTGACCGCTTGAATTCTCGTGAACATCTAATTTATTGGCGAAAATATGAACTCTATGTTGACAGCTCTGTCGGACGAACACCCAGGTTGCTGATGTAGTATG
>CAXHKQ010000121.1:0-24498 GCA_964017145.1 Agrocybe praecox
TTTTTGTTTGACGTAAAATTTAATGCCGAAGAAGAAATCGCATTGGGTGCAAATCTTTCCACCCGCAACACTTGCCTATCTCGATTGAGTGTAGTGAATATCAAGTCTAAAGCTGCCTTCACACTGGTGAAATTTGTCAATGTGAATGAATTCATTGATGAATTTGCGTTTGCATCACATATTGACAAATTTCACCAGTGTGAAGGCAGCTTACTATCAAGTCGAATGCCGCTTCATCATCCAAAGTCTCCGGACATATCAAGCCAACCAAGTACCAAGTATGTATAAGCGCGTGCGAATGAATTGAATTATGATCAAATACGGAGCGAGGCATGCGGCATGTGCTTGTGCGCGCATGTGCAACATAGCGCGCTGGGCCGTGAGCGCGCGGTATGTAAATGTAGGGCAACTACGGTTCATTGTGTGTGCGGTTGCTCGTGTGCGAGCGTTTGTGCATTGAGCATAAGCGTTAGTAGTGCTCAACGAATATTTTCGGTATATTGGGCAACACACACACATTCTGTGTCGTGTCTCGGACGCTTAGCGGATGCTGTACATCCTATATGGTAGTATAGATTGTGCGTTTGGCGCTCAGGACGTGAGCATTGCACAGAAAATTGCGCCTCCTGCCTTCGTCGAATTGTGAATGATTTTACGCGGCCCAAATCGCACGGCATTTAAACATATCTCAATGATGTTGAGGTCTGCGCGCACTGTCGTCTTGTTACCGCACCGCGTGTATGTGCGAGTGTGTGTGTGTGTGTGCTACATAACGTGTATACTCAATGCATACGAATTGCGATTATGCTTGTTCCAATCGCAGGTAAAATTAGGGGAATCGGTTTCACGATCACGTGCACACCGAACTATAGCCAGTGCTGTGCTGTGCTGAGGCGGTTTGTGGAAGTTTCGGCGCATATCTTGGCTTCATAACCAGGGTGGATGGTGTATGTGTGTGTGAGTTTCTTCAACATCCGTACGTATATGCGGAATATGCACGCACGAATGGCCGAAATATACGTGGCCGATGACATAGTAGAAAAGGGGACCGCGACACGCACAATGCGTGACAATTAACAAGATGTAACCATAAATGATTAGGGTTTGCGTGTGTGTTTGTTGCCAAAATGTGACTCAGTTTAAAATCGCATTTATTATAAATTCGCGCATTCATGCAGCGCAGAGAGAGAGAAGAACGGAAAAAATAGGGAAGAAACTCGAACTCGCTTCTAGCGCATCTATGCGGAGACACCTGTGTTTCCTATGAATTTCAAACGAAACCTGATAATAACGTGCACCTACAAAAAATACACCCGAAACCACCAACGAACCGACCGACATTCCGATAGCGATCCGGCGCCTTGTCGTTTACTCAATAGCGCATATTCCAATATAAATAATTTCTCAGAATGACGAGATTCATGACTCGTTCATGCGCGCGGTCCCATAAAAAACCAAATGCATCACGTATGTGGTGGTGGTGGTGCTGTCTAACCAAACCGATCACATCCCCCATATATGCGTGGACCGTGTGTCTCTGTGTATATGTGCGTGTGATCGTTCAAAAGTGCAGCACCAACACAACATATCGATCGTGGTTTCGGTTTTCAACACACACGCGTATCCATGTACACAAACAAGCATAGCATAAGCATTCCAAATCGGTTAACTAACACATACAAATACACACACACAATACATGCACGAATAGCAGCAAATAAACAACCGACAAAACACGTCGTCGCATATTTAGTCGGGCGGCAATTTCCAATACGTTTGAACCTTTCTTGAGGCTGGCTGCTAGTTTGTTATGAATGCGCGAGTTGTGTGTCTTTCAATGGTTTGAGAGTGGAGAGGGTATACGAACTAAGCGCTGTGTGAACTCCCATTCCGACAACATATTGTTTCTCTGAATGAATACGTGAATGTGGCATAAATTTACGAAGCATTCACTATAGTAATCTTACAAAAGCCCAAGTTACATAACAAACTAATAATATGATTTTAACAGAAAAATAATGCCGTACTCTGATTCCTCATCCTCCTCCTCGTCCTCGACCACATGGACATGGGCATGGGCATGCGGGTCGGGCTGCACAATGGGAATGTCGATCGGCGGATCGAACAGCGTATCGCAGTCCTCCCGCGACAGCTCGAGATTGGCGAAATCCATCGGGCGATGTGGATCCTGCGCCATGGTAATCCTAGTGTGTGAGGCTGGTGTGGCTGGTGGGTGGTGGTAGGCAGAGCCGAACTTGGCGGCTAGTTTTCGACGAACAACAATCAGAGTGTTTCACACACGCGATGATGATGACGTATCAGACCGATGGTGACGAAGTCGAAACGACGACGACGATGAACGACGAATTTCTGACGTCACGAACTCCGGGCGGACGACGATGACGATGAAGCCATGCACAATTTAGTGTAAGTGAGTGAGTGTGTGTGTGTGTGTGTGTATGTGTGTGTGTGTGTGCTGGCAGCAGTTGGACGGACGGGCGCGTATGTTTTTCGGTATGTGTTGGTTCGTCTATGCGCGAGTGCGCGAGTGTGGGTAAAGCTGCTTTATCAGCTTTACATCGGCCGTGAGATTTGGTCTTGGTCGCGCGGCGCCGCCGTATGTTGGTGTGTGTGTGTGCTGGCGCGAGTGCCTAAATTTCGAAACTCTCAGACCCGAAAAATGTGAAACGTACACACTCGAAAACAACACCACACTCCACACACTGACCGTGTGCGATTGAAATTTTTTGGGTTCGTGTTGTGTTGTGAGAATGTCAGTTCTCGTAAGTGCTGCGCGTGTGTGTATATGTTTGTGTGTGTGTGTGTGTGTGTGGTATGGTGGTCGCGGGACTCTCCCAATCAAATGTAATTTTGTCTAATGCGCAGTTGTGTGGCAGCAACAGCAGCGCGTTTCGTTACAGCCAATTGAAACAGCTCGGTGTAATTTTCACTGAAATATTACACGCGCACTGGATTCGTTTTTCCGGAATTTTGTTTTATGTTCGGCTCGTTCTCCTTGTTGCTTTTAGCACAATTTTGATTCAACACGGTGACTGACGGGTCAATTTTGATCGGATCGCGCGCGCGAAACTCTGAACGTCTATCCAACCGAACGACGGAGATTTGGCGAAATTTTGACCGAAATTTTGATAATCGAACTGACGACGACGGGCATCTCGGGGGGGCGATCACATCCGCACGACGACAGACGACAGCGACGGAACGCACTTCACACGAATGCCGAACGGAATCGGAACACCACCGAGCGGAGCCGACGAACGACGAAACACGCGGAGCGGAGCGGAGCGAGCGGACGGACACGCAGTTCACCGTTTGGATTTGGTCGTTCAACTAAATTTCGAAGCACTCAATTTCGGCGCTGGAACCCTAAAACTATATTACACACACGCACGCGCGCGCGTGTGCACGCATACGCACACGCGGAGCGCACGTAAAACGCACACACAAGCATAGGGAGCATGCTGCTGCTGCTGCTGCTGGCAAGCAGCGCGCAAGCGCTCGCGAAGTGCGGCGCGATTCAGCGCAACGGCGGTTGTCCGTGCGGTGGTGATCGGCGGTGTAGATGTGCGCGCGTGTGTGTGTGCGCGCGCGTTCGGTGCGCCAGCACTGAAGCACCAGCCAACCATCAAGCGGTTTGTATGCGCGCGCGCACGTTTGTGTGTATGTGTGTGTGCGTGTGTGTGTGCATGTGTGCCCATGTGTGTTTGTACAAATGTATGTATGTAGTAGCTCTACTACTGCACCATACACACACGCGCGCATACAAATCGACGATCGAGCGCGTCGTCGCGAGCTCGCGAGCATCTATCGCGAGTGTGAAGTGCACACACATGCAACATGCACTGTGCAACGCGACTGATATGGAGCGCATGGAGGGCTGTTGCATGTGCGCTTGTTCAGACGAAATTCGTTCACATTTTCGATCACTTTCATAGTCATAGAATCCGAATCGAAGCTACACCAATACACCGATCAATCACCCTTCGATGGCACGTGAATTCTATTGGGATCAGCGCATATGCACGAACGCACACATACACACACGAAACACACACACACACACTCACATCCACATCGTGTGGCGCAGCTGTCGCCGACGCGGGACTGGTCGGAAACGAATACACGGCGATTACCGAAATTCAGACGGCGATGCTCTCTTCAATGTTGGGATATAAAATAGATTATCAACGAATCTGGAGTGAAACGTGTTCAACTGGTATTCGAAGTCCGCGCGCTAACGGCTTCGATACATGTTTCATTCCATCTGGACGCTGCCCGGTCCAGCGAGCACTCACTCTTCACTCAATATTCGTGCTGTTTTTTCGCATCTCCTCTCCAACTGAAATTCAATTGAATAGGATAGAAGAAAAAATGCTATTCGCAAAAAACAAAGCCTATTTGGGGTTCGCATAGATGCGGCGCATAGCGCACGCACGTAAATCGCCATTGACCGAGCGCACGCACACAAAGGCCGCAATCCCATGAGCTAAATATCAAATAGTTATTAAACGCACACCAAGAGCTCTTGCGCATAGTCCAACCAGAGGCGGCAAAAACTACTCGTATAATAGACATTCTCAACGTGAAGAAAAAACACAACATAAAACCCGAATATGCTGAATACGAGTTAAATCACTCACACACACGCCGGCGGACTGGTCATAGAGCATCCGCGCGCGGACGCGATAGCTCACACACACACACTTGCGCGCGCGGCATCAAATGAAAGGGCCCGCGTGCGCGCTCGCGTCCTCTGTGGATCGCACGCTGCCAGCACATCCCCACATACACTCGCACAAGAATAGAAAATCACGCGCGAGCGCGCGCTTGCAATCGAAAACCACTAAACCACGTAGATGAGAAACAGCTCGGCTCGGGAACATCCAGCCGTCTTCTAAAATCTACATGCACGCGCGCGCACGCTAACCGTTTTCGGGGCTCAATAGCAGAAGACACACACACACAAGCATGCGCCCGTACGCCGTACACCGGGCAACTACTATGCTCACGCGTACGCGTACCCCACCTATACTCTATACATTCACGGGCACGGGACACGGGACTCTACCGAAAATAGAGTATCCGGCCCAAACGAGCATAAGCGTGCGTTCGTGCACACAAAATCGTTTGCTCGCTGCGCTGCGCCAGAGCACACACAAAAGATTGGTTGGTTGGTGGTGAACGCCCGGTCGTCGGTTGCTGCTGCTGGTCGTCAACGAGCGGCGTGTATAATCACCGCGTGCATTGGCAGCAGTGGCGGCGGCTTCCATACACAAACCTGTACCAGGAAAGTTCATATGGAATCGCCAAACCGCGGAATATAAGAAGTAGCTTCGTGAGAACTACATATTTTTTCAAAAATGGTTATCTAGTGGTGTGCATAGAATCCTACATTATTTCATGGAAAGTTAAGGTTCAAAGTTCATTCAAGACAATCCTAAAAACAAGGTCATGAAAGACTAAGCAGTGTTCCGCAAGGACGATACTCATCGACATAATTTGTTTATATATTTCAATGATGCATATATAAGGAGGTACACGTTCAACTCTTGGGCGTCCTTTGCTGTCGGTTATCCGTCGAACATTTTGGGATACATTGCAGTACAAATCCTATAAAATCAATATTTTTCAGGCTCGTACATCTACATCTTTTCAGGATAATAACAACCAAACGATAAGATGAAAATACATGTGATTAGGCGTGTCGTAGCCGTTCTCATACCTTCAAGACAAGCCATATCTCATGACACGATGTCAACGGGTTCGTGAGGTATAGCACCAGGAAGGAGAACGTAAGTTTCTATGATCACCCTTAGAATTAATCAATTAATTCAGCATTATCCAACATTACGCCTTCGAAAAATTACAAAATTCAACCGGTAGGGCATCAGACTAAATATTCATAGACATGTGAATGCTCTAGTTCCCCATACAAAAGGTTGTCTCCATGATCGTACTACGATCATACGCAAATTGTGTGAGTGTGTACAAGGAAATTTGGTACTCCTCGGTCACGGAGACACGCAGGCGTCACCCTGAAAATTTGCCACCCACTGCCGGTCAGAGTGGGTGGAAAATGCTGGGTGATCGTCATAGGGGTGTAAATACACTAGCCAGAACCAAAAATCGGATAAATATATCCATCGATATATGTCGATAAAACCTGACCATCATGTCAAAATTGAGTGCGAAATAATAATATGTTGGAATTAATTTTCAGAAGTATACTATTGCCGAACAAAATATTTGAATTCAACAATCGATACGCGAGAAATATGTCGCTGAAGTTCATAATCGATAACTATTGTTTATACTCACATCCAGTCAGTTCACAGTTTGTTATTTGTTTTTAGTTTGCGATAATTTGTGCGGAATCATGTATTGCAACGGCTATTCGCTGACTGCGGCTCAACCCTCGACAGCAGACACACACACTATCGCGTGGCCTACGGCGTTATACATGTGAGCAAAGTGACCACCTTCAAAATAACAAGTTTCAACAGAACCCGCCAGAAAGCGTTACCAAAAGGCTGTAGCCGATCCGTACGACATGCAGGTTGAGCATAGGTCTCACTGCTGAGTGTGCGGCACTGTGGGCATCTTCAACACATACCAGTGAGTGTGTCAGACGCACAGCTATCGTTGCGACCGGTTCGCATAAGACTCGGGCGCCGGGACGGACATCTGCCCACAGCAGCACGTCGTTTTTTATTCGTTCGAATAAATATCAACAGTGCGTATTTACTCGATGTCATTCACGACAAGTGTAAATAAAAACATTGCCATGTGGATCGTGTACGTATACGAATTTGTTTGAGTGTGTGCAAAAATGATGTTGGAGACACGTACCCTAACCTAGGGCCATATCTATAGTACTAGATCTATTGGTAGGGCACTCTATTTACTTATTTAGTTGTGCGTGTTTGTTTTCTTCTTCTAGATATCATCAATTGTAAAACAAAACCAAGTTTATCCTGTGGACAGTACTTATTAATACAATTTTGAATTATATGTAGTCCAAATATCGATATGGCGATTGGTGGACTTTTCATAAAAATAAACACATAAGAATTGTCGATTTCATATGCATTTCCCCGGTACGCTCAAGCCTGAATGCACGCGCGTGAGAATTCGAAATGTGCTAACGACTACGCATATAGATGATGGTTAAGATCATTGCGCGACGACGGGCCAAAGACGACGACGACGACGACGACGCGCGCGAGTCCGCTGCTTATTCGCTGCCGCTGCTGCTGCCATCGATTTCGGGGCCCGGGATCGTGTGGCTGTGGCCCGGAATGTGGCGTTGCAGTTTAGCGCGAAGGCGACAGCAGAAAAACGCCGTGCCGTGCCATCGCGCCGAGTGTGCATGAGCCGTGTGCATGAGCCGCACGAGACGGTTTATTAGTGGGTTAAACGACGGGCGCGTGCAACACATTGGATACCGTTACTTAATGCAACGACGGCGGCGACGATACGTGCACATTTTTCGAACTGGGATTAGAACCAGCGAGGAACAAACGAGAGTTGCGAGACAAAAGCATACCAGCAAACGAGCGAGTGTGCGGCATCGGCAGCTGAAACGGCGCCAAAAGTGGGGTGAATGATTGGATTATTGTAGAGCGAACACTACGCGCCGCACGCGCATAGATCGTTTATATGCACTCGTCATAAACACCCGTTTCGTCGAAACGTGTGTGCATCGAGACTGTGATAAAAATGGTTCAATGTTTGTCAGAGCGCCGAGCTGACGAACGCACTATCATACCGAAGTCAGTCATTTCCGGGCACTTGAGTGAGTCGCACAGTGACGTAGTCATGGTTTTTTGCTAGGTTCTGTCAGGAAATCGTCAGAGTAAACGCACGTTATAGATTAGGTTGGTCGAACGATTTTCATAAACTAGATTGCATTTGCAATGTACGCTTTTCTCTTGAAAGTTCGGACAAATGTATGTTTTTTTTCCCGTGAAATAACAAACATCTGGTTCCATTCGAGTAACATCGATCACAGTATCACAGCTACATTGATATTAAGTTATGTGAAAGGGCGTATGGCTTGTTGCGCCGAGACATAATTAAAGACTTCTTGAAAATAGTCTCTAAAAAAATTGAACCGTGGTTTAAAACGTAAAATTCCCCCTAATTATAACTCCGACGTCAGACTCCAAAGGATTATAAACTAGATTTTGTCGTAAAACTCCACCCGAGTAAAACTCCTCCTTGTGTTAAAACAGTCGGCACTTCTGTCCTCGGCGCTAAATGCTCCCGCCGATGTGAAATAGTGCTAATATCGTAGACTTTTGAATAAATCGAGATTTTGCGACATTTGCTGGAATATCACGTTTCCACTTGTCAGCATTCACTCAAGTTCGGGTACTGTTTAAAGCTGTCTTTCCACTTGAGCAATTTGCTACATATAAACATTGAAAAATTGCTCCACCCAAAACACCTTTTCATCCTGAATACGATACTGCACACACTCGACCATATCGACCCGTATTTATTATGATTACAATATCCATCGCACTGCTAGTGTCAACTTTGCTGATGATAACAGAATGCATCGAACCCGCATTGCATTGACAAGTGATTCATTTATTTGGGGCCTAAGAGCATCACAGATACACACAAAAAACACTCACAACTCAAAGCTATTATTGGTGAACATGCAGTTTGACAAAAACCAATAATAGCTATGTGATTATCAATTCATTTGAGCGCCAATGTACGACACAACGATCCCACCCATTTAATGACACTGCTCTTAACAACCAGCTGTTGCACATCGCATATAAGTTAGTGTGTGTGCGGTCAAAAGAGGTGCCGGCCAAAACTGCGGTCGCATTGACAAATAATAATAGTGCCGTTGTGGACAAAACGCATCTACGACGAGGACGCGGTGAGTGATTACCACGAGGACGTATAGGCCACACATCAAGTTGCATCAAGTGTGCAACATAAGGCGGTGTGCAACATACCGCGCGACCGCATCGTTATTGGTCGACCTGCCCAAATCGTTGGACACCACACCAACACATCGTATGCACTCTCTCACATGCATGTTGCACGCATGCGTGCACTGCAATCAAAAACAGACAAATTGAATTCAATGCATTCGCTGCACGCCATTATGAAAGGCACGCTCATGACGCTGGACGCGTCGCTCGACCATTGCAGCATAGAGCTGCATTCCGCGCGCATATGGGCCGTGCACATCGTCGTCGTCGACGTCGTCGTTGGTTTGCGGTGTGTGTGCAATTTTGACCGAGGGGTGACAGTGGGCATGCATGCGCATGTGCAGCATGCACATACGAACACACGCACGCACTTCGGATGCGACCAATAACAGCATAGCAGAATACGCACTGCACTGCGGTGGTTCCACAAAATGATGTTCATATATTTTTTTAATCATTTCATTTTTTGTGGGGCCGCGTGTGATACGTTGAACGCACACTTTATTATTTGTCTGGTATAAATCAGCAGCTTCAAATGAATGGCCCCCCTCGCTAGAGTAGGTGTGCCCGGAACCCAAAATTAGATTAATTTCTCAGCCATCCGAAATAACACGGCAGCGGCAATAAACAAAGCGTCCAAACAACGGTTCCCTCTGCTGAAGACATAGAAATGACAACGAATACTCGTCGTGACACACAAACATACAAATCACTGATGTGTGCTCCCCCCTCATCCAATCGCTGGATGCCTGGATGCACAACGTGTTACGAATTTCGGCATGTACAGGTAGTGGCGTTTGAATCTGGACAAAAGGAAACAGGATTTACATTGCGGAAACGAAAGAATGTAGAAATCTATCTGATTATAGAGAATAACTACATTATAATAGAAATTGAAATAACTTGGAAATTCAAAAAAATTACAAATCATTCGTAGTCATATTACGATCGTGAAAGATCTCGTCTTTTTCTTCACAACTGGCACAATTGACATTCGAGAGAATTGGTTTACATATAAATCGTGCAAGACAATTGTCAGTTGTTTGGATGATCTCCACGATTTTTTCTGAAAACTTCTAGCCATGTTCCGACAACTATTCGAGAATTTTAATGATGCAGTTCATATGATTGGGCATTACTTTGGCCCGCTATACTAAAAACCACACCGACTTTAGTTTATTTCCGCCAATGATCCGGATTTGAGCACGATTTCATTACCTTTCATTCATTACCTTTAATAGCTTTTAGTCACTGTATATATTTTGTATGGGTAACAAATTGTTCGTATTTCTTGTTTGGTCTCAAGGACATACAAGTTAAACAGAGTGACTTATTAGAGAATCTCTAATAAGTCTCTAATAGAGATATGAGCGTATACTCAAATTGAAGGTAATGAAATTGTGCTCAAATCCTCATTATTCGCCTAAAAACAAAAATCGATAATGCCGCTGCCACAATGGGGGTTTGTGCACATTTTTGACGTTCAAACTCAGCAAACTCCACATCCTACAATGTGGCACCCTTGCAATATATCTTGTTTTGGTTGGTGTTGTTGTTGTCTACAGAGTTTGTGCAAATAGCAGTTTACACAATCCTCCAATGTGGCAGCGGCATAAGGCATTTGTAATGAAAAAATAAGACTCATGTTGGAACATGACTAGAAGTACTCGTACTCGGACAAATTCATGTAAAAGTGAGCAGGAATCTATAAACAACTCAGTCGTCTTGCACGATTTGTATGCAACCTAGAATTATGTACTTGTAGCTGAAAAAAAAACTGTTTTGACGCGACTTTGAAAGAAATATATTGCGAAACGATGGTGCTTCAATTAGCTACAAACACAAAAAAACACTTGAAAAAACGTTTATAACAAAGCAAGTTCGAACTGAAGGAGGCGAATTTGTGCAACCAGAGGGTTTAGCTCATTGGCTGGAAATGGGCAACGAATTCGAGCGCCTCACCCTGTACAGCCGAAAATAGATGCGCACTGAGGTGAAACGTAAACGCCTGGGTGCGAAGAGAGCTCTTCCGACTTCCCATATAGTTGACAAACTCGCTGCCGTCGTCAATTTCGCTGTTGTCGTCGTCGTCGACTTAGTTCCCCCGCGATCTTCTACTAAAGATGCGCGTAACCGAAAATAGAATCACTGCGCGCGCGCTCGCGTGTACAGGGCTCCGAAAATCGATTCCATCTGCAGCCGCTTTCACCGCTGCTGCTAAAGCTACGACGACGCAGCTAGCATATGCCATATGTTTACCGTATCGTATCGTGGCACGGCACCCCAAGAAAACGCACACACGCAGTCCACAGAAAGACAAAAACAAATCCTTCGCACCCACCCACACGCTTGTACATATTACACGAGGAGTGTTTATACGAATAAAATATGCAATCGATAATGATATACACTATACGACGGTGAGTGTGTCGGTGAGTGTGTGTTGATGAGTGTGTGCAACGTAGTAGGTAAGAATGTGTGGCAGTTGGCAAACAAAACGCAATCATTTACCTCAAAATCTGTGACGGAATTGTGGCCGATTTGATGGAAAACGAAGAATGCGAGCTGCCGCTGCCATCCTCCTGGTACTCCAAATTGGCTGGCATCTTGTTTTGTGTGGATAGCGACTGTTCTAACGATGTAATTACGGCTCCGATAAACCGACTGTTGCTTTTAGCAGATATATCCGACGTTGACTACAGATAGTGTTGGAAACTATCGATTCGCTGGCGATCCGCACACAAAAAACGCGCGCCTTTTCTGAACGATGCGCCTGGGAGCCGAGGACGGGAGTGCGATGACGTCTTCTTCGCGCCGACACGGGAACACGGACACGCACACAAACTAACTAGCACACGAATTTACGCGAGCTTGAACTTGAATGCGGTCGCTTGTATAGGAAGCTTGTCGTTGTCGTTGTCGTCGTTGTAGAAATAGGAAACTTGGGCAAAAGGGGGCACACATGTAATTTGTAGCACAAAAATAATAAACACACAAAAAACGTTCACACGGAGGATTTGATTTTAGAAACAGATGACATTTGCGTGTGTGGCGGAATGTGTGTGGGAGTCTAGAGGTGTGCGGGTTGACGAGACAATCGAAACTGCGCGTACGTGCTGTTGTTGACAAATGCCAAACGCAAAAAACGCCACGATTGCTATGTTTTTGTGCGCTGCTGGTGGTGGCGATGACGACGATGTCGACAAGTAGTTCAGCCGACCGACCGCGTCAAAGTTCGATGATGACGAAGTCTGTGCTGGTGGTGGTTGATGGTGATGGCTGCTTGGGGTTGGGGTTGGTTTCAGTTGATTTTGTTTTGTTGAGATTTTGTTTTGTTATCCAATGGTTGTCCGATATCGCGAGGACACCGGCGATATTCTGCGGGTATTCCGACGGAATCGGACGCGGGCAGGGAGCCCGGTGGTTTCTGGGAATTTTGTGGGCCGAAAGACGCGCGATTTCCGGTCGAAAAACGGAAAACTGCGGAGCGCGAACACAAATGCGTGTGTACAATTTAGAGCCGAAATAGAAACAACATGGCGGTTCGGCGGAATCGACGTAGTGCGATGAGCGCGCTTTGTGTAATACAAATGTGTGTATGTGTGGGAGTGAGTATGTGTGTGTGCGCTCGCGGGGGTGGTAAGCACACACATAAACTCACTCAGAACCGAGCTCGCGAGCGATGCCAACGACGTAGTCTCAGTGCTTTTACCGAAGGGTCGTCGTCGTCGGCGTCGTCTTCGTTTGAGCATTCGTTGCTATGCTTGTGAGGGTGAAATGTGAAATGCGTGAGCGCCGAATGAGAGTCGAGTCGCCGTGCGTCCGTGTCCGTGTCAGTGTGAATGCGTGTGTTTCTGCGCACTTACTTTCTCACAAACTCAAACAAGAACGCGTCGACCAAATCAACGGACTCGGCCGAGAAATTTGTCGTTGCGTGAACAAGTTTTATCGATCTCTCGCCGTGTAATTTGGGACCGCGTGACCGCGAGCAGCATGTATGAGCGAGCTCCCCTTCGGACGAACGATACACGACCAAACTTAATAATGTACGCATATATTTATGAACTGCGTAGATTCATTTTATTTCGTTTACATCTGTACTCAGGTTATATCGTCAACCACACATTTCCATATGCCCAGCGGAGAGATCATCCCCAGCCACACATGATGATGAGGTCTGAGCTGCCGTCCCCACCAGACGAGCCGATCAGCGGCCCGGAGCTGCCGCACGACAATTGCGAAGAGTACTGGCTTTTAACAAAACAAACATCGAACAACACGAACGTGTGCGTGTGTGCGTGCTGGTGTATGTGGGGGCCACCGGCACCGACAACCTGCGATGATGATTTGCCGGTGCCGGCGGCTGCTGATGTCGTGCTCATTTGGGCACATGTGCCGCCGCCGCCCGGATATAACATAAACACATCATCCACACCACAATTTCGTGTCGCTATCCGCGTCTGATATCTGCGCTGACCGAAAACCTCGCTGCTCGCAGACAACGACGGCGACAACGACCGCCACAGCGGAATAAGAATATATATTTACTAAGGAAGAACCACCACCACCAGAGAGTGGCGCGGCGGTGCATCAAGCAAACGCACATGCACACACACAAATGCATTGCGTGTCCACGTGTCCTAATAATCGTGAACCGTGATGCGCCCCATTAATAAGCGCACGCGCCTGAACACCGTATATTTATGCGATATGCTGTGTGTGCACCTCACACTAGCACGCACACACACACATTGACCGCACACACGCGATGCGACTTTGTACACACACGCACGTGCGGCTGCTTCTCGGCAGTGCAGTGTCGCTCTGAATGCACACCGTCGAACGACGTGCGATCGCACACACAAAGCAAAAGACCTGTGCCGTGTGTGTGTATGTTGTGCGGCGGCAAGCCGCTATATTGCCTGCACAAATTGCATGTTTTGTTCAGGACACGAACATGTATTCAGCGCAAAATGCATCGCGCGCATGCGGGAATTACGCACCGAGTTAGCGCGCAGTCTTACGTCGTGAAATGCCGCTATTGAACGTGTGCGTGTGTGATGATCCTTGTTCATATGCTAACATATTAAACACACACGAGCACACGCACGAGCTCTTGCATTTGCGATGCATTTTGCGAACGTGTTTTGCGGCGCCGCCAAACATTGCACTGACCATTGACCGCTCAGTCAGTTGGGGACGTAAAGTGGAATTGAAATCGTAGTGAAAGGAGTGATCATCATTGTACACATTAAACGTGTATGTAAAGCTTATTTTATAGATGAATTTAATTAACAGTTGATATACGCACAACATATTAGGGCGGAAGGCTTTCGAGCGGAATTCGGAACACGCGACATTCTGACCTGCACCACTTCAGCAGGAACGCTGCATAAATTTCTCGGACCAAAAGTTATTACTTTCATTTGAATCTTCGGTCATATTCTTGCATACCACTGCAATGAATCATTAATTTACTAAATAAATGATAAATAATATCAACAGGACAAGTTTTGACTCGACCATGACGAATTTCGATAGAGCGAGAACAGCGCTCATTTGCTCTGGAAGAGTGGAAACTGCAAGGCCTGATTTCACGTGATCGGTGTTTTTCTTTCGCAGAACAATTTGATTTTGTGCATAGCAATCTGTCAATGCAAACTTCTCGGTAGCCGGAGAATTAAATCAAACACAACTAGGGTAGCATAATTCTAGTATACCTAACTTATGTTGGATAAGAGTTTGAAATTCGTGAACAGCCAAACAAACTATCAGAACCGTGAAACTCACGTCTCGTCCATGCTCACTCGCGGGACGGAACACAATCCTGATGCGCGCCATGTGCTCGCGCACGCGCCGAATAATGCCGAATTTGTTGGCAGTGGCAGATGTACAAGGCACACAAACGCACACAGACAAGCTGCGTGTGCGTGTGCGTGATCCTAATACCGGTGCTAGCGTAAGCGCCTGTGTGGGATTATAGTCCAACTCTATTAGAAATCGCTGCTAGTCGGTTTAGAAAACTATGCAACTCGAGCAGCATATATATTCGCATCCATCATCATAGCCTTTTACGCGTGCAAGTACCAAAAATACACTACATTGCATGTACACACGATATTAAGATATTATTCGCACGACGTCTCCCGAAAGGAGCGCACAAAATCGACGTCGAAAGAAACGGCGGACGCACGCAAGCCTGAATAATGCGAACGTACGTGAACGCACACAGCGCAGACGCGGCGCAGCCGAACAAGCGGGAAAACATCTGCTCGGCGCGTGCGCCAAATCACATGCACGGCAGCGCATCAGCACCGGCACACTGCCGTGCGTTTGTGTGTGCGTGTGTACTAGGTGTGCAGCCTCTGAATTGGATTGGGTTCATCATACTCAAAGTGCGATAGCAGGAAGAGTATCAGAGATATCTTAATGAAATCGGTTTCCATTGTTAGCTACATATTTCTTTCATATTTTTGAAAATGTATAGATCGCTATCGATAGAGTCCGTCAGCAGAGGAAACACTACATAATACATCAACCCTTTTTTGACACCTTAAGGGGGTAGTCCTCTAAATAATATTTGTTCATGATATTTTTTTTTGTTAGCTTAAAATGTTCTTTGGGATGTATATTTTGTTTTAGGATTCATCCCATCTTTGCCGGAAACTTTGATCGTCCGTTATGAGACGATATGCAAAGACGTGCACCGGCACGCTGTGCGCGCTTGCATGCGAAACCGAGCGTAACCCGAAACTTCAAACGCGTTTTTCTCGGTGTTTTAGAAATCGGTGTACAACTTAACTCGATATGCGCACATACGAGTTTGGTCGGACTTTGCGTTTTACATTCACAATTAAATTATCTAATTGCCTACGTAGCCGTTTTTGGATACCTTGAAAAATATGTGCTCGGTGCACGTTTTTGTACCGATTTTTATTCTGAAAAAGTACTTTTTCTATTCAAAACGTCGTCATAATTTGAGTGTTGGGTTTTTTACAAATATCCTACGTATGCAACAAGATTTAGCAGAGATCACGAGAAGCGGCCGATGAAAATAAACAAAATTGTGCCTGAAAGCTAATGAAAAATCTTGTTGAAAACACGTTTTTTTCGTTTTTATCCTGTTTTTTTGGGATTTCTAGTGATTTTTGAACAGTTTTTGGGTCGAATTAATATAAGTATGTTGATGTTGATATCGACGGTACTGAATAATTCGCATAATTCACATCACAAATACACCACCTTCTTCTCCGGGAATCAATATTGACAACGATATTGGCAATAACCAACATTTTCCACGACTAGGCTCCGTTTCCGATCGTCAGTGAAAATCAATTGCTGAATGTATCCTTTAGTAATAACTTTCAGCAAAAACTATTTTTCGGCAAAAACATAGACATGTTCAACACCGCAGTGTAACTAGAAACGTTTTGAACATTGAAGTTGCAATGTTCAACCTTTCCAAGCCCAGAACAGACCGATGAACACCACAACCCAATTCAGAGCTTGTACACCTAGTACATGTGTGCCGGTCGGACGCCGCAGTGCGTGTGTCGGTCGCATTTGAAGTGAACAGCACCGAATGTAACGCAACGCGCGATATTCACAGATATTCGTTGTGCGAGACGGCCAAACGACCGTTGTCTTGGCGCAGGGCAAATCTAATCGTCCGCGCGCGAGGACGACACGACGCACCGGTTCCCAATTGATCATCGCGCAGCGCAGCGGCAGCACATCCGAAGCTCGTCGGATTCGGACATTCCGCGCGAGCACGCGCGAAGCGATGTCCCTGGCGAGGCGTTCGCGGTTCGCGCACTTTGGCAGCTGTAATTAAAATACTTTAAGCACGCAATCGTGCATGCATGGGGACTGGCAGGACGACTGGCGAATGAGGTGGATCACACACACACATATTATATGCGAAAAACACACACAGCACGGTACAACGAACGTACCTTGCTGGCCAAATTATCCACAGATATAATGACGTTCTAACGAATCGGGTGCGCGAGTGTGCAGCTGCTGCTGTCCCGAAACGACGACGAGCGGCTGCTGCTGCCGCCGCTTCTGTCATCGTCATCGGGGACAGACGCGATTCGTGCGCTGACTCACGTGCAAAACCGACACTGCGTGAATGTTCGATTCGCATGATGTTGAACCGTTTGGCACTGTCGTCGTTTGGCCAATGCCATTGAACTTCACTGTGGGTCCCCATCGTACTCCGCGTAACTAGAGTCAATTTATTGCGAGCTGCTGTCGCCGCTGCCATCTAATATAGCGAATAAAGGTAGACGCTATGCGGATTACAACAGAGCTCCTCTACTTGCTGCGCGCGTACACGAGAACGTGTGTTAAATGTCCTGCGGCCATGCGCAAAGATAACATTGATCGCGAATGTAAATATTTGATATAATATTATGAACGAAAGAAAGGGCTTGTGTCGGGAATATGCGCGATGGACGGACAATGAGATATTCGTTATGTTGCATCAAAATCGAGAGTTATGTTGCGAGTGAATGCTACGCATGCTCACATGACCATTATCCCGACGACGATATATGCGCGCAGAGTTCCATGGTGGCGTCGTTCGCCTTGCCTGTTGCCCGTACACACAGTAATTGAACAATTAGGCGAGCAAATTTGTTTTCTTGCCAACAAGAAGCGCAAACCGATCGCACATCACGCAACACACACACACACACGAAGACACCAAGCGAGCAAGAGACACGGCGGTGTCAAATTAGTTCGGGGCGCGTTCTGGAACGGACATGCGGCATGTCGCCGCGCAGTGTACACAAGCGCGTTTTTTTCGGCGGTCCGTGATCGAATTGTGCGTGCGATAATAGCGAGGAAATATGCACATCTGCCCATATTAAGTAAACATGCCCATGCCAGCCAAGACCGGTCATCACCTTGTGCGGCGTGGCGGATTGTGTGCGTTTCTGTGTGCCGAAATTGCCGCCGCCGTCGCCGTGGCATTCCAAGTGATTGACATTTCGATTTCATGTCATCGTTTACCTTTACTATTGTGGAAGGATTCTCAACTGAAGACTATTATTTTATTGATCCTCACGCAAGGCTGAGCCGACAAAAACAGACAAAAGCCGACGACGACCTTCACTTGTCCTCATGTGAGCGGCTGTACATTTTGGCGCATGCATGTGCTCCGCCGCTCACCTATGGTCTGTGTCTGTGTGTGTTTTGTGCGTGTACGCGCGTGTACATGCACTCTATGCTCGTTAGACAAATGGCGCGGTTACACGCCACAAAACGGCCAACAAAATGCTCACATACTACATTATGCTGGTGATGCAGTGAAGCGTTGATGATCATAATTATCGATTCATGTTTTTCGGGTTGTCGTTAGACACTGCGCGGCGTGTGTGTGTGCGAACACATTATTCACGCGTCCACACATTCGGCCTTGCGTGTACCGAGCCGTGGCGTCAAAAACTAGCGTGCTAAACGCTAGCCGGCAACACATGCCGGCAGGACACGAACCAAGCACCGCTCAGCCGGCGGCTCATTTATCGCAATATTATTTTAATGATATTCATTAGACGACGCACTAATGTTCCACAGCACGCCGGATTTGCTGCTGCTCGCTGAATTCACGGGCTCAACGCAATGAAGGCGAGAACATGACGCGGCGAAAACAATTCCGCAGCACTGCGGGCGTTCGGCGACACCAGCGAAGGAACAACTCCGACACATCGCGTCTAAGGTGCAGTCCGGAACGTGCACATAATAATCGCGCCGAACTTGATGTGCTGCGAGGAGTGCGTGCGCGCCGTCTCGGCAAAAGCAGCAGCAGCAGCAGCAGCAGCCGCTGCAGCAGCAACACAGAGTGCGACAGGTGCAAAAATGCGCGCACGCGCCGCTCGCCGACACACACACGCGCACACCGAGCCCCGAAATGCACATGTACATGCGCCGAAATTTGTTCGTAATTGGACAACTGTTTTCAGTTTTTGGCGCGTGAGCCCAAACACACACACACACGCTCGTTTGTGTGCATATTATGCGCACACAAAGTTCACATGTTCAATGTTATTGTGAGGCGCGTGAGGCGCGTGCCCGTCGTGCTCGCGTATATGCACACACATACAAACGCACGCCGTCAAACGCACTCGACGCTCCGTGTCTGTGTGTATGCAATTCGGCAACTGAACGCATACACACACCGTATACGCTCATCGGAACTAGTGCGGATGCATTTCGCAGAAAACGATCGCCGAAAATAAAAGCGAGCATAAAATTCGCATCGTAAACCATGCGCTCGCGGTTCGTGCGTCTGTCTGCTGCTGCTGCTGCTGCTGCTGTTCGTCTGGAGTGCAGTGCACAAACGCATCGCGCGAACAATCGGCGAGACGTACCTTTTGGTGCGTGCGCTCGCCGAGTGCAGAGCAAAACACCTCCGCCGCCACACATCGAACACTATATACGCACGCACTGTGCGTGCAGTGTGAGTGACCCGAGTCACCCGTGTCTTTGTACTCCAGCAGATATAATATTGCAATGTTGGCCGCATATTAGGGGGTCCGTAATGTCATACCAACACGATATTGAGTAAAATGGTTACTTGTCGGACCTCCACAAAATATGTTCGAAATTGAATGCTCAACTGCGCCTAATTGCTAAATTAATGTAATCGTTTTGGTCTTGCTTGTTCTTGTGACAACGTGTGCACATTTGCAACGAGACCGGCACACGACAATCGCGGCTTGTGCCGCTCCTCGGCCAGCCAACGAAGACGAGCGCGCGCGCCGGTTGCGCCGATTGCGATGGTTATCGATGGGCTGGCGCGCGCATCATCGACGCGCATAATATGCAAGCGCGATTTTACGACCGTGACGTGCATCGAACCCGGCACGGTTGCACTCCCCACTGCTGCGCGTGGCTCCCAAATAATTATAATGCATATCGGCAAAGCATGGCGCATGTACGCGCATTTAGCAACCGCTAAAAACACCGAACAACCACCGGGACCTGGCCAATTGGTCTCATGTGCAGCGACCGACTCGGTCGGGCGAATTGAATCGTTTAGCGAGGCGAATGCAATTTTGGAATTAGGCTAAGCGTATACTCGCATGTAATTAGCACGTAATGGGGTTTGGATAGTCGACGTGGTGGCGTCGACGTTAGACGGACACGGCTAGTGTCCAAGATGTTCGTGCATTTTTGTTAAAAAGTACTGTAAATATGTATTTGGTTTGTTCAATTGAGTCAACGGTCGTCAGGAGCTCGGATCAGATTTCAATGAAACATCTCATATGATAGATGAGGGAAAATACATCTATCTGACAAAGAATTGTTCAACATATGCTAATTTTGAAACAGCACACAATAATTTAAACAAAATGTCTATTGTTTTCCCCATTTCGACCACAAATTGAAAAATTAATCCCTTATGATTAATACGAAAAAATCATGATAAAAAGTTGAAAAATAATGTATTACTAACCTTCGTCCGTCGTCTGGAGCGGATCCGTCCACTCCATTTGGTGGATGATGATTGCCAGCCTGCTGTAGCTGCTGCTGCATATGCGGCTTCTGCTGCACATGCTGCTGATGCTGCGGGTGCTGCGGATTGTACTGCACCACATTCTGTTGCTGCTGCTGCTGCTGCTGCTGGTGATGGGGCAGCGGAAGCTGCAACTGCTGCAGATGCGAATACGGATATGGCGGAACGTGAACCGAACTGTGATGCTGCGGCTGCTGAAGGAATTGGGGCTGCTGTTGGTAATGCGCCACTTGCTGTTGGTGCGAGTGCTGGTGCTGCGGCTGATGGTGCTGCTGAAGCTGCTGCTGAAGCTGCTGCTGGTGCGTCTGCGGCATCATCTGATATTGATGATGCTGCTGCTGCTGCTGCTGCGGCTGCTGGCCAACGAGATGACGCGGCGATGTCGGCACTGACGCCGAAGTCATCTGACCATTGGGCGGCGAACCCTGGCCGACCACCGACGAGGCAGCCGAGAGCTGCTCATGCTCATGCTGCTGTTGGTTCGTAGCGGACGGCATTGGCAGTAATCCAACTGTGGGGGCGGAGGGACACACCAGGTGGGAAGGCGCGAATAAGGTAAATATTACAATGTGAATTGGAGATGTGCAAGTGTTTGTGTGACTGTTGCTGTTGTGGTTTTGGTGTACTGGTTCCGCATTTTGACAGATCGATCTCTCTGCCCAACGCGCGCTCAATTGCGCACTCTCGTCGATCGGTCGATCCCCATAACGGTCGGTCGGTGCATGTCGCATACACGCAACTACACAACGATGATGCCAAGCTCACCCACAAGCACAAGCTCGAGGAGAGGCATACATCGACGTCGGCCAGTGTATGCAAATGTTTGTGCGAACTTGTGGCTCGCAAATCTGCGTTGAGGCCGTCTCGCTCGCACGTCGCGATGCAACCACCGCCGCCGCCAAGCACAATCGCGAACTTGCACCGAGAGTTTGAAGCTGAGAGTTGAAGCTTGACCAACGACTTGCGTGGTGTTGTGCTCCACACAAAGCGCTTCAACAACATTGGAGATGGAATAGCAGTATCGGAATGTCGGAGAGTAAGCCATGGTCATGATGAACGAGTATGTGTGTGTGAGTGTGTTGAAAAGAGTATTGTTTACTTTTATCACTTGTGTGTGTATGTGTGTGTGTGTGTGTGCTTGTGAACCGTCCACGACGAGGGAATACACGACTACCTGCGCTCTCACATATAAATACATACGCACACACACACATACACACACGCGTATATAGGTCCGCAAGTATAGTATTATTTTTATTATGTGTTGCTCTGGAAATATGTTCTCATACCGAAGTCGAGCAGCAGCAGCGCAGCAGCACGAAACCGGTTGAACCCAAATACTACGAATCCCCACACCGCCTCCCCCTCCCCGTCCAGCCCGCGCACTCTTCACAATGCATGCACACACGAACTCACACACATCGATAGACACCGGCGACAACAAATCGGCCAGAATGCAACAGATGCATGAGAGCGGTGCATGCACGCATACCGGTGAAACTCGGTTTCGCGCCGAATATGCATATGCGCGAATTGCATATGATACCAGCGCAGGTCCTTATCATGCTCGCACGCTCGCGGAATGCAGGCGTGGAATTTCAGCAGATATAACAGCAGCACCAAACACCCAAAAAACGCATCGAAAGGGGGCCACCACCTCGCTCTGGTATGCGAGCACCGTTCAGTGTTATGCAAACAACTCGCATTACTTTTATGTGCGCGGCATGGCTGCGTGCATCAGCGCACGTGTTCCACATAATGCACTCTGTTTACATTTCGCTTGCGTCGCTGGTTGGCGAGCGCTCGCGCAGCTGCGTTAACAGTATACTACATGGGCTGATTAGTCCCTGGACAATCTATGAAGGAACAATTCATCATAGTATTCTTTTAGACAGCCATGACAAATCTTATAACCGAACTGTCATTAGTTTGGGAGTAAATGCCTTTATTGTAACTCGCGGTTCGACATATCTCATATCTCAACATATATACATAGAAGAAGGTATTTGAAGTGTTAATAAAGCACTGATTTCTGATAGGTAGAAGGGCCTCTGGAGCAATGCGCGCAGTGGACGCCTTAATTTGGCAGTTCCAGACGAAATCATAACAAATATTTATGCATATGTTTTTGGGCATGCAGGATCTCGTAGCGGAGAAACGTTGCGGAAAAACGCAATGAATTGGGCTATGAATTATGGTTTTATGCGTTTTTGGCCCTCAGTGTAATTAAAATGGTAGCTCGAGGGAATGAATAAGCCAGTCTAAATCGAGAAAAAAAACATTTTGTATGGGTTAGCTATCCAGATGTTTTGGGACCGCAAATTTAAGGATATCGAACAATCGAGCTGTATTAAAACTATGTAAAGGATTACAAAAAGTGCTCATCAAAAATATTATTCCTTCATAGTTTCTCCCGGGACTTCTCAGCCCATGTAGTATATATAGTCGCATTTGTTGCATGTGCTTACGTGTGCGCGATCCGCCGCCCGTCGTTGCCCGCTGATTCGGAATGCATTCGCTAGCGAACGCTCAGTCGTATGTTCCATATGTTTCGTGCACTGTAACTGCGAAATTCGCTGCGGTCAGCGCATGAAATGTACACCGACATTGAACGGCCGAAGCCCGAATATTTCCAAAAGGCTTACAATAGCGTGATCTAGGCAAACCGCGTTTTTGATTGCCGCATGTAGGACCCCCCGAACGCGATATGCTGCGCTGCGTTCTTATATTGTGTCGCCGTCGTACGCGCATTTTGCGACCTTGAGCATAGACTAAATGACCATGGCGAATCGGTGCAACATCGCGCGCCGAACAACGCGATATTTGCGCGCTCGCGTTTGGTGCCGGGTTTTTTTCTCGTCGTCTTCTCGGCGCGGGGCCGGGGGACCATGAACCGTTTGATGCGAGCGCGCGCGCGCTCAGCGGACGGGCCGAGTGGCGGCGCGGTACGCTTAAACGGATCGCGATAGCTGCTGGAGCGATTCTGTGTATGCTTGAACAGGGTGGTCGTCCTATGGCATTGTTTTTGAATAAACCAAAAATCGAAGGAATAACAATAATTCAAAATAGTTTATTTTTGGATTATGTAGAGTAATCTTTTTCCTTCGATGCAATTGATAAGCTTTGTATTAAATCTCTCTTTAAATATATGAAGCATGATTACAGATTACAGATATGAAGCATGCTTTTTGGGTCAGTTGAAATCTTTTTTGTTCATGAGCATAGCATCTGCTTAGCTTATGTAAAGAGCAACGGATGTTCTATAAATTAATTTCATTCATCCGTAAGATATTCTCTTGAACAACATTTATACATAGATATGGCAACAAGGATACACACGACAGCCAAGCTAATAATTTACTATATTTGGCTTAAAAATGCAATCAATCGAATAGTTTGTCGAAGAATGAATAGAGTCGGTTGAAGCCATATATGGGTTCTTATTAGCATGGCTTCCTTGATAATCCTAGTTGCGATATCAATAAATGTTATTTCAGAAAATGTCTTGCTGATGAATGACACAAATTCATAGAACATTTACTCTTAAGCTATTCAGATGCTATTCTCATGATTGAAATAGATAGCAGTGGACCAAAATTTCGTGCTGAATATCTTTGTTGCATGCCTCAAATTTTTTGCAACAAATTTTATCTTTTTTTCGTTCTAGCTTCTAGAATGTTGGTAAATGACCAGGCACCCTGTACGTATAAACATAATGTATTATATGACATTTGAGTCCGAGTCTGCGCAGAATTTCCACTGTTGCTGACCGTCGATTTGAACATTCCACACCGCGCAGCGTTACATCATATGCATATCCGTGTGCGTGCGTGTTTGCAGCAAATATGCTACTTGTACTTGGCGTGCATGTATTTCATTATCACAAGTCTTGCGAACGTTATATGTACGTTTTTGTGTGTGTATGTGTGTGAATGTGAAACGTTATTAGTTCGGCAGCATACGCAAACACACTATTGTGACATATGAAGTGCTGAT
>CAXHKQ010000122.1:0-38376 GCA_964017145.1 Agrocybe praecox
AATTGGCGATAGAAAGAGAATATATTTCGAGTGCCCTAAACTTGGAAATACCCAAATACCCAAGACATTCGAAAATATTGAATGTCAAAATGGAAGGTCTACAAAGGTGCATTTGTGATCCCATCACAGGCAGGAAGAATTTCACAAAAAGGTCTTAAAACCGACGAATCAGTTGATACCATCGTAACCAGCGATAAAATATGAAATGCTAACAACGATTTGATCAAAAACTGCAACATTTTGTTCGAAATCATGAGGACCATCATTTTCAGCAACATTTTCCTAGCGCATTTGACGAGCTCATTCAGTCGAAGTGGTCATTCTTTGCTCCGGTGGTGGCTTCAATTCGCCCCGCAGTAACTCATGAGAACTGATACCTCCTGATTAACATTCATTTTCATCGATGGGACACGTACTTCCAGGCCTACACTCGAGAAAGTCGAAAAATGGGTCGATGGATAGTTTTCATCACTGGAGAGGAAGGACTCCAGTGTGAGATACACAAATTTTACGAAATACGAACAAGATATCTCTGATAGTTCTGTTGCAAACGCTATCAGAATATTAAGAAAAAATCCCAGTTTTATACTATAGCTACTGATACTTAATTGATATATCAATTCAATTGTATGTTCCTTTGAGGACTTTTCTATATAACATTGATTGGATTATGTTCTAAACATTATAATACACATATTGTTATCAGATTATTTTTAACTTGAAAAATCGTATCGGTACAACATGGAAAGGCCATGCTTTATTTGTTTGAAATATACCTTGATTCCCTCGTTAATGTTCATGTTAACGGTCAAGCAAAAAGAGATTCGGGTTTACAGGTAAATTTATCTACGGAAGCCAATCTTTCGATTTTTTTCTACATCAATCGTTTTTGATTCCTTGCGCATTGATGGGAGATTATTTATCTTAACCAACACACTAAAAGGCCCAACTGGAACGGAATCTATATTGTTACGAAATGCACACAATATTAAAAATTAAGTCGAATATCTTCATTTTGAAGACAAAAAATTACCTATGCTAAACTTGCAACCCACAAAACTCATTGATTAAATAATTCTAATATCTCTGAAATTCAAATTATATAACTTTTAGACATCTTTTACAAACGCTTAGTGTTCTTGATCTTGATCGCAGTTGATCGCAAAATTTGCAGCGATTGAATATTTATGTACACTAAATTCAAAATTCAAAGTCGTCGTCGGCGTTATAAAATGTCAGCTCGAAAGTCCAACCTCAACCAACCTCAACCATAGATATTCATTATTCGCAAGTTGAGTGTGGTTTGGGTTTGAAGGGTCAGTATTCAGAAACGTTCGCGATATATGGCAGCAGTCGTATCTAGGAAATTGGTGGATCAAATGCAGAAAATGTATGAAGTTGAGGGCCATAGAAACAAATATTGGGAAAATACAACTTGAAGCCTGTCTTCTTTAATAAAAATTGCTGATTATATTCAGCTGTCCGATGAATTATGGTGCATTTTTCTTCAATTCAATGGAGACCGAAAGAGGGCGATAGACGCTGTTATCTCTGTGAATTGTAGATCTGACGAATAAGATCTGCAGTGGTATGACATCATCACACTTTTGACGTCAGTTATTTGAATGTCTTTTAAGGTCCGTGCTTAGACTAGACTTGGAAGAGTTGACAACCACTGCTCCGGCCAACAAGCCACTATATGCAAACGATTGAAATTGTGTTCGCGAACCCGCGCACGCCAGTGCATCCGCATGTATAGTTAGTTAGTGTTTTTAGTTCGTTCGCGCGATGCGCGCGTGTGAACGCGAACACACCGCACACACACACACTCACCAACACACACATGAGCACACAAGTTCTATGCGCGCACTACGGACGCCAATTAAATCGACATTTATTCCCGGTCGCCTCGTACTCAGCATACTACGACAGCATAGATGCACACATGCACATGCATATGTGCGACCTGGCAGAGACGATTGCGGCCAGACTGCCGAGGCGGCAGGCTGTTGGCTGCCAGTTCGCACAAACAGGTCCTCTCGACATCAATGATTTTCATAAGCGTGTGTGTGCCAGAGCCAGCCAGCACAGTGGCAGCAAGTGCGGAATCGGGAACACACGCAACACTGAACACTGAGCACGGACGACGACGACGACGACCACGACGATGACGATGACTGGGTGCGATATTTGTATACTATACAACAAGTGTTTGGCTCGCGGTGTTTGGCAGGTATGAATAAATATTCGGTATAGTAGGAAGTATGAATGTTTTGCGTCGATGATTTGAGCATACGGAAGCATGCATGTGGAAAATGTTTGAATATTCCGGATGGTCAATGGAACATGGCTTGTTCAGTTTGCTTCTTTTCTGTTTCACCTTACAACCTTACAACCTCCAACCAGTGGATCAATAACACTACTAGGTCTTGAATATGAGACAAAACCATAATTCCTTAAACTGTATACAATTTTCTATCGTGCTTTTATTTCCGAATCACGAATAAAAAAAAATTGGGTTTTTAAAAGCTTCGGCGATATTGGCGTAAGTTGTGTTTTTCGACATGTCTTATGAAAATTGTCTATATCTCATATTCCAATTTCCGTAGACCAATATGTTCTATATGGAATTAAAGCTTTTTAAAAAATGCAACAATTCATTTTGACCTTTTGTTGCACTCATGTTCACAGTTTCAGAGTGATTAGGCATCAAACGTGGAAAAATGTTTGAAAAAGTGTAAAAATGATAAAAATAAAATCACGCGAACAATTTGTATGTAGAGAAAACGGAATATCCTCAAATATATTTCTACTTGTCTGGTAGCTTGAACTCCAGCGCATTTTCTAAGCTGTCAAAAAATATATATTAATTCATTCAGGTGTTGTGAATTTGTGACATAAAAACCCAGTATAACAAAACCCTTTAAATGATATTTTTATGTTGTGGGTCAAAAGAAGCACAAATGCTCAAGCTACTGGACCAGTGGAATAACATTTTGAGATTTTACGTATCCTCATCAAAATAGTTGTTCGCGTGATATTATTTTCATATTTCTTGCACGTCTCTGAGCCTTTTTATCTTCTGTTGCATGGTAACTCTGGAACTGTGAACATGAGTTCAACACAATTTCAACATGAATTGTAGCATTTCCAACTTCCATTTCATATGCGAAATATCAGTCAACGAAAATTCGAATATGAGATATAGAAAATGTTCTGAGGACATGTCGAAAAATACAACATATCGCCGAAGGCCATCCAAAAATGTGTTTTGAATTATTTTGAATTCCTGATTAGGAAATAAAAGTACATTAGAAAATGTTATACTGAAGGAGGGACTTTTTGGTTGAGGTCCAGTGTAATATAATTTCACAAGAGCCCGTTTTCGAAATACCGTGTTATAGGGTATTTTTGAAATCGTTTTTAAAAAGACCCCGATAACTTGTATAACAGAATAAAATCTTCTAGATCATGGTATTTTCCTCAAGTTTTAATTGTTTCTCAGTATTTTTTTCAATTTATTACAATTTCTTATTTTTCGAGCATCTTTTGATGATGCCGGAATAAAAAAAACTACTAATATAACGACGTTTTACAGGACGATCGAATTTTATGAAAACTAACGGCAATGAAATCGACGCCATTGATGTGTCTAATACGGTAAAACACTACAATACGCTTCAGAAATATCTAAAATCGATCATAATAAATTATATTGACAAGGAATGTTCGAAGAGTTAAATTACACCACGAACAAAGTATTTAGGTGGAAAACGATATGATTTTTTCAGCTTGGAACGTATCACATGTTTTTGTACGGGTTCCTGTTTATATAAACTGGTGCCCATCGACAGTATATAAATGCACCTGCAAAAGCTTCGTTTTCACGTACAGACCCCAACACTCCTCAATGGGGTACAATGGAACACGGTTTATTTAGAACTCGCTTTTCTCAAACAGCGGTCAAACATTCACAGATACGCAATGAAGTACACAAAATCCTGAATAAATTTGGAGAGCATATGGAAAAAGGCTCACACGACATTTATAAATTGATTCAATGAAGCCTGCTCCGTGGAGCATAAAATGGCTAATAATTTTATAAACCATTATAATAATCGATCATACATTAACTTGTTCACTACTATTTTACTGAAATTTAATTATTGAACAGGTAGATCAAAAATACTAGACCTATCGTGTATTCTATGCTACATAGTATATTGTACAGTGTGCCTGATCACGACACGCGATTGAATCGCGCGCTCGCACACACACACACGACGACACACGTGCGTCCGAGCCAAGCCACGCGAACATACCACCATCGCATATACGATTTCGCACTTGGCTCAACGCATGCTCGCACACGCACGCACGCACGCACGCACGTACGTCGAGTTATTCGCCGATTCGCGCGGCGCGCCAGTGCGCGTGATCGAGAACATGCCCGGTGGCACCATGGCACATGGCACACACGCACGCACTGGCAACTGGCTATATGTTGGCCGTGTGGTGGCGGTGTGGCGTCGACTCATCGACGACATCGTCTGCCGCCGAGCCGCCGCCGCAGCTACTCGCTTATTCAGTCTAATTATGTAATTAACTGCCTTTACATCTACTATGCTCACATGCAGGCACAGGCACAGACACACAACAACCACACAAACACCGCGCACTCGACTCGCGTGTATGCTAGAGAGTGTATTAAAGTGTACGCATACATTTTATATGAATGTCGCGCGCGGTGTGATGATATGCTGCGCATCCGCCATGTGTGTGTAACTACTACAGCAAGCGACTCAACATGACATCGCATGTTATGCAAAGCCTTTAATTGACTGTAATCAAATGCAAAAACACACGCCAGTCGAGTGTGCCAGCAAGTGATTTTTGCCTATTTGCACGTCAAGCCGCAATCGCTGCTGGCGGTGCCAGTGCCAGTGCCAGGGCAAAGTGCGCCTACTACTATGCCAGTGGGCTGGGCTGGAGTTGAGTTTTGAGTTGAGTGTGCATATTATATGGGCGCACACATTATGAATCGTGCTCGGCTGGCGTTTGAAGTGGTAAACTTTGAGTAACGATATCGGATTGAGTGTGTAGTAAATACCTCGTGTTAGAGGAATGGAATGGCACTGCAGTGGTACTTTCGAAGCGCGCTGGTGTGAACGTTATGTGAATAGTTATAAAAATCAAATGTACCTGATTTGAGAGCCAAGATGGCGGAAGGTTGTTGAAGACTTCGTCGCAGCAATAATAATAATCAAGCAATAATAATACAATTTTAGAAGTAAACCACAACTTATGACACTAAATTTCGAACGATGAGAAGTCACAATGTTCGAGTTAAGTTGTAAAATCGTGGGAGAAGAAAGGAATGCAAATCGCACGTGTTTGTTAAAATTAAAAACGGATGGAAACCGTTGGTTGTGTTGTGTTCGACTTCTGACTTCTCTATGGTGATTTTGGCTGAGGTTTGATCATGACTCTGAACGAATTGTTCGGCGGTATTGAAAAGGACCATTTGTATGTTGTACTGTACATATGCGCAAATTGTATGTAGCTATGAAAATATCTTTTGACCAATCAACGGATTTCTATGGATAGAATATTATATTTTCTTCTGAATGTTATGTAGTAATAACGAAGTATAAAATACTATAACATAACATTTGAAAATTATACAAGAGTTTCCAAATCAAACTACAGAAAATTAGGATTTTGAATTATGCAATGCTTGCCAGTCGATTCCTTATTTTTTAGAAGCTTATGCTATAACTTTTGATTGATATGAATAGAATATTGAAATGAGTGGATTTTAGATCGAAACAATTAACAATTGTTTTGTTCTCTTCCTAAAGAGATTTTAGAATATTCAACATAAATATGTATTGTGTGAAGCCACTCGAAGTACGACGAGGTAATTTTTGCATAGGGGGAATTTTTGCACCCCGCCTTATTTCCTTTAAAAACGAAGATATTCTTCTGACATTTTTATATTATGTGTCTTTTATCAAAATCTTTCTTTGGATATAGACTCTGATCGTATATGGATTCTAATACGAAAGTTATAGCCCTATATGTATGTGAATATATCGAATGATTGACTTCGAAGCGGAATTTACCGGTGAATTTTAATATTTTTGTGTTTCAACGATAGTATGAAGTTTAATTCCTCAACAGGTACATGTGGGGCAATTTTTGCTCCATACACCATATTTAACCCATATAGGTAACTTGTTTAATTAAAGATCATTAATAAAGATTAATTCCTCAACAGGTACATGTGGGGCAATTTTTGCTCCATACACCATATTTAACCCATATACACTTGTGGACTTATACTTAAGAACGATTTCACATTCATTGAAAACCGGTTGAAAAGGCCCAGTTACCAATATCAAACTCGTATTTTTGTGATGCAGTATCTTCAGTACACTCAATGTGCATCATTTAATCGAAACATCTGTTGAAAAAGATGTGCCCTAGGCCCTGTACTCGTATTTGTAATCTGTTCATGCAAATCTCGCCTGGTCATCTAATTAGGAACTGTCCACTCTCGCCTCGATTCTGAGCAATTGCAAGGCTCTAGATTTTTCGAATAATTTTTATATTGTTTATTACACTTATGTCAAGTAGTTCCAATAAAAAAAATGGGCTGAAATGTTAAGAAATAAGGCCTGTACTCCTACTAAGCGTCTGGTGTGCATGTCTGGCGAAAAAGATGAATATTAGGTCCGCGGAGATGTAAACGCTTCTTTCAAAGCACAGATACCGTTTGAATTGATGTTTTTGGTACGAGTTGCGTTAGGGCTCTGGACCAGCTACACGAAAATCTACACATATGACCCTTGAGAATATTATTTTTCCTGTTTTAACGTTGATTTTGGGCCTTTATGCTCTTGAAAGGTCTACAATTTCGATATTCTTGTGGCACGATATTGTAGTATGATGACATCCAATATTTTTCTGCACTCGTGTGGACCTGGCCCTACGACTATATAGCATATAGAGCCCCTACATTGGTTATTTGATAATTTTCTAACTATGATATCAACACATCCATGATACACAGGCTACGAGGTCTACCTTAAGTTCGATATAGAGCTCTAAGACTTCAAACGATGACTCAATTATCCGAACTGAACCGAATGCTCTTCGGTCTGTTGCTTTAAGAGGTGCCCTTCCCGAATAACATGGCCTTTTCTCCGCGTTGCTCATAAAAATCGCTATGCTAGTATAGCATTTTTTCTTGAACCATGCGAAGCGCGAGAGCCGATACATCGACGGAGGCAAGCTTTTCACATTCGACCTTGGACTTAAAGGCCTACGACTTTTACATCGATTGATGGCCTAATTTACATTAGGACTATCTCTTATGGCATGAATTATTCATGTTGGCTCTGTGGAATCGTTGAATTTCTATCTTGTTCGTACGTGAAAGGGCTTCGGTTCGTTCTTCCCGAGGTTTTTAATTGATGCATTGTCTTAATACACCATCAAAGCATCGAAAACTATCATTTTTCTATATCTTAAATCTAAAACAGCCTGACCATCGACGGTTAATGTCCGCAATACATTGGATATATAGTGCAACGCTTCTCGGGCATACATCTTAAGCCTCTATCCAGTTAAGGCAATTGTTTCGTTATTTCCTACTTGACATAAGTGTAATAAGCAATATAAAAATTATGCGAAAAATCTAGATCCTTGCAATTGCTAAGAACCGAGGTGAAAGTAAATCGTTCTTAAGTATATGTCCAGGCGGAATATGCATGAATAGAATACAAACACGAGTACAGGGCCTAGGGTACGACTTTCTCAACCGATTTTTGGATTATATGATGCCCAATGAGAATACTAAAGACACTGCATCACAAAAATACGCTTTTGAACATGCTAACATAGCCTTTTCTACAGATGTTCACTGAATGTGAGATCGTTCTTAAGTATAAGTCCACAAGTGTACATACTCTCTGAGACTCGGACATATTTTATCGGGCATTGGCGCATATATTTCTCCACCTACACGATAATTGGACACTGCATGCGTGTGCCATATAGCATTCGCACGAAAGCCCAAAAGCGAAATTCAATTCAATTTATGGTGTGCCGTGTAGCTTCGATACGAGTTTCGATGTTAGCTAAATTCGGGTTCATTGGCCAGCGTGCGCGTGCGCAGTCTCTAGAGTAATCAGTGAGCATATTTTTCGCGCTTCCGACTGAGAATGCCGCTGCACAAAGCATTTCGGCTGGGCTAGGCGGCACGCATCGGCATCGGTATGCTCGATGTTTGCCTCGCCGGTATGTGGTGTGTATGTCAAACGCACACACATACTTGGCGTCGGAAGGCCGCCGATGCGGCTGCGGGCTGCGCTCTAGAGCGTGATTATTGCGCGAAATACGAAACTTTCTAGCAGCAGCAATCCGTGTTGAGCATTGCGCTGAGCAATGCTGAGCGCAAAACGTGGAACATTACCGACCGAATTCGCTGCTGCTTTCAAGTGGATTATATTCTGTGGAGGATGCAGACACGTACACTTCAGGTTGCAATAAGCGGATTGGCGATGTGTGAGGTATATTTGCGTATCTACGGTTCACATCACATCGCATACGGAAACTGCAATCAAACGGTCCGAGTCGGTCCGGAGACCAGAGCCCAATGGAATGCGAAGCAAACACACACACACACCCAAACAGACATAATCACATCACATTCACTAGCTCACATGTGTGTATGTGTGTGTGAGAAATGAGCTGACTGATGATGATGCATGTGATGGCTGTAATGATGTGTTCATTAAAAATGAAAGTATGCTTGTCGTGCCACAGACACATGAATAGCATAACTACGACCGCATATGAGACTCGATGGTTCTCTCTCTTCACTCCGGAGACGTACGATATTTCCGATATAATCGAGGTATGCATGAAATAGCGGATTTCGATGCGGCGAACGCGTACGAATGATTGACGTTAATGCGAGCGCGCTTCAGCATAAATCGCATACAGCACGCGCACACGTCGAGACGACTTTACTGGGTCAATGTCGCCCCGCCGAATGAGCGTTTGTGTCATTATTTTCGTGACGTTCGCGTCGCACAAACGCACGTCGTGCGCACGAAATTAGATACACTCGAAAACATCACGTTGACATACTGCGAAATGCGGCGGATTCGTTTGCGCTGCAACTCGAGCATCGGCTGGTCTGGCTGGTGGCTCGTATGTCGTATATTTGATGTCGTGCATTGTGTTCCCTTTTTTATATACACAATTTGCGCCATCGTGCTTGCATAATGAAAACGTAAATACTCACGCATGCCACCACCGCACCGTCAACTAGCAAAGTCGACGAAATACAATACATACAATCAACTACACACGAAGACGCGAAGCGCCGAGCACGGCAAGCGAAAATATGTGTGTGTATGAGACGGTATTGTACACGTAAAACCGTTTTACATTCACATACACATACGCTGACTGTGCGCTCATGAGCGATTGTGTCGGGCGAAATGAAAAGAAAACAATCGCTTTGCGCGCGCACACAATTTTTGCCCCAAACATCAGCGCAGAAGCAGCAGCGCAATGCGCTCCAATGTGCAACGACGCCAGCCAACCGAAAACCGAGAGCGGGAGCAGTACTTTTAGATTTACATCGTCAACAATACGCGAACAACATCAACATCATCATCATCAGCAGCAGCAGTAGCAGCGAAACGGCAGCAGCCAGCAATTTTGTCAACTTTAGTGCGATTGTCGTCAACCATTTGGAAAGACGCCGAATTGGCCAATGTGTGCAGTGTACAAATATGTTTTCTGTACTGCCGAAAAAGAACAACATTGCCAGCCTGAAACAACCAAACTAAGAGTATTTGCACTGTCTGTGTGTTTTTGATAAATATCAAACATAAATGATGCTGCAGCCTTTGCTCGTTATTATTTTCGTATGTTTCGTAAGCATCAGAACGGGGATGCTCTCTCCGTTATGTTCACAGGCTTTGCATATTTTATCGGCTCAAATGAAGTGCAATAATTCAATGTTCCAAGTCCCTGGCGGCTGTGGCAGCCGGCGGCTGACTGAAAGCCGAAGCGAAAATCGCGAACGCTGTTTGCATTCGACCAGCAGCTCATCCGATTACAAACGAAATGGTGGAGCGGAGCGAAACTGTGCGAATTTCCAGCCCCCCCCATCGATTCGGGAACCGCGACCGAATTACACATGGATGGCGCGCACGCGGTCAGAGGCATCAGAGGCAGCAGATGCTTGGATGCGTGGCAACTTGTTGGCGCACCGAATGTTGACGCAATCGGTGTCGAAGTTTATGTGTGGGCATAAAGTTTGGTTTTTGGGTGTTTGAACTCGTCGTATTAGGTTTTACTTGGACTTTTTAGTATGCTCTGGCACATTTAAGTATGATGGCATATTCGTTTTATTACGATGGAATTAGATAGTTGAGTGATCTGAAAATGTCTAAATTAATTTATTGCCTACGATTATTACATACATCATTGAAATCGAACGCTGTCATGATGTTCAGAGGGTTGTTTCAAGGCTCGTATAGAAGCATAATATAGCACTAATAACTCCGAGATTTGTTTGCTTCACAAATTGACTATTCATCTAGAACGATACAATAGAGAGCCCAATCTAAATATGTAAAATAAGCAACATGCTGCAAACTTATTTACGACCCCAATCCCGATCAATGTAAATGTTACGCGTCGATGTGCAATGCCATTTGAAAAGTTTGGATGGTTATTGGCAGCGATCGAACGGCCGCGGTAGCAGGCGGATAATGCCGGCCTCAATTTAACTTGATTATTAGATTGATGGTGTATTGAGTTTGTAATGGGTGCTGTTTGGGTGTCGTTTTTCCGCCCTTTCCGGTGCGGCACAGCAGCAGCAGCTTACATCGATAACAACACATGAGTGTTACGCGTTGTGCATCGATGGATGTAATGAAAACAATGTCTGCATTCATGATTTCATCTACTATATGAGGTACAATGCCAAAGAATTAAGGATTGAGATAAGGAACAAAATACAATTTTATATTATATTTTGAACGTGTTTTTGCCAATCCGTTTAGGATCATGCAGATACAATTTTATCTTGTGAAATTATGTGATTGATGGATGGTAACTACAGTCGCATCAAACAGAAACAGCCTTTTTGATAAACACTAAATTTATTATTGATCATAGTTATCTTTGAGCCAGCCATAATAAATCGTATACTCAAACTGTCATTAGTTTGGAAGTAATAGCATTTATTGTAACACTCGGATCGACATATCCCTATATGTAGAGGAGAAGGTATTTCGAGAATATAATAAAGAACTGATTTCTGAAGGAAAGTACTGCCGCTGGATCCAAAACATGTCTTGAGAAATGGTTCTACGGGTTGTGCCCTAGCCGATATACAATTTGTCTTGTCTTTTTTTTTTTAAACAATCAAGTTCGGTAGTCAAAATAACTGCTACTCTATAGATATCGAAAACAAAATTTTACTTATCGTGCTCCAGATGTTGGTCGTTAGAAAACTCTTTGCGCAATGACTGCCGCTAAAACGCACAATCGAACAAGATAAAAATATGTTGATGGGGCAGTGTTCAGGGCCGATCGAACGCGATTAGGCTACATTTTGTGATCAATTTGTGACAATAGAGTCTCGTTGTCTCCATTACCGAATTTTGGAGATCAATCGAAATTCATCTCAGTTTATAAAGATCGACAAATCCCTTCCAAAGCATAACAAATACACCAGTAGGATTACGTCTGTATTTTGGGACTTAAGATGATTAATCTTCATCGACTACGTAAAATATAAATAAGATGAACATAAACCAAACTATTTTATATTTTAGGTCTATGAAGTCGTATGTATTAATCTGGTCGCTATCACGTTTTATCGCTGTGCAGACCGACGAGCATTTTTCAACATGAATTTCGAATTTCGTTAGTCTGAAAAAAACGATGTCAGCTAGAATATATCGATAACTCATTGACTTACATTATGTTCTTTGTCTACATGAAAACCAAGTAGAAACATAACATAGCCGAACATGTCAAGAAACTGGAGAAATAGTGGAAATTGTAAAAACTGGGTCGAATTCTTTATTACCGCACATAACACTAGCTACATATCAAATGAAAGCTAATTAAAAATGCTATAATTTATGTTGATATTGTTTTTCACTAGTGTCTGTAGTTTCAGCGTTACCGTGCACCAAAAGTGAAGGTAAAAAAGTGCAAAAATGACGAAACAAAAATCACGACAACATTTTGTATTTGCGAAATCGGCAATTACTGTCAGTTTTTCTTCACTTGTCTGATAGATTGAACTCTTGTGCATATTTCAAGCTGTCTCATGGTAAAATTTATGGATAGATTAAAACGAATTCGTGATCAAGAGATAATTCGTGATTAGGAGATAAAAACACGTCAGAAAAGTCTATACAGAAGGCCGGTAAATGTCATGACCCCATTTTTGTGACACAGTGTAATCTAAACTCGATCAGAAAAAAATATCCGAAAACTAAAATGTGTATTACGGGACAAAACGAACGTCTGGCCTAGCGGTTCTAATAAAAATTAAATAAAACAAAATTAAATGAAATTATAAGCTCACCATGGCTGTACATCGACTGAACACGCCGTCGACTGTCTCGCTTCGCAAACATCGGCGGCAAATGCTGATGTTGCTGCTGCTGCTGCTGCTGCTGCTGCTGCTGAAGTCCGCTGGTCGACTGGGATTTCTTGCCCGCTGCCAGCAGCGTAGATGCGGCCGACGTCGATGCAGATGATGCAGACGAAACCGACGATGCCGTGGCGGAAACCGAAGACGCCGAGGCCGACAACATCGAGCCGGCTCGACTCACGAAACCCGGCGGACGATAGCGCGCACTTTTCACTCCAGATGACGACGACGAAGCACCGGCCGTCGTTTGGGCATTCATCGCCATCTGTTGCTGCTGCGACAGCCGGGGCAGCGAGTTCGATGATCCGGTGCCAGTGGCGACCACCGATTGCAAGCTTCTCGGCAACGTCGATCGAATTGCGAACCTGCGCTCCTCCTCCGAGCTGTTGTCATCCGTATCGGAATTGGCCGCCCCGGCAGAGGCTCCCGGAATGCTGGAACGTCGGCGATTCCGTTGCGATTGGGCGCCAGCGATAGATTTGCTGTCAGCCCCTCCAACAGTTGATTCCGTCGCCGTCGATGAAGTCCACAACTGTGCCGCCTCAATCTCCTGCTCCACCCCGCCAATACTGCCACAACTTCGCACCCGATCCAGCTGCTCGCGGCTCAGCGCCTGGCCGGCATTGAACAGCAAATCACCAGCGGATCTCCTCTTCTGAGCAGCACTCATCGCAGCCACGGAGTCGGGCAGCGTCGTCAGCTTCGTCCGCGAATCGCCATTCGCGAGCAGCGCCGATTCGAAACTCCCTCGCCACGAATACCGCTCGTAGTCACTGGCCTCGCCGCCGCCACATCCGCTCGCATCGCTGACGCCTCCCGTCGACTGATGGTGATGGGCTCCTGCCCGCGGAGGTCCTCCTCCGCCTCCGCCCAACAGCAGGTCATGCGACTTGCTGCGCGGCAGTTGCAGAAAGCCTGGGCCTTCGCCCAGTTCGGCGGCCAGATGACTGTCCGAAGTGCTGCTGTCGCCATCGTCGTCGTCCTCGGTCGTGGTCGCGGAGATCTTCTGGTGGAGCTTACGATGGGCAGGAAGACGAGTCGAAGCGGCGCTCGAGTGCTGCGATTCGCCGCTGCTGACCTCGTGCATGAGGGCAACGAGGCGGGTGCCAATGTGCGACATGACCTTGGCAAAGATCGGAGGCGAGGCGGAAGCGGGCGGAACAGGCATCTCAGTCGAAGTTGACGCCGTCGCCACCGTCATTGGCGTTGCCGTCGTCGCTGCGGCCATCTTCGAGAACGACGCCACCAGCTTCTGGTACACCAGCGCCGTTCCGCCATCCCCTCGATCGCCCTCCTCGTCGCCGCCGCCCAGCGCCGGATCAAAGTTCTCGATGATCTCCTGGCAGCTGGCCGAGATCTGCTCTTGCAGCGCTGCTTTTTCCGCCGACTTGGCCGAGGCAGCGCCAGCACTCGAACCCGCCTCCAGATCGGAGCTGGTGTAGTCCGAGGAGTCGTACGAATCGGACCAGGTGTCCTCGCTGCTCAGGTACTCGACGATCTCGCGCACCTGGGCATCGTTGATGCCGGGCACCGATTTCATGAGGCGTCGCAGCTCCGCCTCGAAGTAGGCCAGCTGGGCGGGTTTCTGGGCGACGGATGCGGCTGGCGGTGGCTGCCGATTGGCGATCGGTGTGGATGAGAGAGGTGGCGTTGCCGTCGTCGACGTGGCGGAACGTTGGCTGTGCGCATTGGCGCTCGCGACGACCAGCGTCTTGAAGAACTGACGCATCTTGGACATCATGAGATTCGTCTCCTCGTCGGAGCTCCAGTTGTTGAAGCTGTCCTTGCGCGAGAGCTGAGAGGTGCTGGCGATGCGGGGGGATTGGGCTGATGTTGCCGATGTGCTGTCAACTTCAGCCGACTGTTGCTCCGCGTTCGGCTCAGCCGTTACTCCGGACGCCTCAGATTCCCTTGCTTCACCCCTGATCCTCTTCGATCTCCTCCAGCAGCTCGCCATAGCGCAGTTCCGGCGATCGCTGCTGTTCGCTGTCGTTGCTCTTCAGCAGATCGTCGTTGCTGCCGATGAAGCCGCTGTCGCGACTGTGCTGCTTCTTCGATTGCACCAGATTGCTGCTGGCGGGCAGCTGCAGCAGCGACAGATCGCCGGCTCCGGAGGACGATGGATTGCTGGACGGCCCAGGCTCCGGTGTGCTGCTCTCCGCCCGCTCCATGTATATCACAGTTTCCTCGCACACGTCGTCGTCTTCCTCGCTGCTCGGCGACGACATGCCCATCGATTCGTTGGCGTCAGCTGCCCCCGCGATCTGCTCCGACGTCAAAGCTCCGGCCGCCATCGAAGTCGACGCCGCCGTGGCCGCCAGCAGGTTGTCCAATGACGAATTATGCGACCGCGGCGTCCCGCGCGCCCGCACCAGCCGCTTGCGTCGCTGCTCCGGGCTCGGTCGGCCCTCACTATCGCTGCCCACGCTGCCACTGCCATCCGTCTGCTCGCCATGCGGGGCGCTCGCATCGAAGCCCATGAACCCGGACAGGAAATACTTCTCCAGCCGCGACGATGCCAAGTCCGCCGGACGCCCACCGGCCGCCAAATCACCACCTCCGCCCATCGACTCGATGCTCTGGTCCTCTCCCGCCGTCGTGGCCGTCGTCGTCGATGCCGTCGCCGTCCCTCCCACCGCCAGCGAGTCCATGTTCTCACTGCAGATACTGCTGCCGCTCTCCGACGGATCGCTGTCCTCCTCCAGCTCCTCCTCGCCATCGCCCACCGCATCCGATATCGTCGCCGGCCGCCCATCGCCCAGCCCATAGAAGAAGTACTTCTCCAGCTCGGAGGCGGACAACCGATTATGCCGGCCAGCCGGGTGAGTCCGCCGCTCCACCGAGCCGCCGCCCCCCCGTCGCCTCCGCATCGCTCTCTTCGCAGCTCTCCTCGACGATCGTATGCAGCGTAAAGTCAATCGACGCCCGATTGAATCCGCGCAGCTCCTCCTCACGATCCACCGGCCTGCACATCATGATCTCCTCTCCGGACTCGCCGCCCCTCCGAATCGGAGGCCGTCGGCGTCGTCGTCGCAAAGTCCTCCTCGTCCTGGCTGATCTCCTCCACCCACGAGTCATCGTCGGCCAGGCCGTCTTCGAGACAGACCACGGCGGACAGCGTGTCCGCTCCGGTGACCACGGTCACGTGATCGGAGCTGGAGGAGCAGCTGTCGGCAGCGAGGATCTTTTGCAGGCGATCGCTGCGCGCCAGCGGAGCGGCGGATTGATCGTGGGGTGAGGCATTGTCTACGTCGTTGTCGTCATAGTCGACGTCATCGTCGTCGTCCGCACTGTCTCGTTCGTCTTCCGCGTACTCGACGAGATTGCGATCGCGACGCGAACGCCCGCGCTTGCGGATCAAACGAAACGCGCTGCGCTGCGTCATCGCTGTCGCTGACACCGATCGCGGATCGTGCGCTCACGTAGTCGCGTGCGGACTGAGGCTGCCAACTCTGGCTGCGATTTGTGTGCTGCACCACGACGATGGCGGAATGTTCGTGGTCGCGGTCAGAGGTGTGTTGTGTCGTGTTGTCGTCGTGTGCACTGTGGTGTTGAGTTGTGTGCACAATGCGCGTCGTATCACTGGTCACTACACTGACGGTGGCGGACGACGACGCCCCGATCGATGTTCGCGGCGTGGCCACCGGTGGCTGGGCGGACGCGGCGGACGAGGCGGACCCGGACGCGGAGGCAGACGCGGCTGCCGTGTGCGAATTGCTGTGCTGTTGCGTGATCATCACAAGACTGGTGTATTTTGCGGCGGCACCATCAACATCACCACCACCGACGTCGTGATACGATCGTATGGGTTCATCCGCTGACGGTGAACGCTCGCGTTGGACTGACAGCAGTCGAGCGGCTGCGGCTGTTGCTGCCGAACGATCGCTGCTGAGCTGAGCATGTGCTGCGAGAGCGAGCTCATTTTCGGACGCCGTCGTCGTCGTCGTCGTGTTGGCATTGGCGTGAACGCTGCTGCTTTCACAGGTACTTGTGTTGTTTGTGCTGCCGCTGCCACGATCATCGTCATCGGCAACACCTGAGCGTGCTGTTCGACTGTTGTCATTGTGGTCGTCATCGTCAGCGAGAGGGGAAACCTGCTGTGCTGACGACGATTTGGCTGCTGACGATGACGGTTGTGTGTTTGTTGAGGCATTACCAAACAAGTGTTGGTCGTTGCCAGGTTGTTGTTGCTGTTGATCGTCGTCGTCGTTGTCGTGGTCGCCGAAGCGGATCGCCATCGATGCACGCTCGTGTGGAACACAATCATAATGTGCATTGTCGCCGTCATCGTTGCGCTGGTTCCCACTCGCAGTCTCAGACTCGACAGCAGCAGCAGCAGCAATGCGATTCTCGCTGGCGGCTGGCGTTTCTGGTTGCGCAGCCAAACTGGTTTTGTCGCCGTCGCCCGATTCGATGACGTCGTCGTCGTCGCTGCTGCACACTTTCGATTGAGCAATGCTGCACTCTGTCGCCGTTTGTGTTCCGCTAATGCGATTATTATTTTAGATTCTGGGCGGATTTGCGACGACTGCGTTGAATGCAGCTGCGTTGTGTGCAATTGATTGTTTGTGGTTTCGTTGTCGTCGTCGACGCCTTCGTTTGATATTATCGCATGCGCGTCGTCGTTTGTGTTTGTGGGCGTACAATCGATCGTTTCGACGTCGCGGAATTGGCCGTTTTTGTTCGACGAGGAAACGGCCACGGTCGCAGTCGTTTCGATTCCGGTTTCGTTGTTGCATAAGTCAGCAACGGTGTTTTCCTCGTCGGTTGAGTCGTTTGAGTCGTCGATGTCCGCTGCCCGCGGGCAAATCGAACGAGTTTCGCGGCCCATGTTCGTCGTCGGAGTTGTCGTCACTTGTTGTCGCCACATCACTATCACCGCCACTAACATCGATATCGCTGCACGCGACGACGTCTGTCGATCGATTAGATATCAGCACAACACTTTGTCCGCGATTCGCACTCGCTTGTTCGTTATCGTCACTGTTTACATCCAACACTTGCACTGAATCACTCACTTCGCCACTCACTTCGTCCAAACGTTTCACATAGTTCAGCACAATAATTCCGCCACTGCCGTCACCATCCGCCTCCTCTTCCTCGCCACCACTCTGGCCACCACAGTCCGTGTCGTTGTCCGACGACGAATCGTCGCCGGCCGCATCGTCCGACGAACTCTGCGACGCCGAACCGGATCCGGTCGACCGACGATGGGCGCCGGCGCCTCGATTAACCACAAACACCCTGGCGAATCGCTTGGTGCGCTGGCGACGCGTTGGCCGACGGCTGGCCGGCGTTAGAGCGGTGTCTTCGTCGTCATTGTCGCCGTCCGCATCGCTGGTCGAAGCGGATGCGGACGCACTGCTGGACACGACGTCGGCGGGCATCAGGCCATCGGCGATGGCATCCGCGTCCGTGGCTTCCTCCACTTCAGCCAGTGAGACGTCATAGCTTCGTTGCATGCGACCTCTGTCATCGTCGTTATCATCGGCCTCGGCCTCCGAATCGCTGTCGCTGCTCGCCGCCGATGAATCCGTCTCCGATGAACCCGAACCGGACGCAAAGCCGGCCACCGTGTCGATCAGCAGATAGCCGCCCGCTGCCGCGGCATCGGCATTGTTGTCGACCAGCTGGCGCAGTTCGATGGCGGCCGGTCGATGGCGGTGCAGCGGGCGATTGCCTGTGTCGGGTGTTGTTCTGTCGTCGTCATGAGCGCCGATTTCAGGCACGGCTTCAATGTGAATCAGTGCCGCCTCTGCTGCCACGGCGGCTGCTGCCTCGGCCGCCTCGTCGACATCCATTGCGGTCGGTTCAGCGAACGGCTGGCGCTGCTGTTGCGGCGTCATGCTGCTGCTGGTGCTGCTGGTGGTGGTTACCGCCTCGTCAGCCGCCGGCGGCGACGATGGGTCAACGACTCTACGACGATGAGGCGACTCTACGTCGTGATGCGGTCGATGGTCAGCGATAATTCGCGCGTCCGACCGAATTACCGGTGCTGATACCGGCGGTGGTGCGGTAATTCGCGGCTGCTGTTCGGCTGCGGCGCGGCCGCGTTCGTGCTCGGTCAGCGCTGTACTGCTGGCCGTCGATGATGATGTACTGCGGCGGCGAGTCATCGACAGCAGCGCGTTAGCGTCGTCGTCGTTTGCGTCGTTGCTCGCAACAGCTGCGCAGGTGCCACTCGAGCGTATCGCGGCGGTGTTTGGTTTCGCCGCGTTCGAGTGGCTTTGGAGCCGCAGTGCTGTGTCGTAATGATGTTTTGCGGCGCCGCTTAGTGTCGTTGTTGTTGCTGCTGCTGCTGCTGCCAACAGTAGAGTCTTATCGCCGTGCTCGTGTTCGCTCGGGCGATATCGCGCGGAGGTGTTGATGGACGGCTTATTGGCGTGTGCCTCATCGACAACATCGTCAGTCGCAGCAGCACCATGCACGCGATAATCCGCTTGCGTAGCGTGCAGCGTTGGGCACGCCGACGTCGGCAATGGCGGAGGCGTCGATGACGAAGACGAAGATGAAGACGACGAAGAGGAATTGGACTCGGCACTGGCCGTCGCAGACAGCGAAGCGTGACGCGGCTGCACCGATGTTGGTCTGCGCCTGTCGACGGTTGCGGTCGCACTGCCGATCGGCGCGATGTCGGCACGATTTGCGTCTGCGTCTTCGTCGTCGTCGCTCTGCGCAGCAATGATGTTGCCAATAATGAATCCGGTTATGGGATGCGCCGGCGCCCAGCGACGACGTTGCGGACGACTGCCGTTGCTGTTGCTATTTATGCTGCTGCCGCTGCTGTTGCGACGACGATGCGGATCGTCGACGCCGATGGCATCGTCGTCGTCGGTTTCCAGTTGACTGCGGCACGACCGGTCGGCGTGCTCGTGGTCGTCGCCGGCGACCGGTTTTGACTCGCTTGGGGCAGGGTCCGCCGCAGTATTGCTGCAGTCGTCGTCGCCGTCGTCGTCTCCGTTGTCTTTATGTTGCGGCTGGTCGCGGTTCGCTTGCCGCTGCTGCTGCTGTGCATATTGTTGTTGCAGTGGCTGCAGCAGCCCGGGCGCCGCCGTCGCCGTGCTCCACAGCCGCCGCAAGATGTCCGCGGCCTGGCGCTGCTGCAGGGCGGCACCGTTTCGCTGAGCGGTGCACAGCAGCAGATCGCTGGCCGACCAGTTGCGGAAGTCGGCTAGCGGGACGGGGACTGGAACCGGAACCGGGATGGGCACGTAATGTGGCTGCATGGCGGCGGCGAGGCGTCCGCAATTGCAGGCGGTTGGCGGAGTGGGCGCAGTGGCTTTGGAATGCTGATGCTTGTGCTTGAGCTTGGCCGGCGTCGGAGCCTGCCGTCGCTGCTGCCACTCCGGATCGGAGGAGCTTATAGTGTCGTCATCGATAGTGTTCAGCAGAGTGGTGCGTTTGAGCGCGGCGCGTTGTTGTTGTGGTGGCGGCGGCTCCTCATCGGTACCGGTGTCCGTTCCATCTGCGCGCTTCTGCTGCCAGGCGACCAACGGGGATTCGACCAGCGGTCGCACGGATCGCCGTCTATCGGAGAGCACCGGCGAATCTAGCCACGTTGTGGCTGGCGACCCGCCTCTGCGCAGGCTCCGCTGGCGGCGCATGGCAGCCGGAGAGGCGAACGGCGACGGAGTTTCGCCGCTTGGCGTCACTCCGGGCTCAAAGTAGTCCCAGTCGCAGTCGTCGGTGGCCGACTGGGGCTGGCTGGCCGACGACAGCGACGAGTGCTCGGAGCCACTGGCTGCGGCGGCGTCCTCGTCGGAGGCGTCTTCTTTGCCCGAGGAAGCATCGCGTAGCGATGACGTTTCGGAGCTGCTGATGAAGACCAGCTTGTAGTCGTCGCTGTCGGCTGCGGGCACGTTGAGCAGGTGGCCGCGAGCGGCCGCGGCTGCGGACGATTGGTGGCCGGCGGCCGAGTCCATGTCGGTGGACTCGGTGGAGTCGAGACGTGGGTGACGCGAGAACGTGGGGGAGTCTGCGTTGGGCGTGATGTGTGGGGTATGTTGTGTTGTTTGTGGTGGTGGTCGGACATGCACAGAAACAAAGGAAAAAAACGAATAAAACAATAATGAAAAACTGAAGAAAACGATACAATTGAACATCACACAAACATTTAATAATAACACAATTAGCAAAAATGTACAAGTAAAAAAATACTCTGTCTCCAGGAAAGATATACCATTGAAAAATTTGATATTCGAATATTATTTCAGATTAATTCCGCGCTCACATTTTGTAATTTCCTCAGAAACATGTCACGTTAGACATCATCGAAGAATTGCTTGTTAGAGCATCGGACAAACAAGATCTCATAAAATTACATCCAGTTCATCGAACACGCATCCGCTCTGCACTCTGCACACACTCAAACTCATCAAACAGCGAGTGCCACTTCTCGGAAACTGTCAATAAACCATCAACGATCAATTAAGCGCACGCAACCTCAATTAGAGCGCATAAAAACAGTCAAACTCGCGCGCGGATATTACCGAAACAGCCACAACACGCGAAAAACCGCACACAATGTGGCTTCCAATAAATTCCACTTGAAAAGCCTATTCGCTATTTGGTGGTACTGGTGCTGGTCGAACTGGCGCGTGTGCGGTTGAGCTGCCGCGCAGACTGCACCAATTTTGTGTGTTGGTGCTGGCGTTGATCGCGAGACTATTTGCGCGCGCGCGCACACCTAAAGTAATTGCGATCACTTTATGCGGTGTGCGTTGTACTGAGTGCGTAGGACGCAGGCGAGCGTTGGCTCACTGCACAAGGATAGAGTACGTGGTGGATCGAAGAGATTGACTTCCAGGGGTGAAAGTAGAGACGAATTGAGGGGGGAATATACGGGTATCTCTTTTGTCAATATGCCCTGGGCCTAAGTTTATAGCAGTTGTATATATGAAAATGGAAAGATCAAAATATTACAACTTTTACTTGTTGCCACTTTCCAGAGAAGCTCTTGTGACACCTCTCTACAAAATTGAATAAAAACCCAGAGTGAAATATTACACACATTGCGTCGGGTGAATGAGTCCCGGGAACAATTATGAAGAAACAAACTTGTTTTTTTCCTCTGTATTGTTTCATTCAAAGACGATAGCCTAAATCCAGCGATTCTACAATATCCCTTCAAAATACTCTCGATTATGTAGCCATAATTTTAAATTTAGGAATAAATAATAATAGCCGTTGAGAACCAAATACTGGTAAAACTATAAATATGACTAGCCCAATTCATCGATTTATGGCTATTTATATATGATCGATTGTGAGTTTTTACATTTCTTGCAGCTCCGTCTTCGCAAAGAGATCTCGAATACCCAAAAGTGTATGCATTATATGTATGAACATTTGTTTCATAACTTCAGAGTATCAGCAATCTCCAGGTTCCATGCTTTATGAATTCCGAAATTATTTCGTGGACTTGTTGATGTTTTCGTCAGGAAATGCTGATTTTATGCGCCCACTACGCTCACGTCTTCGGAGCCCAAATAATCGGTACAGAGTTTTTGTACAAAATTGCGAAACTAAAATTTGGCTGGGGCATAACCTGGATCACATCACGAAATTTCCTTTTCTTCATCTGTTCGAATACGTTGAAACGCGTGTTATATAATAAATTGCAAACCTTCCAAATTACTGTCTCATTGCCTTGAATACACCCTCTAACGCACTACTATATTACTATCTGAAATTCGTGTCATTAACCTTTATCCCTGGCTCCAAAAACACCAATTCTGAGTGATTTTCTGGCGACACGAAGGTCCATACCATCATAGAGACAGGCTTCGTCGATTTGGTGGTCTTTCTCAAGCTCTGATTACACCACCCGACACCAAAAAAATACTCGCTTCAAATATGAAATTTCTCATGTGTTTTGTACTCCTAAAAACGAAAATCATAATAATTTTCATTTCCATGGATTAGTTTTTTTGTTGTGATTTTGTCAAGTTGTTCGTGTAGTTGTTATGAATAATTGGCAATATTTCGGGTTGGGTCGAAAACACAAAATTGCATCATATACCAAAAGGAAGACAATTGAATAACCGTAACTAAATTCTCGGATACTTTATTACTATTGATCCCAATTCACGAGTTATTCTGGAAAGAACTTGAAAAAATGTGTTTTTCCATGCAAAAAATATACCAAAAAAATCACAAACAATATTATAAAATATACAAAAATTCAATATACTCGATTACATTTTGTATCATCATAAAGTTGACTCAAATAGGCATCAATAAAGCTGGTGCAATCAAAAATCTATGGACAAATTTTTTAGTAATAGGCATTCAAACCTGACCTAGTCGTGAACATTTTCTGATAAACCTAGAGGGTATGAAAATGAATGTCAAAAAAATATTCGTCAAAAATGATGTAGAAATGAAGACAATTACATTCTCGTCAAAAAGTTGTACTATGCTGCATATATGATATTTGTCAATAGAAAGTTATAGCCAGTTGAATTTGTCATTTGTATGATAAATATGGTTACTTGGTCTGTTTAGATTGCCTATAACAAAGGCAATAGACCACAGACTTCCAACTGCATTAGCTTTATTGATGCGTATTCGAGCCAGCTTTATGATGACATTGAATCAAGTATATTGCATGTTCATACTTGTTTATATTTTTTAGTGGATTTGTTTGTATCTGTTTTGCATGAAAAACACATTTTCTGAAGTTCTCTCCCGAATAACTCGTAAATTGGGATAAATAGACATAAAGTATCTGAAAATGAAGTTAAGGTTATTCAATTGTCTTTCATTTGGTATATGATGCAATTTTGTGTTTTCAACCCAACCCGAAATATTGCAATTTATTCATAACAACTACACAAAAAACTTGGAAAAATCAGAACAAAAAAACTATCCCAAGGAAAATAAAATTATTATGATTTTCGTTTTTAGGAGCACAATGCGCATAAGAAATTTAATATTCGAAGCGAGTATCTCACCAAAAGTCGATTTTTGTCGGGTAGTGTTATTGTAGGTCCATCACTGTATTCGATAAATTCGATAATTTTGTTTTTCTATCAGTAGTTCGACCGTGACAAGTTATTCTTACAAGAAAATTATTCTTAGAAACGCACCACAAACGGTCCGACGAGGCAGCTCTTACGCTTTGTACAGTCTTAATAGATTTTGTTCGGCGTCAATTCAAGCCCGTTTCGAGTATTCGCCGGACTCGGGCATGCATAATTCAGAGCCCTACTGACTCTTGTGCAACGTACGGTTCACCTTCTGCGTCTACAGGTTACGAACAATATCCGATTGCGATTTTCCATCGCAGTTCAAATCTTTCATTCAAACACGTTTGTAATCTATCGTAAAAGGCTAGGCTTCTGTTCGACATCAGGGATAATGCTATTGAAGACTTACTAGAAACACAATTCTCTAGGTTCTGCAAAAATTTCGCTATTCTATCTTCAATCTTTTGAATAATACATCATGTGCAAAATCTGTATCTCCAGTTGTGACGCAGGGTGTAGTTTCAACCCATTAATTCCCATTGTTTGGTCAACTACGTACTCCTCCCTTGTGCTCCAACACAGTGTCATAGTCTGCTTTTAGGGCCCCCGCAGTGCCCGCTCGCCGTCGTCGTCGTGGCACACAAAGGCACACGCACAACACAACATTGTCGCCCCCAAACACTACTCGCTCACACTAGCGCTCACAAATTGTGGTGACGACGTGCGCAAACCGCGAGCTTGCGCGCAAGTATCGAATTCAGTGCGCCCCCAGTCGCTGATAAATTCAATGCGCGATATTCGCGCTCGACTTGCACAACACAGCAGTGAACCCACACACACACACGCGTATGCAGAGTTTGTCGTAACGCACGCGGGCGCGCGCGGTTTTGTTGCGCTGCTGCAGTTTGGCCAGCAGCGCGGAGGATTACATTACGCTTGGTTTGGATTGTGTGTTGTGTGTGAGTGAGTGTGTTAGCGGTTAGCGCTCGAGTAGATTTTGAACGTATGCCATGAGCCACATAAATCAATAGGTCGATGGATATGCGGGGGAATCGGTTTCACGTCTTTAAAATCGATACATTTTTAAATATTGGCCAAAAATAAAGTCTTCTACATTCATCAGTCACAATATTCCAAATCTTCTGACGAATCTTGGAAATAAAATCATGATCCTTAGTCTACGATGGTTCAGAAATGCATATGATTCAACGGACAAAGTTCAGAAGAAACGTATCCAGAGCTCTCAACCCACAGTTAACACTCATGTTTCAATCATATAATTCAGCGTGATTTATAATTCAACACCAACCACCAACCGAACCGTATGTTGTTATTAAAATTAATTAATTAATTCGATAGAATCATACACTGTTCTCAGCATTTATATATCACAATTCCTAGAGAATTGCTACCAAATGGAAGTGAAGCCATCCACCTGGACTGAAGAATCTGTGCTCGAGCCAATGCTTCGAATTCGTGGTAAATGGCGTAAATTGGACGCGCGCGCGCAACAGAACCACACCACCGGTGACTAAACACTTTATCGATACGGTTTTGCTGCCATCGTCGTCGTCGATATATCGAAGGCGTTCGCGCAGTCGCCGCAACCCGTTTGTGCCAGAATTCCGTGTAAGCGCATCGCTCGACTGCGCTCCGCGCAGCTTGTAGGGTTTCACAGCCACACAGTGTAAGACGTGTGTGTGTGTTCTGTATGTATATTTGTATTCGTTGCACAACACACGTTCAAAAGCGGTATAACCACATTTGGCGCCCCCGAACTCGCCACACACTCCGCCATCACCATTACCGTGATGGCGATGGCTTGGTGTTGAAGTGACGCACACAAAACTGAAACTAATTTCGACCTAGGACAGTATAGTAGTTGTGATGAATAAACATTAGGTTGGTTCAGGATAATTATGAACATATAAACCGTAACACTACAAGATAAAGTTACTCGTGGCCGTGGCTCGTTGAGATTTAATTTTGCTCATAATACGAAATATGCTTTGTTTTACTAATTTCATGTTATCATTTGATAAGCTTCAATTCAGAGGCTAATAAGTAATTCGACTAGCTATGAAGGACCAACATTTTTGATGAAAACTTTTCGTGTTCTAATAAACAACATCACGATTCCTTTCGAAATGAATTCACCTATTACAATATAGCAAAATATTAATAATTCTCGATTTCGACTCCCTAATTCGAATGGAATTCTTTGCCTGGAGCCATTTTTTTGAGGGTCAAATCCAAAGAATACAGTTGATGGGACAGTAATTCATAACCCAATTTGTTGATTCCTTCGTTCGATCCTACTGTTGCATTTTGTATGCTATCGCTCTCTAACCACTGACATGACTACCGATTGAACTCCAGAATGTAGAAATGGAAACATAATTCATATATTGTCACACATTTATCAAAAAATTCTGCCTAATCGCGTTCGATCAGAACCAAACACTGCTCCGAAGTTTCAACACGATTTTATCTTGTTCAATTGTGCTCAATTATGCTCACAACCTTAAGCACGATATGTGCACGATGCGCAAGGTGGCTATACAGAGTAAAACGCTAAATTGTGACAATTTGTTTCGTCTGGGGCAGATCCCGTATAACAACATTGTTAGACATGTTTTGTCACCAGCGGCACTTCAATCTATCAGAAAACAGTGCTTTATCTGTACTAGAAATACCTTCTTCTTCATATGTCAGGATATGTCGATTCGGGTGTTATTATTATTTATTGCGGTGTAAAACAGATTATATTTATTCCTGAAATGAGTTCTTCGACTTGTTCCACTACTGCTGTAAGCCCTCCTCACAGCACAGTCATCTGTGGCTTTAAAATCGTGTTCTTCATACCGACATCCGCGTTCTGTGCTGTGTGTGTTCGCTCGACGCGCGTGCTCCAGCACCAGCAGCATGATTATGCTCCGCAGCTCTCCGGACAACATAACACGCCACAAACACAAATACACAACGCAGAATACACACTCACACAACACAACAAACAGACGCGACGTGGGGATACAAACACTCCGAGTCGCAGCGCGCAGCTCGGCGCATATCAATAACCGCAGGGTCTCTTTTATGATTGAGCGCGACGTGCGAGCGCACGCTCGCACGGGGATACCAACATTATACGCGGCGATATCGTTCGACATGGAGCAGCCACTCTTGCGTTCGCGTTCGCACAAACGTCGAACGGTTTTATGAATATCATCCGACCGACTGCGATTCGTAGACTCCGAATGGCGATGATATTCTTTCGAATCGTAGAATGTTTGTTCCGTAGCCGTCGTCGTGAGCGTACATTGTACTAAAGTACTGTATATATGGGTTACATTGTTGTGTACTACCTCGACACAACCAACTTGGGACACTCATGCTTTTTAATTCGCGAACAGAGAGAAGTTCTCATTAGATTAATTTTAATTGCATTCTAGCAAACGCTAGCCTATACTCACATTATTGTGATGAAGAGATCCGATAAATCCCAGGCCGCTGTTCTACTAAACATTTCTCGAGAAAACCCTTGTCGAGCATGATTAGCACTCTTTTGATATCGATAACATTCAAATGGCATTGCATTCGTTACTGGGCGTTTCCGTTTAGTGTTAAACACGATTCTTTAAAGTCGTCCTACACCCCAATATTCAGTTAATTGCGGCCGACAAAATATTCAGCAAAATGTATGCTCATAGTTGCCCCTACCAAATAATTTAATATTCTTCTGAGAATTGGCCGTTGTTGACGATTGACAGGGCATCGAAGATGAACTATGGCATATTAGACACATATTGAGCGAGTTTGGGTAGCATAATACAGTGCACGCGTGTACACACGCAATGCGGACACGGGCTTACCGGAACCTTGATTGTTCGCACACGCACCTTACACACTTACGTACACACACGAACAGAAACACAAGGCGCACCCCGACGACGACGCTTGCGGGCGTTAACGCGAACATAAAACGTGAACTTGCACTGCGCGTGTGTGTGTGTGTCTGTGTGTGTGATGCGACGCGGATTTATGTGTGTCATATTTCACCGGAGTTGCTCACTGTCGTATGCCGTATGTGAGCGATTTCTATAACAACCATAACGCGTACCACTTCCACTCCTCGATGTCGACGGTTGACTCAACGACGAACTGCACTAAATATTATATCTGGCCCGGGATCCATCCGCCAACCATCCACGCAGGAGATAATCCGTTCGCTCGTTGGAAATCACAACACAAAGCGTTAAACAGCGCACACAGTATAGATACTTGCGCTGTACTTGAACAAACAAATCTGCTCTACCTTTTCGATGCTTCGGCGGCGGTGCTCTGCGACTGCTGCGACTGCTGCGACAAGCGCGAAGCTCACACTGTTGCTTCTCGTTCGGACTCAACAGCGTTCAGCGGACGACACAGCGAATGCGACGAATGGAATGGAGCAAAGTGGAGTGTGTGTGTGTGTGCGTGTGTGCACATGATGTAGTGGATGTGTGTGTGGATGTGCGCGAGCGCAGGCGATCAAGTGCGCTCGGAGCTCGGGGCTCAAGTCGTCGCGGTCGCGGCGTGTTGTGAGAACGAGCGAGCGAGCGTGTGTGTGTGGATGTGTGTGCGGATGTGTGTGCTCGCGAGCTGCGACTGTGCCGTCCAATTGCCAATCGAACGGTCGTCGACGACTACGGCGGACTACTACGACGACGATCAGCGCTGTAACTAAAGTCGCCGTCTTAAGCCGTCGCCGCAATACCAGGTCAATACAAATAGATGAGAAGAAAAGAAAAGAGCAGATTGCTATGCAGGTAAATGCAGGTCGATCTCGAGTGTCGAGTGGAACGTCAACAATTACTTTGTGATGTAAGTGTTGTGCATTGGATTATGATTGATCTTGGCTGTAGATATACCGCTAGGATGCCAGGAATATATGCCTTCATCAATGCATCTTCAAATATGCAGTAAAACACACCCCAGCTCCACGGGAATTAAAAGAGTACGAAGCATGTTCATAGGCTAGTTTTGCTTCTGATATCAATAAGCAATTTTTCTCTCGTCCGGACAGCTTACAAAGGAACGAGAGCAACGTATATCTGTTCTGGTAGTGTGTCTCTGAAGGTACACGTGCAGAATATTCGGTTCACTATGAGGTAATGTTGCTTTTGTTCAAAGCATATGCCTATGCCAAATGGCACTGATCTTTGTTGACAACGCGGCCTATATTATAGATGCTGTGATTATTAATAAATATTTTGTGGCACTAAAACCCATCTCAGGTCTTGGCCTCCCTTCTATACACTTCTTGTATTTGAAAAGTAGCGTTCTGAAATAGGGTTACGAATTATGCGAGACCCTGTATAAGAAATAAAAGAATATTCCCTGGAAATTGATGCATCTCTAAAAAATAATAATATACATTTGAATATTGTATTACAGCTCCCCATACTCAAACGTCCGCGAGATGGCATCAACATCCATACCACATGGCAATCAAATACAAGGTGAACGGTATAACTTTCGCGAAATGCCTTCAATTTCAGTTCGGTTTTTACAGTCAAAGGATGACAGTTTTTTGCCATAAAAAAATCGGTCACTCATCTTCATAGCCCTCCATATCGCGAGATAATTAGTAAAAATTACTGAAACTGTCATATGGAATGCAGTCGGTATGCGCGAACAACGAGATGCTTTCGTCAATTGTGCCTGAACTAATGACCATAGGATAACCTTCCAAATCAATAACATGTTCCAAATTCAACTGACTATCATAATATATTGATTTAACTGCTGAAAATATGCTATGACGAAAGATAAGCGTATATATATGTTAAATATCTACAGTTGGTCGAGATTGGTCGAGATTACCACAACTTACAATTGCAATTTTGAAAAAAAAACGTTATTATTGGCATTCATTTTACATGGACCGGGACGACGGACACAAGACCGATATCATTCTCACTAATCTATGTACAAAAACTTTGATCTTCCTCTATACTAATGTGAAAACCGAATTGAAATTGAAGGCTTATCGCGAAAGTTACATATAACGTTCTATAATAGGATTACGAATTATGCGCCAGCCTGTAAAAGAAATAAAAGAATATTTCCTAGAAATTGATGCATTAGCCATTGATGCGTCAGTCTTTCACTCATCGATGACCACTATTACACTTGAACGGCATTCACCTGGTTACATTCGATAGCATAGGTGTATTAAGCAGACGCTAACGCGCACACCTCAACCGCACACACACACACGGACACACATCACGCCGGAGAGCGCGAACACACAACACCATCGAACGTGTGTATGTTGTATATGTGTGCCAGCATACAGACACACACAATACACAATCGAACGCACACACATTCGAGTTAACCGCTCCGCAACGCGACGCGACGACGCGACGCACGTTCTAGACGTGTGTGTGTGTGTGTATGTGCTACGCTGCTTCCCAAGAGTCGTCGCGTCGCGGCAAAGGTGGTTTCGTGCGGTGTGTGAGCGGGTCGCCGCCGCCGTCGCCGTACGCGTTTTGTTTGAGTACGTGAGCAGGTAATTCACAGCGTGTGTGAATGTCTGCGCGCGCGCGCGCGTGTGTGTGTGTGTGTGTGTGTGTGTGTGCGAGTTAAATGTCGTCGGCGAGCGAGTCTCCCAGACACGTACGGAATCACAGTCGGTCGAGTCAAGTCGATCTGTGTGAGTGTGTGCGTTTGTGTGAACGTTTGCGTTCGTGTGTTGCTCATGTGTGAATAAATCGTGATCACGAACACACACGAAACACGCTCATACTTGAAGTAGTAGTGAGGTGAGTTGCGGTTTGAATAAGGTATATCAATTGAGTCGTGCAACATTTTCATATTCGAAGCGTAGACAATTAACAAAACCTTCTACTCATTTGAAAAATGATATTTTGTCGAGGTATTTTGGAGGCCAACAGGTCTACTAACTCATTCAAAAATGTAATATGAAACGATCGATCAAAATTTCATTCATTACAAAAAATATCCTTTCGAAATAAAAAATGATTATACTACCACGCACAATTGAAGTTCATCCTTGTCAACAAGGATTAATAAAACAAATCTAATTATGATTTTTTGTCGCCTAATCATCCACCTACGACGTACAAAAATCTCGTAGAAGTAAAGTCTTACTCTTGGTCGCTCCGTTTTTATATAAAGAAATCATCGAGCTCTAATTAGCTTGTTCTAAGTTGATCCAGTAAAAAGTTATAGCCTCTATTCCAAACACGAAATCCAGAAATTGTGTGAATCAGTATGAAGAACATAACTTTACACTGGATTGACTCAAATGAAAGAAAATTAAATGGTATAAACATCCTCATCTTTAGTATTCACACCTTGTTCTTAGTTGATCCAGTAAAAAGTTATAGCCTCTATTCCAAACACGAAATCCAGAAATTGTGTATGGTGGAGTCGAATATATTCCCCATAAAAAAACGTGTTTCGTACTCAGTATGAAGAACATAACTTTTCACTGGATTGTCTCAAATGAAAGAAAATTAAATGGTATAAACATCCTTTCGAAAACTTAGAAAATATCACTGAGCGAATTAGAGTTCGATGATTTCTCCATATAAAAACGGAGCGGCCTTGTTTAATGGTGTGTGTGGCCCAAAGGTGAGACTTTTCATCTACGAGATTTTAGTAAGTTGTAGGTAGTTAATAAGGCCACAAAAATGCACCATTAGATTTTTAATTAATCCTTGTTTACAACCGAAAATCCCGAATGGACGTTCACTATACTGGTGAACGAACTTCAATTGTGCGAGGTTATACTGTTGTTATATCACTTCCACAGGTTGTGTTATCCTATTTAAAAAAAATCGTGCGCTTCTGATGAAAATACTTGCAAAAAGTGAATTGCGGTTCGTACGCTACGTGTGAATAGAACGCACACAGCCACAATAATCATATGATGATAACTCTACGGAACAAAAAACCGTTTGCACTCGGATTCGCCCAGATTCACCGTGACCGCAACGACGTGAACGCATATGCGATATTTAATCGTGTTACCCGTTGCTCTATAATAACATGCAAATGCACACACACTGCTCGAGCAGACACACACACACACTCATATGGCGTGTAATTCAGTTAGCATTGTGGCTTGTGTGTGCGAGTGCAAAGATTTTATGCAGCAGCGGGGCCGCGAAGCAGCAGCAGAAAAGCAGAAAAGCAGCCAGCGACTGCCCTAATCGAATCGACGAGTGCCGTCGTCGACGAAACGACGCAAAGCTGTTGCACTCGCACACACATATTTGCACATTTCCACGTATTATTTTATTATCTCTAACTCACATACTTTACGCAGTGTGTTCATTGCTGCTCAAACGATTCGGCAGCAGCGGTAGCTTCTGGCAGTTGATTTTGTCTGTGTGCAAGATCATCAGGTGCACTCTGGAACGCGTTCGACCTAGCATTTTGTCGACTCTACTGGCAAAGTTTTCGGGCCCAGTACAAGTTCAAACGAGCTGCCAAGTGCTGCGAGAAGTATACTGCTGCTCGAGTTCCAAGTTGCCAGCGCTCGATGGCTTATTTAGTTAGGTAACATTGTGCAAGCGCACTTCGCGCAAAGAACAGCCGCAGCGAACGCGCGCTCAGCGAGCAATGATGTGGAATTGTAGACGCGAGCACGATGTGTGTGCCACGCATATTAATATAGACAATCATATTGGGCGGAGGATGGGCGGATATGCGCAGCAGCCACACGCACGTGTCTTACGCGAGCTCGAGCATTGAGCTAGGTCGGATATGCTGATGGGCGCGGTATGCGTATTGCGTATATCAGAAGTGGGATGTTTCCGATGATTGGAGAAGTTGGAGCAATTCATCGTTATATCATGATTAAATTATGAAATGAAGTAGTTTTCGAACTTAGCTCGAATCATTAGCGTAGCAAGGATTCTCGGCTGGTTGGTGTTATGAAATGTCTGTCATGAAAACACCTTCTTTTCTTCTAATAATAATGTATCATGCTTATTATGCAATACGAATGACAGAGTTCAGAGTTCAACTCCTGGATTCTCGATAAACCTAACCTCAATACATTGCCATCTCCTTCTGCGAGAACTAATTTAGTTTTAAATATTTCTACAGAATGGATTGTGTGGATATCGCCAAGATGGAACGATTCGCGTCGATTGAAATTAAGTCACGCTTATAAAGAAGCAGCATCAGTCCAAAGAAAACCCGTTTGGCCAAAAAAGGCGATGCATTTTTAAACAAAAGCACTTCAAATCCTGAAAAATCAAGTATTCTATCTAGATTCTGTACATTATATGCATTTGTTCGCAGGCTCTGGGGGTGTTGAACACTCGAAAATATACCGTGCTTCTCCAATAGCTCAAATAAACCATGTTTTTGATGGAATTGTATTTCGGCTAGAATATACAACATCGTTTGGACACCACATATTGAATCACATTAATATTTTGAGTGTCTAATTAATCGCGAGAAAACAATAACGCTGAATGAACATCGATATATGATTTTCACTTTTCCCTGAACATACTCATCTACCCACGTCACGCGGCAACGTGCTCGCGATAAACCACACCGTAGCCAACGATAATTTCGCTTGCGACCGCTTTTACAACACAACTTCATTCCATGTCGCGTCGCCGCACACACACACACATCGGCATGTGAACATGACTAGAATGAAGCCCACCGCATCCGCACCCAGCCAGCCGCCCGACTAAACATTATACTCGCTCTCTTGTCTATGCATATAATAATAATAATTCGCGAACGCCCATCGCTGGCGTGCTGGCGCAGATTATGTCACGTATTCGCACAGTCGCACACACGCGGCTTGTCAGTTTATCTGAACGAAGCCACACACGCAGACATAGACATTCAGTCGCGAAGCAGCAGCAGAAGCAGCAGTTTCCTACCCCATTTTCCGGTTCTCCCCCAATAATTTTCCGAGCCCATCGTCACTATAATGGCTGAAGATGGAGTGTCGTCGAATTGGTTTAAAAAATGACAGGTATTGGTCGAATTTAAATGTCAGATAGATTTAGACATGCAGGGGAATTGATCATGAATCAATAATTATTTTTCATGCCTTTCTCACAATTTATGTCTAACAATATCTTGTGACCGGTTTCAGATTTGAAGATGCCATGTGGTTAAAACAATTGTGCACAATTCCATTGTCGATTACATTTCTTTTGAGTACTCGCTCATTGTTCTAAGTCAATCCATAGAATAGTGATGATCCCACCAAACAAGTTGTACCAGCAGAAGTATTTTATTTCTCTCTTCATACAAAATATCCGTGTTTCGTCAACGGTTTTTAGGACATTACTTCTTACAGGTTCAACTTGGAACAACAAAAGTATACTCAAATGGAAGGTCATTTCATTGTGTATGAATTCTCATCATTCGAAAAAATTACGAAAATCGTTATGGCTTTTTGTTTTAAAAAGTCCAGCGCCCGGATCGCATTACATAAGCGTCACACTTTTTGGCCTCTTCTGACGACACTACACATTCAGACGCTTGGTTTGACACTTTTTGTCAGCTACAGATTGGTTTAAGCGGCGCGCGCGGAACGCGCTAGCTAGAGCAAACCCAGCCCACCATGTCATCCTGTAATCGTCGCGTCGCGCGACAAGAACACCAGACAGACAGGGCCGGAACGTACGCACGCACGCAGGCACACTCGTGCGTAATTGATAGGCACACGAACGTATGTGGAGGGGCGAGGGGCCGGGTTTCACCGGTACGGACTGACTATATGTGCGCGTAATCTTTGTGTAAAATTCCCTGCGATGCCAATTATCTGGTAGCAACGGGAGTTCCGGAAAACGTCAGCGTAAAACATTGATTAGTGCGTCGTGACGTCGTGACGTCGCGCGGTTGCGACGAATTTCGGATGGAATATTTTATTAGCGGAGTCGAGAAAACAATGCGACGATGACGAAGGAATGCACGTCGAATGGAAATTAGTAATGCGACGCTAGTTAATCGATGCTAAGCGACGTAACGGATATTTCCCGCACTGGATTCGCGAGAGCATAATTAGCAGAAAATGAATTATTGAAGGGCGTGCAATGAAAATAATACAATATCGTGGACGAATGCAATCGTACAAAAGTTCATTCAACACACGTTATTCGAGATGATGACAGTATTTACATTATGAAGTCGTATTCAGTTTGTCAGAAAACTTCGGAGAAAGCTTTTCCGTCTCTAGATACGAAATTATTCCAAGTATGCTGGTTCATTTCTGTGTTTCTAATGTAAATAACAATCCAAAAGACGAACCTTGATAGTTCTAAGCAAAAAATGTGTACAAATGTTGAACTCGGGCACTCACCTTCGTCGTGTTGCTGTTTCTTCTGCGCCGCCTCGCGTTTCTGCAGCACCACCTTCTTGAACAGCACCGCCGCCGCTTCGACAGTACTCTGAATGTCCGCCTGCTGCACGTCGAACACAATTATTGTAGGATTGTCGGCGTTAGAACACATGTCTCGAGGACAATCGGACCAGAGGTTCCGGGGAATAATGTCGATGTGACCAATGTCAACGCGGTTGAAACACTAAACTCAATGGGATATAATATATAATGTCAATGAGACATAATGTCAAAGCCTGTGTTGGAGCCGAATAAAAAATATGTATAAAGCGGAGTTTGACTCGAATGGAGTTTAACGACAACATCTAATAATTATTAACGCTTTGATTCTGGAACCGGAGTTACAATTATGGCGAGTTTTACGTTAACAATTTATAACAACACTTTACTCGGGTGGAGTTTTACGACAAAAGCTAGTTATGATCCCGTTGAGTCTGAAACCGGAGTCTTAATGATGTTGAATTCTACGTTAAAAAATTGTTCACTCAGGTGGAGTTTAACGACAAAATCTAGTTGTAATCTCTTCGAGCCCGAAACCGGAGTTTCAATTATAGTGAGTTTAAGGTTTGAATGACATTTTAGGTTATTTCCATTGACATTATTCCCATCGATATTATTTCATTAGAGCTTAGTCACTTAGACATTAGTCCACGACCCCCCATCCCGATATCATCATACCTTATCAGCTGCCGCACGTCGGGACTTTGCAGACAACTTCCCAACATCGTCATCATCATCGTCGTCATCCGAGTCACTATCGCTGTCGCGCCGGCCCCGAATCTCCGGGCACTTGGGGAACATTTGCATGCGCTCGAAGCTGTCCGCATCGCGTCTTTTCGGCGAACCTGCGCGCAGTATTTGGGGAGATATAATTGTATAGCATTGAACATTTGTGAATTGCACTCTGATGCTGTGTGCACGAGCTATAAGCATCTCGAGTAGTAGTATGACTGAATATTTCATGCATTTATGCAATATATGCTGGAAGGAGCAACTGCGCTCAACATATTCGTAGTGCTGTCATGATATTGTGATGTCGATATTATATCGATTCCAATCGATGTAGCGTAGTAATTTAAATGTTTTATCCCATATGGAAATTCAATTGGAATTGTATATGTAACTGATGCTAGTAGAAGGTTAATAAGATAGGGACACTCTATCATTGGGCCCGAACCGCGAATTAATTTATCAATGTTCTGAGTTTTAATATTTTACCGAGCTAATAAGCTAGCAACGAGGTGTTAAAAGGACTAATATGCTAGTTACTTAGTTACAAAGAGTTAACAAGCTAACTCGCTAGTTACAAGGTCTTAAAATATCTTACAAGGTCTTATATGATTAATAAGCTAGTTACAATGTCTGAACAAAACTCACAAGGTCCTAAAAGGCTAATAAGCTAGTAACAAGGTGTTAAAAGAGATAACACGCTTTGTCGCGAGGAGATATGCTCTTTCCTGGATTCAGCAACAAATATCAAGGTCTAAGACACCTCGAAGCAGCTTGTCAAGGAGTTCAATTCGAGTGAATTACCATTCGAAGTAGAATATTCTAGAGCGGTGAATCGTAGCGCTTATTTGGTCAGAAAGATACTCCATATGATGATATAATTCCATTCTATAAAGCTATCTAAATAATATAACATTTTTTGGATGATTTGTTCTCATATTTTGAAGAGACAATATGGAAATGGAAAACGACGAAGCACACATCCTTCAGCTATACAATATACAATGCACATAGCTTTTGGAGAACACTAGACAAATAACATTGTCTGACGAACGTTAAGTACGGTGCATTAAGAATGCCGTGCCAAAATTCATGCTACTCTAATGTACTTTCCCACTCTACCTGTTGGCGATTGCTCCGCACCACTTCCGCCATCACCACCACCACCACCACCTCGACCCACATCAACCGACCAATACGGTCGTCGCACCGGCGACTGCACTTTCGGCACCGTTCCTCCTCCGCCTGCCCTTCCGCCGCCACTCCGTCCCAGCACATCGACCAGCGCCCTTGGACTCGGTATCGACTTCTGCATCTCGCCGCTTGCCGCCGCCGGCCGTCGCGGCGACTGCGAATCCTTCTCCGGATGCGACATCGATCGCCGTGTCACCGGCTTGCTGGTCGCCGGCCTCGATGGCGTGTCCTCCGAAATGGAGCGCATCTGCTCGGGTTTGGCGCCGCGCTGCTTCGACTGCGCTTCGTCGCGTTGGGCGGCCGCTGCGGCGGCAGCCGCAAAGCGTAGCATTTGTTGTTGGAGCGTTGGTGGTGCTGGCGGCTGCTGCTGAGGCGGTGGCGGCTGTTGGGGCGGCTGCTGAGGCGGAGGCTGCTGGTGTTGCTGCTGTTGCGCCACTTGCTGCTGCATCTGTTCACTGTTCGCCACATATTCGATGGTTTCCTTCGATGATCGTCTGCGAGGCGCCATCGGCCGCTGCAGCGGAACAGCCTGCACCAGTGGCGCCATCTGCCCGCCGTACGGCAGAAAACTCTCGGCACTGCGGACGGCCGGACCGGATCGGGCAGCGGGTCCGGAAACGGCCAGCGAATTCTGTCCGGCATGACCTATGCCGTTGCCGGTACTGACGGCCAATCCGGTCCCGACGGAGCCGGAGCCGTCCGCATAGCGCACCTTCGAGTCGCTGGCGCTGTAGTGATTCTTGTAGGTGTTCTGCGTCGTCGTGGCGGCCGCCTCGTAGGCTGGCTGATCGTCCTCGTCGGCTTCGAGGAAGCTGTGCTGATTGTACATGCCCGGGTGACTGGAGCCGGCTTGATGGAACTGTTGTTGGTCCGAGCCGCCGGTGGTGTTGTTGTATTCGAGAAGGGCGGTTTTGGCGTCGCCGAAGGTTCGACGCTCCTCGTGCACGTGGCTCTGGCGGACGAGTTTGCTGGATTGGGAGGCATAATACAAAGTATAAATATCATGAAAGACACTCTTTAAATGAATCCTAAGTATTGGTTCATCCTAGTTAGCTAAATTCAGATATCCGATCGTATTAGTTTGTTTGAATCCCACTTCTGACAATGGTTTTGGAGGAGTTTATGACTATTGAATCATCCAATCTAGCTCATGGAATTTAAATGATTCTTTAGTTTGGTTCTTCTCTAGTTAGCTTATCTAGTTAGCTGAATTCAGATATCCGATCGAATTTGTTTGATAGAGCCTGTTAAAAAAATCCCACCTCAGGCGAAGGTTTTTAGGATAACTTTATGACTGTTGGACCATTTAATCTACCCAAAGTTCAAACCCATTTCAAAACAGATCACTCTTGTCTCTTCGACCGCCCCCTTCCCATCCCAACCTACCT